>CM062808.1:384237062-384837062 GCA_031772625.1 Pinus tabuliformis | reverse complement strand
TACGTTGTAAACGTGTGATTATTACACTTAGAACCAGTGATTCTATTCCACTCTTTTTAGAACAATAAGATTTCAAATTTGAAACTAAATGGCCATCCATTCATATAGAATTTTAACTCCGGATAAACGCAATAGATCTGTATCAGGTTTCGATGGAAGAGTGCAGTTGGACCCGCAGAAGAAATTGACCTCTGGACAACATCATTATGGGAAAGGTCGTAATGGAAGAGGAATTATTACCGCAAGACACAGGGGAGGGGGTCACAAGCGTCTGTATCGTCAAATTGATTTTCGACGGAATAAGGAACACATATCAGGAGAAGTTGTAACCATCGAATACGACCCTAATAGAAGTGCATACATTTGCAAGGTGCATTACAAGAATGGCGATAAGATGTATATTATTCATCCCAAAGGGGTCATGATTGGAGATACTATTCTTTCTGGTCCAAAAGCTCCTATATCAATACGAAATGCCCTACCTCTGAGTGCGGTTTGAATTATTAATTTACGTGATTGGAAGCAACCGATTGGGTTTACAGCGAAACCTATAAATCTATCACTGATACAACTAGGACACTTTTACGAGACGAACCCCAAAGGGAAACTGAGGATAAATGACAGCAGGTGATTGGATTCAAAAATTGTTCATATCGGATCAATGGTTCCGAAGATATAATAATAGGGAGAGGACCTGATTGTTTGTCCGAAGCATGAACAAAATGGGATAGAGGCACCCTCTAAAAAGACAAGTTACTCACATTTGATCTGATGGTCAGAGGCGGATTCGGAGCTGGACAGTGGTAGTAATTCCCAAAATAAAAAGATGGGGAGAGGAAAAAAGTAAAAAGAGAGAGAAGAGAAAATGATGTTTAATATGCCTCCTACGTTATCCATAACATACGTAAGTATTAGCGTAATTTGATAAAGTCATTCATTCTGAATGCTACATAAAGAATATAAGCCAGATGATGGAATAGAGATACCTAGGATGTAGAGAATTGGGACATAGAGAATACAATAGATGCTCCTTCTCATCTCGATTATATTTATTCAATATATGTGAATATAATATACATCCAGAAAGCTGTATGCCCTGAGAGAGGCTTGTACAGTTTGGGAAGGGATTTTTATTCATCGGAATAAGAGTCTACTTCAACCAATATGCCCTTAGGCACGGCTATACACAACATAGAAATAACACTTGGAAAGGGTGGACAATTGGCTAGAGTGGCAGGTGCTGTAGCAGAACTGATCGCAAAAGAATATCAATCGGCCACATTAAGATTACCATCTGGAGAAGTTCATTTAATATCTGAGAACTGCTCAGCCACAATTGGACAAGTGGGTAATATCACTGCAAACAATAGAAGTTTCGGTAAAGCCGGAGCTAAACATTGGTTGGGTAAGCGTTCTAAGGTAAGAGGAGTAGCTATGAACCCTGTAGACCATCCTCATGGAGGTGGGGAAGGAAGAACCCCAATTGGCAGGAAAAAACCTGTGACCCCCTGGGGCTATAGTGCACTTGGAAAGAAAAGTCGGAAGAGAAATAGATACAGTGATGCTTCAATCCTTCGTCGACGTGAGTAAGAATGGTTGGATATCCATAAAAAAAAAGGAAAGAAAGGTAATTGATCATGGCACGTTCACTGAAAAAAAATCCTTTTGTGGCTAATCATTCATTGAGGAAAATTAAAAATCTAAACATAAAAGAAGAAAAGAAGATAATAGTTACTTGGTCCCGGGCATCCGTCATTGTACCCGCAATGATCGGTCATACAATTGCTGTTCATAATGGGAGGGAACATTTACCCATTTATGTAACAGATCGTATGGTAGACCACAAATTGGGGGAATTTGCACCTACCCTACTTTTCAGGGACATGCAAGAAACGATAAGAAATCTCGTCGTTAATTGAGAAAGATTTGTCATTCATTAGGGAGGATGGAGTCAATGGGAAATAATAGTCCAGGTCCAGAGATACGAGCTTTGGCGAGAAATATACGTATGTCTGCTCATAAAGCGCGTAGAGTAATTAATCAAATTCATGGTCGTTCATATGGACAAGCACTTATGATATTGGAACTGATGCCTTATGGGGCCTGTTATCCCATATCACAATTAATTCATTCTGCGGTAGCGAATGCAAATCACAATATGGGTTTGAACAAAGCCAATTTACTCATTGGTAGAGTCGAAGTGAATGAGGGTGCTGTTTTTAAAAGGATTCAACCTAGAGCTCAGGGACGCGGTTATCCAATACAGAAACCCACTTGTCATATAACTATTGTATCAGAGGAAATATCCAGATCGAATGATCCGATTATGTATCCAATTACTAACAAATACTAAGCTCGAGCTAATGAAAATCAAAATTGACATGCTACAAGGTGAATTTAGGAATAAAAAGGCAGACATTCATTGGAAATTGGCGGAGATGGAAGAAATGTATGTCAATTTCAGCTAGCATGAGCATAGGTCGAAGCCAGTCAAGATGTAGGAAGGAAAAAGGAGAAGAAAGTACAAGGTTAAGAGAAGCATGTTTGATAAACGAACTCACATTTGAAGAAGAGCTTGTTGTGGCAAGTTAGTCAATTTTCTATTTATCTCACTTGTCTTAGTTGACCTAATGTTATGTAGGTTCATTTTGTATCTAGGACTCTATTACATAGTAGGCAACATGAATCTTTTCATAATTGTAGGAAAAACATGCCATAAGTATAAGCTCCATATGTTTTAGACACACGAAATAATAATTATAGTGGATTTGGATGAAATATGTAAGGGTTATGGCTTGAAAACCAGATTTTATTTTTAATAGAAAACTCCTAACCATCCCTTTGAAAATAATAATAATAATAATAATAATAGTCTCATTATTAATTATCATGTGAACAAACTTTTTTTAGGCCTTTCCCTCATAATTTCATTGTGGTTTCCTTTTATGTCTCTTTCAATGTTTCTTAGTTCATTTTATACTCTTTTTCCTTCGTTTTATATTTTTATTAATATTATTTTTAGTATTATTGTCATTGTTTTATTTTTTTATTACTATAATAATATCATTAGTTAACTTTTTATTAGTATTAATAATATCAATATTATTATGATAATATTTACTTTATTATTTCATTACTAATAGTTTTATTATTAATGGGGTGGTAGATGCAAGAGCCTCATAGGACAAGTGGAATTAATCATTGCTTGGAGTATGGAGATGGCTTCCAACAAAAATGCTGAAGCTTATGGTTTTCTTCAAGTGATTATCCTAGCCAAGGTCTAGGGTATCACATCATTATCAATCGTTGGAGATTCGAAAATCATAAAACATAATATTCAAAAGGGTACCTCTCCTAAAGAGCTACAACTTATCTCAAATTTTGATCATATCAAGCCTCTCTTTGATCAATTCTTGAACATTAAATGTTTCCATATTCTTTGTGTTAGGGTACTATATTTCATAGGATGACTTGATTGTAGCTGTAATTTTGTATATGGGATGTTGTAAATAATCTTCCATTCTGTAAATTTCTTTCCAATGAAAAAGAAAATAAAAGGGGATATATAAAAATATATATATGTGAAAATAACAAAAAATCAAAATCCGAAAAAGAAGAAAAAGAATGAAAATACGCAATAAAAAATATGAATGCAAGTGATCTAGTCAAAGTGCCACTCAAAAATGAAAAATTACATTAGAAGTACCTTAGAAAATTTTCAATAAAGCATGCAACTTTTTTAAATGCCACATTGAATTAGGAGACATAGATTAGTTAGTTTAATCACAATTTTTAAATGTGATTAGACTGGATTAAATAAAATTAGGTTAGTGTAGTGAATAAGTCAACCACACGGTGTAATCGTGGCTGAGTTATATTAGTTAGAATAAAAATGATTAACCAAATTGTTTAAACTTGGTTGATTGACAAAAAAAATAAGAAAAAGATTAAAAAAATTTTAGATAAATGAAAAAATAGGCATGCTAGTCAAAATGTGACTTTTTTGGGTTAATTAAGTGTGTTTAGATTAATTAAATCACATCATTTAATATTGATTATCATTTGTAATAAGATTCCTGGTTTGATGCGACATGTTTTATCATATGCAATAATTGCTGAGCAAGTTTCAACAACCGCGATCTACCCTGCCTGGATCAATGACAGGGGATCATCTTCGACCCCCAGAGCCACTCCAAGGTTTAATTGATGAGAGGAGGGGAGTCCGAAATGGAGGAATTTGTTGAAAACATGGCAGTTCCAAACTACTTCACACCCCCCCCCCCTTCACTTATTCTCACTTACTGCTGTGTCCCCCCTCCGAAAACGTCTTCTTGCTTTCCCCCTCGCATGATCGTTGACCTTTGCTACTCCTATGCCACTAACCTCCCACCATGTGGACGTCCCCATCCGCATCATTTTCTCATATGCCATCATTTCCCCTCCACTGCCTGTTTGCCACCTCAACCCTATGGACCCTGCTATCCATCCACCTGATCTACCATCCACCACATCACACTAGCAGAACCCACATCCCTTTCGCCAGAACGACCTTCTATCATTACTTCTCCCCTAATCTGATGATTCCATCTGGAACTCCCACCACCACATCAACAAAATGTTTCTTAATAAATGTTTTCCCATTTCCCGTGACAACAAGTCCGCGCCATTTAAATGGTTAAATAACAACTGGAATTTGTTTTTTCTATATAAACCCACCGAAAACTCATTATGTTGCCTCTTTTCACCATTTCAGGTTAACAAGAATTAGACGCTCTAGCACACTGTCAACCAATCACAATCTGCTCCAGCATTCAATCAGTGACCCATACCATCATTATGAATAGTCAACATAACCAACTACTGCAACCAAGTGCCTTTTTGTGTCTGAATACCAGTCTTCACCTTTTCTTTCCAGGGTAATTCTAAATTCCCTTTTCTTTTCCCTTCGATAATGGCACCTAAAATAAATTCTAAATCCTTTGATGACAACCCTATTTTGCCCCCTACCACAAACCTAGATAACCAAGCATTAGTGGACTAGCAATACAAGATTGCTAAAACCAATTGTGATTTTGACGTGTATGAGCTTCACAATTTGATGAAGAAAAAATTTCTTTACCTTAGTGATGAATTGGGCTTGTGAGAATATTCCCTGCCCCAATTCATCTTCCCAAAGACCTATCACTTCCTAGAATTCATGTCCTGGTGCCAATTTCACTACATCCCCAACCAAAGGGAAATTGTGGCCCATAACGATGACATCCTTTTCACCATCACTACAGAAACCATCTCTCAGATGCTACAATTTCCAAATTCTAACTCCCTAAAGCTATTTTCAGTAGACTCCCTCATGGAATTGTAAAAAAGCCTGACCTTCCCACAAAGAGCCAAGATTTTTGAGATTTTTCTCCGAGAGGATGCCCAATTACCTAAGAAAAATCCCCCCTACACATCCTTTGTGTTCCCTGAGATGGATAAACAACTAATTTCAATTATTTCATGTATACTTGGCTATCAATCTGATCAGTGGGTTGATGATTCCATTGTTGGTTTCCTATTAGTATTTACAACTGGTGAGAAACCCCCTAGTTTCAATTATAATGAGTTCAATGTAGAGTGAAGTCATGACCACCTCCTCAAGTTCTCTATTGAGGGGACTTTTATGTATTCTTCAGTGTTGGTGTATTTATTTCTTTACCATCAAGTAGATAGGTTTTCATTCCATTTGCACAAATTACATGATCAGAGTAATCCATAGTCTGTAATCCTTTGGACCTCCCCGGTGAGGAAATATTCCACTAAGTAGACCTTCTTTGATTATGTTAACCAATTCCTACATGCAATTTCCAACTTAATAAAAAATGATGTAGAGACTAGGATAGGACCATAAATACAAAGAATTATGCATCTTAGTGAACAATCTAAAATAGGGGATTGGTATTTATACCAAAAGTACATAAAAATTAGCATTTACGGGTGTGAGTTGCCACCCTATAGACTTCCTAAGTGTGTTCCCATGAGAATCTTCTCATTGGAATATATCAAGCAAATGGTACGTATGGATGATTTACATTTTGTTGCAGCAAACAAGAAGTCCCACTTCAAGATCAAGGAACAGGTGGGACCGTTTATTTGTAACACCAGGGTAGCTGGTAAAGAGGTAGATTCACTCCTTAAACAAATGAAATTAAAATTGATTTTTACCTAGTCATATAACCCTTGGGGAATCATCTCCAAGCTGAGAGTGGAACAAAAAACCACTCCCTACACTCACACTCAAGACCGGGATAGGGAAGTTCATGAATCAAAGTCAATGGGAGGAGAACACACTATAGGAGGCAGAAGAACAAGCCATATATACAACAACCTCACAGACTCCATTATCTCAAGAGAAAAAATATAAGAGACTAAGGGAGAAGGATTCCCCTTCACTGAAAGATATCGAGTCAAAGAATTTTTGATATACAAAAAGAAGCACAAGACTAGTTCTCGACCAGTTTTTCAGCAGGAGGATGAGGGGCAGGCCACCATAGTCCTGAGAGACCATCATGATTCTATAATAGGAGAAGATATATTCACAAGATATCCACATTCCTCATCTTCCCAAGATCCCCCAGATACATCTCAGACATTAGAATTGGTTCAGGACCAGGATGAACCAAATATGTTCGCAAAATGTAGAGAAATTAAGAAGTAGAATGAGCAGCTCAAGGCCTCCACATACACCCAATTATGGATGCAAAAAACCTTTTCACAACACATTCTTCTTTCATCCTTTGATACAGAAAAGGGTAAAATGAAAATTGCATTCCTTCAAGCACATGTTACATTTCCAAAGACACCAGCTAATTATAAGAAGTCCATTTTCTCCTTTAATGCTGAGCAGATTCACCCCATTGACCAATAAACCTATATAAAAAAACTAGAGAAATGTTGTACTCTACATTGACCAACACTTCCATGAAAAATTCCAAGCTGCAAGCCTCAGACAACAACATACATTCACAATTGAAGCTTGAAAATATTTCATCTTTGGCTAAGGAAACGAGGATCAAATCTTTGGAGGCCCTAGTAATTAAACTGGGGTATGACCCCAAAGATGTAAAAGTAGCAGAAGAAATTGTGAGGAGGAAAAATTCAAACATAGCAACATTAAGGAAACAACTCAAACTTGTCTCCACTGATGATCCCCAATCTAAGGAAGTTGGGGAGCTTGAGAAAGAAAAAGAACATGTTCAAGATAATAATTCAACAAATCAGCCAGATTAAGGATATTGAAGTGGAGATGAAAAATTTCTCCAGGAAAAGGAGAAGACATCATAGCTAGCTATAGTGCCTCTAACAACAGCCCCTGTTTTAGTATCAACAACAGTAAGAGCATCGACATCGACCACAGCACCAACACAAAGTACAGATTCTCCAAATGAGTTAATTAAAGCCATGGAATACCTGTCCATTTAAGGGCAGGAAATTGAAAAGTTAAAGGCTCAACTCAAAACTCTGTAGGATTAGAAACTAAATATAAACAATTTTTATGTAACAGAGTTGTAGAAAACTCCCAGGATCACTCTAAAGATCGAACAATTAGAAAGTGAGTCAGTCATGGACCAAACTTTGGCACAGGAAAAGGAGACCATATGGATAGAGATTAATGAGGCCATCAATGAAATATGGCCCTCAATTCAAATTTCATTTGAACAGCAAGAGCTGATTAGGAAATCAAAATAAGAAGTTGCAGAGATAAATTCAGATGTGGGACAGAAGCCTAGAGAAGCTATAGCACCGATAAGGATCTTAAATTCAAAAAACAAGGAGGAGTTAGAAGAATTAGAAGTTGCAGATGGAACAAAAACAATTTTAGATGTGAGAAGGGCCCTGACTAAGCGGAACCTGATGCTGCAATTAGAAAACAAATGTCACAACATGGAGTCTAGTTTCCAGAAATTTCATAGAAAGTTTAATGCACTTAATCTAAAAGGACTTCCAGGGCTGATAGGAAATGGAGACTAGCTGATCAATGTAAAGGACTACTACCATAAGTTATGCACCATCGCCCGAGATAAATCAAAGTTTGCAAGCATTAAAGGAAGCATCACAGGGAAGGTTTTTCTGGAGGATTTAGAGTTTGACCTGTTCATCAAGCATGATATCAAGCACATTTTTATCGCCAAGCATAATTTCCAAAAGTATATTGAGGTATATGAGACTTACAAGAAGTTAATAAAGTTTTCTATCCCAAGTGAAGAGCGTTGGGATAAATTATGTGAACTGCTGGATTAAAATAGTTTCACCTCCAACTGAAAGATAACAGGAAAACACTTCTTCAGGCCCAGTCATCAACAACCACCCTCAAGGATAGTGCCAGTAGCCACAATAGTTTCATATCTCTTATAATTTTTTTCTATTTTTGTAAAAAACATTTGAGATATTTGTAATAAATATTGATATTTTTTGTGAAGATATTTAGATAGAATCTGTGTAAATACTTCAGAATTAGAAGTATTGATGTTGATACTTGTACGAAAAAATACTTTTTGATGTAAATTTGTTCACCGTGCTCAAGTGATCAATTCTCAATAATACAAAAAATTGTTTTAGGATTCCTGTGTGAGACTCATTGGTGAATTTTTCTCTCATGTTAATTTGTTTTTTCTCTATCATCACATATTTTTTCCTTATTTGATTTGTTCAAAGAAAAATAAGAAACCGAATTTGTTTAATTGCACTGAATTCTGGCTTATCAAAAATAATTGATGTTTTCCAACTGATGTTAAATATAGAATTCTTAAATGCTCTATGTTTAATTGATCCCTAATGTTTTCCTCTATCTCACTTCACAAAGCTCATAAGATCTGATACTCTACCAAACTTGCGCTATTACACTTGTATGTTAACTCTGTAATTGATCTACTTAAAGCTGATTGAATCCATTGCCCAATGGCTTCCTATTACAATTTCAACCAAACAATCCAAAAAACTAAATTTTGAACCTTACATCTAGCCTAAAATCCCACTACAAACAAATCTAAATTCGACAGAGAGATCCCTCTCTGAGTTTAGAAGGGCTAACTTCTAAGCTTTAAAGTGGTTTTGTGGTTACCATTGTAATTCTTTCACAACCTTAAGAAGTTATGGAGTTATAAAATTCTGGTGACCATACTGGCGACTTTGAACAAATCTGATTTGTATTAAATTTTTCCCAGGTAAATTTGTGTTTCAGTACTTACAACTATTTCTAGGTTTTATGGCTTAGAAATAGATTTTGATTTAAGGTTGTATTACACTTCACAAGCTGTATATATCTTATCTATGAATACTTAATAGTAGTTGTGGCTCCTAAAATAGTTTATATTAGAGCTAATCTAGATCCAAATCCACCGAAAATTGTAGATAATCTAGAGAAAATTCTTAGAAGGAAAATTTTAGCTGAGAGTCAGGCAAGTAATAATCCTCTAACTAGGGTTAATTTTCTTCCTAAAATCTTTGAAACAATAGAAGACATAGAATTTGATTTACCATTTGAACATAGTCTCTTCCGAGCTAAATCTGCCAGTTTTGTAGTTGAAATTGTTTTTGATGAAAACATCTTAAAACCATACATTTCAAAGCATAAGACTGTTAAATTGGACTATGAGAATGACATCAAACAATTTAAGAAACTTGAAGTGTTGGTGTCTAAACTAGATCAAGCTGTATAGAAATATCTTGAATCACCTAAATCCTCACATTCTTCTTCTATTACTTCATCCCTAGTCCCACAAATAATTCCTCCTAGTTTTTCTATTCCATTTGAAATTCATGTTATTCATGCTACCCATTTAAATATTCCCACTATTTTTGTCCCTCTAGAGATCCCTGTTGTTTCTATTCCTGTAGAAATTCCTTTTATTCCTACTGCGCCTCTAATAATCACCCCCATTTTAACTACAAACATTTCATCTTTCCACCACTACTACTTCTTCATCAACACAACAAAGTGTAATTACACCCCCTTTCATACCTTCCATACCCACACCTATTGTTGTCCCATCTACGTCTCAAGCACCAATCATGGAGGCTCGATATGCTCCCTTGGTCCTACCTCCACAACTCAATGCAATGCCTCAATATTAACATAGTAGGATTGCTCAATTTGATAACACTGCGCCCATAACTTCTTAGTAGCATATTGATCAAATGAATTACTACTTAGACCTCCAAGAGATAGATGATGCTGATGTGAAAATGAGAGTTTTTGCTCAAAATATCATTGGTGAGGTTTAAACATGCTTTAAAGGGTTACCAAACAACTCTATCTCGTACCTTTCTTAATTCATGACACCTTCCTCAGAAGATGGGAAGTGAAAAAGAACCCTCTACAAATTTTAGCAGAGTATGAAAGTATCAAAAGAGGCCGAGGTGAATCAGTCCAATACTATTGTATCATATTTAACAATGTCTATAACTCTATCCCTATAGCAATACAACCTCCTCCGAGGCTAGCCCTGATTAAATTCTCGAATGGTTTTGACCTTGATATGTCTTAACAATTAAGAGAAAGAAACCCTACAACCCTTGAGGAAATGCAGAGAAATCTAGTTGGTGTTGAAGCCAATCTGCAAAGAGAGCTAGAATGAAAGTTAAAAGGAGAGTTACTATAAAAAGAGGAACAAACTTCTTCTTCCTTTGATGTTAAGTTGGACATTTTAGTAACAACAATGGAGAAAATGATGGAGAGAATTTCTATCACTTATAGAACCCCTCTAAGGGAAAACCAAGGTGGTTCCCAAATTAGAAATCCAAATTTTAGGTAAAACTAGCCTCAGATTAAACAAAGAGAATAGAGAGGCCAAAATGATCAACAACAGATTAGACCTCCATTTGAAGAAAACTATGTAGATGAGGAAGCCAACATACTTGAAGATCGTAAGGAAAATAAAATAAATTGTTTGAGGAAGCCGAAGTTGACCAAATTTTCCTGACTAAGGAAGAGCAAGACATTTTCCTACACTCACAACCAGAAACCATTCCATTAGACTCTAAAGACTACAAAAAAGGATATCATAACGCAATTATGGAAGTGCATAGACAATATAACTTGAGGAGTAAAAAGACTCTTGGCG
Organism: Pinus tabuliformis; assembly: GCA_031772625.1. Classification (NCBI taxonomy): domain Eukaryota; kingdom Viridiplantae; phylum Streptophyta; class Pinopsida; order Pinales; family Pinaceae; genus Pinus; species Pinus tabuliformis. Next base: position 384,825,960 of record CM062808.1, on the reverse strand, counting down.
CTCCTCCCAAAAGGACCCAAAATGATAACCCTTCTAATAGTCAACCTAAAGATGATTCTCAGAAGGAAACTTCTAAGAAACGGGATGCAACTACTAAAGAAATAGAAAAAACTCCTACATCTTTTAGAATTGAAAATGAACTAGCTAAAGTAAAACAAAATATTCCTCTCACTGAATTAATCAATAAAAATGCATACAGATCACAAGTCATAAAAGCCTCGAAGATAGGGAAAGGGACTGACACAGTCAATTTGGCTGATGACTGACCTAAGTTATTGTTTGGGCTTTAGGTCAAAGGAAAATCTCAAGATGGAAGTGTACCCCCTTTCTACATTAGCTTGAACATTCATGATAAAATTCTACACAATGTTATGCTTGATTCTAGAGCCGCAAATAATCTAATGACTAGAGCTATTGTGGAGAAACTAGGCTTAGACATAACTGGGCCTTACAAAGATTTATATTCATTTGATTCAAGCAAAGTTAGATGCTTAGGGTTAATTAAATATTTATGTGTTACTATAGTCCAAATACCAACAATGAGCTTGGTAATGGTTATTGTAGTAGCAGGCATACCTCCTAGGTACATATGTTTCTCTCTAGATCCTAGGGATAAAAATTATTAGGCACTTTACAAATGGATATGACTTATGCTACAATTCCAGTGTTTGGTTAGCCAAGAAGATTGTACAGGGAAACACTAATGAAGTACATGGCTAGTAGTCAATACAAACCCAACAATTACCCCCTGTATTCAGTACATTCAAACATGGAATCATTTATTTTGTACAATAATGAATGTGTAGGAAATGAAGTCTCACACTTAGAAGCTGAGATCAGGAATACAGAGGAAATAAAATTGGATACTGAAGAAAAATATGTAGAGGGATATGCTCCTTGGAATATGAATTTCGATGGGGCTGTGAGTAAGAAAGGAGAAGGGGGGGTGTTTTCATTGTACACTCATCCACAAATATGGCAAAGGGACATGGTTACAAACTTAATTTTTAATGCACTAATAACATAGTTGAATATGAGGCATTGATCTTAGGGCTACAATTTTTAAAGAGATTAGAAGCAAAATGAATTTCTGTGCATGGGGATTTTGAGCTAATAATCGATCAAATTAAGGGTGAATATGCTGCTAAACACCCTAGACTTAGAGCCTATAGAAATGCAGTCATAGACTTCTTGAAATGCTTTTATGCATACGATTTTTCTGTTATCCCTAGAAGCCAAAATATTCTAGTTGATGCCTTGACTATTTTAGCCAACACTTGCAAGATGCCTTTTCATCCCAATAGGAGGTATGTGGTGGAAGTGAAACATAGGCCAGATTTTCCTGATACTGTAAGATATTGGTAGGTTTTCGATAATGATAAACAAATAGAAAACTTTTTACAAATGAAAGATGAATTTGAGTCTGTAAATATGGATATAGAAAATGATATAGATTAAAATGAAATATAAATAGTGTTTAATGAAATTGATGATAATCAAGAAGAGCTTGAGGTTTCATAATTAAAGGACAATGTGTTACCAAGAGGATTGGTACCATTGGAAGAGCTTTTTGACTTTGATGATGTAGCCAAGAAGCCAAAAACAAAGCCTGTAGGAGCTGAGGTTGAGGATTGTAACATAGGAACTGTAGAGAACCCCGAAATTGTCAAATTTTCTAAATCCTTACCTCGTAAAGAAAAACAAAAATATATTGAAATTTTTAATGAATTCCCTGATGTGTTTTTCTGGAGCTATGAAGACTTAAAATCTTATGATACAAGTATCATTCAGCACAACATTCCCATCAGGGAAGATCAAAAGCCTTTTAAACAGAAATTGAGGAGAATAAACCCAGTTTTACTTCCTTTGATAGAAAAGGAAGTCAAGAAAATTTTCGATGCAAAGATCATTGTACCCCTTAGATTTTCAAAATGGCTCTCAAATCTAGTACCTACTAGGAAGAAAATAGGTGAAATTAAGCTTTTTGTAGATTTTAGAAATCTTGACAAGGTTTCTCTGAAAGATAACTATCCCCTTCCTAAAATGGATCACATCCTACAAAAGGTAGTTGGCTCCAACATAATCTCATTGCTGGATGGTTTCTCAGGATACAACCAGGTTCTGGTTCATCCTGATGATCAACACAATACAAAATTTACTACACCATGGGGCACTTTTATGTATGTAAAAATGCCTTTTGGCCTTATGAATGTTGGGACCACTTTCCAAAGAGAAATGGACATAGCCTTTGATAATGGAATTGGCAAGTTCATTGTGATTTACTGAGATGATATATTGAGTTTTCAAAGACAGATGAAGAACACTTGATCCATTTTAGGAGAATTTTTGAAAAGTGCAGAAAATATGGTATCTCCTTAAACCCTAAGAAAACTATTTTTGGTTAAAGGAGGGAAAACCTCTAGGTCATATCATTCCAAGGAAGGCATTAGAATTGATCCTAATAGAGTCCAAGCCATACTTAAAATTGACCCTCCCAGAAACAACAAATAAGTTCAATCCTTTATTGGTAGGATAAATGTTCTCAAAATATTTATTCCTAACTTACTAGCTGAAATCTTAAGATCCATGACAATTATGTTAAAGAAAGACATGGAAATAAAATGGAATACTAAAGCCAATAAATTATTTAATGAAGTAAATTTAGCTTTAACCACTGCTCGTGTTTTAATAAACCCTTACTTTACACAGGATTTATCATTTTTTCTTTTGCATTTGAGCATACTATTGCATTTGTTTTATTGTATAAAAATAGTGAAGGCCATGGATAACCCATAGATTTTTTCAACAAAGATTTGAGGGATGCATCTATAAAATAAAACATCATGGAGAAACAAGCCTTTTCTTTGGTAAATGCATTAAATGATTTTAGACTGTACGTCCTACATTCTCATATAATTACATTTGTCCCAAGTTTTATGGTAAAAGATATTCTCACAAAGACTAACCCATATAGCAGAAGAGGGAAATGGATTGTTGTGATTCTAGAGTATGACATTCAGATTAAACCAAACAAGCTCATCAAAGGTTAGGGATTGGAAAAGCTAATGGCTAAGTCCAATTTTCATGCACTTGATATAAATTATGTTGTTGCATTGTATGAACAGGCAGAGCTGGCGACACCACAGGTATCAGAAGCCTTTTCTACCTCACCATGGTATGTAGACATTATTTTTGTATTACAAAATTTACAAGATCCTCCTGGTTTAACCAAGACAAAAGCTATATCTTTAAAATTGAAAGCTATGAATTTTTGTATTTTAGATCATAATGTATATTGGAAAAATTCTGGAGTTATTTTTCTAAATGTTTATTGAAAGATGAAGCAGATAGGATCATGGAGTAATTTCATCAAGGAGATGATGGAGGCCATTTGTATTGGAAAACCATAACTAATAAAATCCTAAGAGCTGGCTTTTACTGACCTACCTTGTTTGCAGATGCGCATAAGAAAGTCACCACTTGCCACCAGTGTCAAATCTTTGAAGGAAAGATAAAATTGTTACCTTTACCATTGAAACCCATTTCAGTTGAAACTCCTTTTCAGCAGTGTGGTTTGGATTTCATTGGTGAAATCCATTCCAACTCCTCAGTCCAGCATAGATGGATCTTAACAACCATTGATTACTTTACCAAGTGGATTGAGGCTATCCCAACCAAGCAAGCCACAGATACTATCATTATCCAATTTTTAGAAGGTAACATTCTGTCTAGGTTTGGATGCCCCCATAAGATTATCACTAACAATGTTGTTTCCTTTAAGTCAAAGAAAATGGTTGATTTTTGTAACAAATACCACATAATATTAGGACACTCAACTTCCTATTACCCACAAGGAAATGGGTTAGTTGAGTCCTCCAACAAGAGTTTAGTCAACATCATCAAAAAGCTACTGCAGGAGAATAAAAATTTATGGCATAAAAAGTTGATTAATTCCCTGTGGGCTGACCGAATTAGCACCAAAAATTCTATTCGAATGTCTCCATTCCAGTTAATATATGGATTTGATGTTGTGTTTCTAGTTTCTCTGGAAATTCCTGTTTTAAAATTGTTACAAGAATCACAAGTGGAAACTAATGATTTACAAAGAAGGATCAACCAGACCATACAGTTGCAACAATTCAAGGAAGAGGTGTGTAACAAAACTCAACTTGTTCAAGACAACATAAAAAATATCTATGATAGGAGAACCAAAGCAGATGATTTCTAGTTACGTGACCTAGTGTTAAAGTGTGACCAAAGGAATGCAGACAAAGGCAAGCATGGTAAGTTTGACAGTTTGTGGAAAGGGCCATATAAAATTGAAGCTTTCAGAGGCAATAATGTTTTTTTTTCTTGAAGGACTTGATTGAAGAAGCACTGCCTGGTGGACCTATCAATTTGAGACTTCCCAAACAACTTTCCTCAAACTTAAATCAGTTTCATTTAGAATCGTTTTACTATTTCTAATGCAAGAGTGAGGGTGGCTCACATGAGAAATTGAAGCCCGAAGAGAATTCCCTAAGATTCTGATGATTTGTTAGCCATATTTATGATTGATAACTTGTGGATCAGATTCAGTTGGAGAATAAAGACAATTTTCCCAATGTATCAATGCTACTGATCTACAACATTCTTGACACCTAAAGAGGAGGGTGCCATCCCCATTGGAGCGACTGTTAGGGTCTTATATTTCATAGGATGACTTGATTGTAGCTATAATTTTGTATATCAGATGTTGTAAATAATCTTCCGTTTTGTAAATTTAATTCCAATGAAAAAGAAAACAAAAGAAAAGGGGATATGTATATGTGTGTGTGTGAAAAGAATAAACAATCAAAATCTGAAAAAAGAAGAAAAAATGAAACTACCCCATAAAAAATATGGATCCAAGTGAGCAAGTCAAAGTGCCACTCAGAAATGAAAAATTGCATTAGAATTACCTTAGAAAATTTTCAATAAAGTGTGTAGCTTGTTTAAATGCCACATTGAATTAGGAGAAGTAGATTAGTTAGTTTAATCACATTGTTTAAACGTGATTAGATTGGATTAAATAAAATTAGTTTAGGTTAGTGAATAAATCAACCACATAGTGTAATCGTGGCTGAATTAGATTAGGTAGAATAAAATTGATTAACCAAATTGTTTAAACTTGGTTGATTGACAAAACAAATAAGAAAAAGATTAAAAAAAACCCTTAAAGAAATGAAAAAATAGGCATGATAGTCAAAATGCGCCTTTTTTGGGTTAATTAAGTGTGTTTAGTTAAATTAAATCACATCATTTAATCTCAATTATCATTTGTAATTATATACTTGGTTTGATGCTTGTTGAGCAAGTTTCAACGACCACGATCTACCTTGCCCAGATCAATAGCGGGGGATCGTCTTCACCCTCCACCCCCCCCCGCGAGCCACTCCAAGTTTTAATCAGCAGGGGGGGGCTCCAAAGGGCAGAATTGGTTGACAACATGGCGAATCTAGAGTACTTTGCATCCACCTGCCTATTCCCTCTTACCGCTCCATCCCCCCTCCGAAAATCGTTTTCCCACTTTCCCCCTTGCATGATTGTTGACCTTTGATGCTCCCACGCCACTAACCTTTTGCCATGTGGACTCCCCCATCCCCATCATTCACTCATATGTCATATTTTCCCCTCCACTACCTGTCTACCACCTCACCCCTACGGACTCCACTACCCATCCACTTGCTCTGCCATCCTTCCATCATATCCCATCGAAGAACCCGGTTACCTTTTCTCCACGTCACACTGGCATACCCCACATCCATTCCACTAGAACGACCTCACATCATTACTTCTCCCCCAATATGATGATGCCATCTCGCACTCCTGCCACCACATCACCAAAAATTTATCAATAAATGCATTCTCATTTCTCGCAATAACAGACTTGCTCCGTTTAAACGGTTAAATAACAACAATAAGTTTGTTTTTGCTATATAAACCCACGAAAAACCCGTTATGTTGCCTCTTTTCACCATTTCAAGATAACAAGAATCAGATGCTCCAGCGCATAGTCAACCAGTCAAAATCTTCTCCAGCATTCAGTTAATGACCCATGCCATCACCGTGAATAGTCGGCATAACCAGCTACTAAAACCAAGTGTATTTTTGTGCCTGAACACCGATCTTCACATTTTCTTTCCCCGTTAATTCTGAATTCCATTTTCTTTTCCCTTTGATAATGGAACCTAAAAGAAAATATAAATCCTATGATGAAAACCATATGTTTCCTCGGACCATAGACCTATATCACCAACCATTAGTGGACCAGAAATATAAGATTGTTGAAACCAATTGTGATTTTGACGTGTATGAGATTCACAGTTGGTTGAAACAAAAGTTTCTTAACCTCAATGATCAATTGGACCTGTGGGAACCTTCCCTACCCCAATTCATCTTCCCACATACCTATCACTTCCCAGAATTCATGTCTTGGTGCCAATTTTGCTACATCCACAACCAAAGGGAAATTGTGGCCCATAACGATGACATCCTTTTCACCATCACTGCAGAAAGAATCTCTTAGATTCTACAACTCCAAAATTCTAACTCCCTAAAGCCATTTTCAGTAGATTCCCTCATGGAATTCTACAAAAACCTAACCTTCCCACAGAGAGCCAAGATTTTTGAGATTTTTCGCCTGGAGGATTCCCAATTACCTAAGAAAAAACCTCCCTAATCATCCTCTATGTTCCCCAAGATGACTAAACCGGTAATTGCAATTATTTCCCATATACTTGGCTATCAATCTGATCAGTGGGTTGATGAGGCCATTGTCGGTTTCCTACAGTATTTACAACTGGTGAGAAACCCCCTGTTTTCAATTACAGTGAGTTCATTGCAGATTCAATTCATGACGAGCTCCTCAAGTTCTCTACTGAGGGGACTTTTAAGTATCCTTCAGTGTTGGTGTATTTATTTCTTTACCATCAAGCAAATAGTTTTTCATTCCCTTTGCAAAAATTACATGATTAGAGTAATCCATAGTTTGTAATCCTTTGGACCTCCCTGGTGAGGAAAAATTCCACCGAGCACAACTTCTCTGATTATGTTGATCAATTCCTACATTTAGTTGACATGTTACTAAACAATAATGTAGAGCCTAGGATAGGACCAGAAATACAAAGAATTATGCATCTTAGTGAGCAAACTAAAATAGGGGATTGGTATTTATACCAAAATTATACAAAAATCAGAGTTTATGGGTGTGATTTTCCACCCTATATGCTTCCTAAGTTTGTTCCCATGAGAATATTCTCATTGGAATATATCAAGCAGATAATACATATGGATGATTTACATTTTTTGTAGCAAATAAGAAGTCCCAGTTGAAGATCAAGGCATAGGTGGGACCATTTATTTGTAACATCAAGGCAACCGCTAAAGAGAAAAATTCACTCCTTAAACAAATGAACCTTAAATTGAGCTTTACCTGGTCATATGACCCTTTTGGAATCATCTCGAAGCCGAGAGTGGAACAAAAAACCACTCCCTACACTCACACTCTATGTCAATGGGAGAAGAACACACTACAAGAGGCAGAAGAATAATTCATATGTACAACAACCTCACATACGCTAGTACCTCAACAGAAAAAAGACAAGAGAACAAGGGAGGAAGGCTCCCCTTTAGTGACAAAGATTATAGTCAAAGAATTTTTTATATATAAAAAGAAGTACAAGACTAGTTCTCAACTAGTTTTTATGCAGGAGGATGAGGGGTAGGCCACCATAGTCCTGACAAGCGATCATGCTTCTATAAGAGGAAAATATATCTTCACGGGATCTCCATATTCCTCAACTTACCAAGATCCCGCAGATACAACTCAGATATCAGAATTGGTTTAGGACCAAAATGAAACAAATATCTTTGCAAAATATAGAGAAATTATGAAGTAGAATGAGTAGCTCAAGGCCTCCACATACACCGAATTCTAGAAGCAAAAACCTCTTCATAGCATAGGCTTATTTCATGATCTGATACAGAAAAGGGGAAAATGAAAATTGCATTCCTTCAAGGACAAGTTCAATTTCCCAAGACACCAATTGATTACAAGAAGTCCATTTTCTCCTTTGATGTTGAGTAGATTCACATGATTGACCAAATAGACCTGCATAAACAAAATGGATAAATGTTCTACTCTACCTTGAACAACACTTCCATGAAAAATTCCAAGTTGTAGGCCTAACTCAGCAACATAAAGTCATAATTGAAACTTGAAATAATTTCATCTTTGGCTATGAACAACGTAATCAAATCATTGGAGGACCTGATAATTAAACTGGGGTATTCCCCTAAATATGTAAAAGCAGCAGAAGAAATTGTGAGGAGGAAAAATGCAGACATAGCAGCATTGAGGAAACAACTAAAACTTCCCTCCACTGAGGATCACCAAGCTAAGGAAGTTGGGGAGATTGAGAAATAAAAAGAGAACATGTTCAATATAATAATTCAACAACGCAACCAGATTAAGGATATGGAAGTGGAGATGGAAAAATTGCTCAAGAAAAAGGAGAAATCATCATAGCTAGATATAGTGCCTCTAACAATAGTCCCTATATGAGTATCAACAATAGCAAGAGCATCTACATTGATAGAAACACCAACATAGAGTATAGATTCTCAAAATGAGTTAATCAAAGTCATGGAATACCTTTCTATTAAAGGTCAGGAAATTGAAAAGTTAAAGGCTCTGCTAAAAAAACTCTAAAGGATCATAAACTGAAGATAGACAATTCTTATGTAGCAGAGTTGTAGAAAACTCACAGACTCATTCTAAAGATTGAACAGTTAGAAAGTGAGTCAGCCATGGCCCAGTGTTTGGCACAGGAAAAGGAGACCATATGGATAGAGATTAATGAGGTCTTCAATGAAATATGGCCCTCAATTCAAATTATATTTGAACATCAAGAGTTGATTAGGAAATCAAAAGAAGCAGTTGCAGAGATAAAGTCAGATTTGGGGCAGAAGCCTAGAGAAGCTATAGCACTGATAAGGATCTTAAATTCAAAAACCAAGGAGGATTTATAAGAATTAGAAGTTGGAGATAGAACGTAAACAATTTTAGAAGTGAGAAGGGTCCTGACTAAAAGGAACCAGATGCTGCAATAAAAAAACAAAAAAATCACAACATGGAGTCTAGTGTCCAGAAATTTCATAGAAAGTTTAATCCACTTAATCTAAAAGGACTGCCAGGGCTGATAGGAAATGGATACCATATGATGAGTTTAAAGGACTACTACCATAAGCTATGCACTATTTCTTGAGATAAATCAAAGTTTGCAAGAATTAAAGGAAGCATCATAAGGAAGGCTTTTTTGGAGGCTATAGAGTTTGACCTATTCATCAAGCATGATATGAAGCACTTGTTTCTCACCAAGCCTACTTTTCAAAATTATACTGAGGTATATGAGACTTACAAGAAGTTAATAAATTTTTATATCCTAAGGGAAGAGCGTTGGGAGAAATTATGTGAACTGATGGAGTAAAACAATTTCACCTCCTACAACAAGACAATAGGAAAACACTTCTTTAGGCCCAGTCATCAAAAGCCACCCTCGAGGATAGTGCCAGCAGCCACAACAGTTTCATATCTCCTATAATTTTGTTCTATTTTTGTAAAAAAAAACTTTGAGATATTTTGTAATAAACATTGATATTTTATGTAAAGATAATTAGATAGAATTTGTATAAATACTTCAAGATTCAAAGTATTGATGTTGAGACTTGTATGAAAAATAGACTTTTTGATGTAAAGTTGTTCATTGTGCTCATCACATATGTTTTCCTTATCTTATTTGTTCAAAGAAAAATAAGAAATTGAATTTGTTTAATTGCACTGAATTCTGGCTTATGAATAATAATCAATGTTTTCCAACTGATGTTAAATATAGAATTCTTAAATTATCTATGTTTAATTGATCCTTAATCTTTTACTTTGTCTGTTATGAAACCAGCTCAAGAAAAGATAGAAAATATAGATCAACGCCTTAGAATTCAGCCTCTTCGAGGGGTCAACCTCCTTTACATTACATAAATGAACAATTCTTGGATGATACAAATCAAAAGACCTCCTTTCTATATATAGGAGTCTAAGGGGTCATAACATAATCAGATCCGACATAACAATAATAATGTAAGGGCACAATAATAACAATAGTGGGCTTCTATGTGGCACAATAGTAACAATATGGGCACTACATGGGTACATCAATATAATAAGTGGGTTGTACTAATAACAATAAGGGGTTACACTAGTAGTATAGGGGCCTAACATGCCCCTCTCCTTCAAAAAGCCTTGTCCTCAACGCTTGAGTAGTTCTTGATGCTTCTGTATAAAATTATTGTCCTCCCATGTGGAATCTTCAGCAGGTAAGTTCTTCCAGTTGATGAGATACTCTGAAATTGATCGATTTCGTAGCTGTCGGGTTCTTGTTTCTGTGACTGCTCCAGGTTCAAATATGATTTTTCCTTCCTCTTCAATTTCTGGAAATATTGTTTGAATTGGGATCTTTTGCAACTTTTGAATAAGTGGCCATACTTCTCCGTCATTCTTCCATTCATCCCTTTCTTCGTTTATCCAATCTGGTTGGATAATAGAAATAGCACAAAACAATGCTTCCACATCCTCATCCTTGAAGAGTCTTCCCATTCGGTAAGGTCGCCATTTTTTAAGTGCATGTAGTATTGCCAACATTTCCTTCTCATAAATAGCTTGCTTGAGATGTAGCAGTAAAAATACCCAATCACCTACATCAAAATATTTTTCACTACGATGTTGATCTACCTGTTGTTTCGTTTGATTTTGCACCGAAGTGGCGTTATCCTTTAAAAGTTGGAGAACTTGTTGTTGATGCTCGATGTGATATTTCTCTGCTTGAACCTTTTTCTTCTTGATATGTCCTTCTATCTCTGGAGTTTGAGGAGTGGTAATTTCTTCCAATCCTTTACAAGACATGGTCGAATTCCTTTCTTGATGCTTGATGTGATCTTTCACTTCTTGAACATTTTTCTTCTTGATATGTCCTTCTATCTTGATAGTTTGAGGAGTGGTAATTTCGACCAATGAATTACAAGATATGGTTGGATTCATTTCTTCTTTCTCGATGTGATTTTTCACTTCTTGCACCTTTTTCTTCTTGATATGTCCTTCTATCTTGAGAGTTTGAGGAGTGGTAATTCTTTCCAATGCTTTACAAGATATGGTCTGATTCATTTCTTCTTTCTCCGGGGTGGGGTCCTGGCGTATATCCTCTTCTTTTGATGTTTCTTGATCCTTTTCTTCCTCCTCTTCATATTCTATGTAAAATAATTTCTTCTCAACACACTTATGACCTTTAGTGCATTTGCTATCACAATTGTAACAAAGCCCTTTTTCTCTTTTTTCTTCCAATTGTTGTGGTGTAACCATTGTAGGTTGTGGAAGGTTGGGAGAAACAACACTTCTATATTTATAGTTGTGAGGGGTATGCTTCCTGGTTTCCATAATTTTGCTTTCCACTATGTCGCAAAAACTTTTTACTCTTTCCAATTGTTGTGGTGTTGCTCTAAAGAAGGTGTTGCTCTTTGTATCCTCATACTGTGCTATCATTTCGTCCGTGAAAATTGACCACGTAACAAGTTTTTTATGAGAAAAAAGCCCTTCATACCATAAAAATTGATCTGGTTCTAAATATGAAGATGCAATACATACCTTACACCATGTAGATCAAAATATTGCTCCATCTGAAGTATCCAATTTATCGGATCCTTGCCATCAAACTTCCTCATCTTGATTTTTCTTGATTTTAGGAGCTCGATATTGAAACGACTGTAACTCTATACTTTTGGATCTTTAAGTTCTGAAATTGCGACTTGTATTAGCCCTCTGTGTCCTCTTTCCAATGCCACTAGTCTGATCCAAATTGGATTCTCCAAGAATGATTTATGCACAATCTCCCAAGATGACCTGATTATAGACATTTCTAGAAGAGCGAACTTGTATGAAGTTCCACGTGTCACTGTTTCGACGTTTGGCTCTGAAAACTATAGACAAGAAATTATAGTCCGTCCTCTTTTTGTAACTTCTTACGAAATTTCAATCCAATGCTCAAAGAGAAAGTTATGACGATTTTCCCTAGGTCACCTGTTTGGAATGTAATTCAGGAGTCTGCAAAAGACCAACTTCCTCAGATCATATCCCGCAACTATAGCGCGAAAAGCTCTGAAATTCGGACTCGAGCTTCAGTGCGATCTCGTCTCAAATGGCTTTTTTTTTGTCTTCTGAAACGACGCAGAAAAAAGGTTATAGATAAAATTCCACGATGACCTGTTTGGAGCAGCGAAACCCTAGAATCCAAAGCTTTGATACCAAATGTTATGAAACCAACTCAAGAAAATATAGAAAAGATAGATCAACGCTTTAGAATTCAGCCTCTTCGAGGGGGCAACCTCCTTTACATTACATAAATGAACAATTCTTGGATGATAGAAATGAAAAGACGTCCTTTCTATATATAGGAGTCTAAGGGGTCATAACATAATCAGATCCAACATAACAATGATAATGTAAGGGGACAATAATAACAATAGTGGGCTTCTATGTGGCACAATAGTAACAATATGGGCACTACATGGGTACATCAATATAATAAGTGGGTTGTACTAATAACAATAAGGGGTTACACTAGTAGTATAGGGGCACATTGTCTCACTTCACAAAGCTCATAAGATCTGATAGTCTACCAACCTTACCCTGTTACACTTGTCTGATAACTCTGTAATTGATCTACTTAAAGTTGATTGACTCCATTGCACAATGGCTTCCTATTACAGTTTCCACCAAAAATTCCAAAAAAACAAATTATGAACTTTACGTCTAGCCTAAAATCCCACTACAAACAAATCTAAATCCGATAGAGAGGTCCCTCTCCAAGTTTAGAAGGGCTAGCTTCTAAGCTTAAAAGTGGTTTTGTGGTTACCTCTACAATTCTTTCACATCCTTAAGAAATTATAGAGTTATAACTCTTTGGCACAATAATTTTATAGAAGATCGAATGGAAAATCATGCTACATCTCTAGAGTTGGGTTCATTGTTAATTAATGACCATGCAACTTACTCTCAAATTCCATGAAATTTATGGCGATCGAAAATGAACATTTTGGTATTCACCTTATGGAAATTACGACAATAAAAGAGGAAATTTTTAGTGGAAGGATGATGAACAAGCTCCTTAAGTCCATGGTGTCCACAATTATAAACCTTTGTAGTTAAATTGGGAATAAATGCTAAATGTTCATCCTTTAGGTGAAATAATAACTCCAAGACATTAGATGTATATTCATGCATCAGTACAAGAGGAGGTTCAAGTGGGTTAGCATGAATGTAAGAAGGCTGACAAAAATATTTTTAGCTTAAGGCCTAATTTTGATGGATTTGGTAGATGGTTGGCGTGAATTTGTCTTAATAGATCTATGGGAAGGGGGGAATATGAAGTCCAAAGTGACAATCAGGAAATGTGATGAATTATGGTGCAATTGGAAAATTTGCACAACACACTAGGATTTCATGTGGCTTCGTTTATTGTGGCCTTTATGGAAACCTTATGGTATGATGATCCTATATGTTTTATAATTATTTATATTTATTCAATGGATTATACTCATAGTTCAAGTGTTTTTCATTGCATTTTAAAGATGGGAAGTGTTCCATGGAATTCAATTTGGTATGTAGGTCTACTAATTTGGTGGTAGAGCTTTCAGGTCTAGCCCTGGTTATTTCCTATGAAGGTTTTGTTTTCCTGTATGATACTAGTCATTTTTGGGGTGAATTTTCCTTTGAGTTGGTTATTTTTCAAGTGTTCCTTGATAAGGGAGAGGCATCTCTCTCATTCCTATGCCTCTAGTTTTTCTAGTGGTTGTATTATGCTCAGACCTTGTACGTGTTTATTGTTGGGATTTTTCTATTGTGTGGAATAAGAAGCAATTGGCCACATTTTGTTTGGCCAGCTCTTGGTTATAACTCTTTGTGGAGCCTCTGCTCTCTGGTGATTATTTTATTTTGTAGACCTTGCTTATTATTCCCAGTTCTTGGCCTTATCTGCTTTTATGGAATAGAAAAATTTTGGCTACCCTATTTCAAGCTAGCTCCTAGCAGCTTCACTTTGGGGAAATGTTATGCTTGCTTCATATCTCATAGTTTTAATTGTATAATTATGGCCATGAGAAAGAAAGGAAAAAATTGCCAACCTTATGAGGTGGAGGAATTATGCCAACTTCATCAATATCTCTTCCAATTGCAAATCCAACATAATCAAATAGTTTCAACTTTGATAATGGAAATGGAGTTGTTAGTGGAGCATAGAGTCCAAATACCCAACACTAAGGATGAATTAGCTTCTCTCAATTAGTAAGTGGTTGATCTTCAAGCTTCTCTAAGCCAATTACAAATTCCTTCTCCTCTAAGTTCTTTGTTCGTCCTATCTACTCTAGTATTCCAGTCTTAAATGTAATTTTTCCTCCTATGGAGGAAATACTCTTGGGTGAGGAGGATCTCTCCACTTCTGAAGTATAGCCAGAATGAAGTACAATGCATAAAATTTTTGGCCATTTTCTAGAGATTTTATGTAACTAATCCAATGTTTTCTATTAGTCTAATTGTAGGTAGATGTGGGATTTTTATAGCTTTTGGGAACTATTCTCTTAAAGATATAAAAAGTATGATCTTCCCTTTTTGTAATTATTTTTGTATGTTTGTGTCCCCAAACATAGTTTTTTTATTCAGAAATTTATATTTTCTCGTTAAAAAATAAAAAATAAAAATGTTAATAGTATTGCTTATTCTATATTATTATATTACTAGTATTGACACAATTATTGTTGGCTTATATTAATATACTAATACATGTTGTCTCATGTTATTGTTTTTTTCTTCTTTATATTAATTTCTTGATTTATGATCATTCAACATCATCCCTTTCAATGATGATGGAATACATTAACTAATTGGAAACATCAATTCACAGCAAAAAAAATGTGATGGATTTTGAAAGAACCATCTAACCAAAATATACACATTAAAAATATAGTAGAGTAATAACAAGATGAAACCACTTCATTTTTCTCATTTTTGTTATTGTTATCACCATATCCCATAGAACACAAATTTAATCATAAATCCATATAAATAGGTTGTAGGTAATGACTTAAACACTAATTTAATGTTAGATGTTGTTGGAATAGAAACCGAGCTCTAATTTTATGTTTTTATATATCCATCATGTATTCCATCCTTGAATGAAATACATGGCAATGAGTGCATATGACCATTTATTTAAAAGCATGTAGGCTACATATTCAATGTTGTGTACACACTAGGTGAGCACATTTATTTTATCATCTTGGTGTATTTTGATTGGATAGCTCAAGGGATGGTTGTAGATAGTAACCTCACCTCATAGATATGACATAATGCGGTGAGTGGAGTAATTATTGGACATTTAAAAATCATAATAGAGTATATTCAGAAGAGTACTTCTCCTAGATGCCTACATCTTATCTCAAATTTTCATCATATCAGGCCTCTCCTGGATTAATTCTTGAAGGTTAATTGTTTCCATATCCTTTGGCATAACAATTTTATAGAAAATTGAATGGAAAATTGTGCTAAATCTCTAGATTTAGGCTCATTTTCGATTAATGACCATGCAACTTACTCCCACATTCCATGAAATCTATGGCGATTGGAAAGGAATTTGTGGTCTTCACCTTATGTAATTATGGAAATCAAAATGGAGAGTTTTAGTGGGTCAATGATGAAGAATCTCCATAAGTCCATGGTGTCCACATGCATCCATCTTTGAAGTCAACCTGGCAGAAAATGCTACATGTTAATCATTTAGGTGAAATAATAGGTCCAATACATTAGATGTATATTCCTTCATGAATGAAAGAGGAGGTTTAGGTGGGTTGGTATGAATGAAAGTAGGCTCACACAAAGATTTTTAGTTCCAAACCTAATTCTGATGGATTTGGTAAATGGTTGGCACAAAATTGCCTTAATGGATCTGTGGGAAGGGGAGTATATGAAACCCAAAATTGAAAATTAGGCATGGTGAATTGTGGTACAATTGGAAAATTTATGCAACACATTTGGTTTTCAGGTGGCTCCATCCATTGCAGCCTCTATGGAAACCTTATGGTATGATGATCCTCCGTCTTTTCTAAATATTTTTATTCTTTCAATGGATGAAAATCTCATTTCTAGTGCTTCTCAAACCATTTTAACGATGGGAAGTGTTCCATGGAGTTCAATTTGATATGCAAGTCTACTAATTTAGTGGCAAAGCTTTCAGATTTAGTCTTGGTTATTCCTTGTGAAGGTTTTGTTTCTCTACGTAAACCTAGTCATTTTGGGGTGAATTTTCCTTTAAGTTTGTCTTGTTTCAAGTGTTCCTTCATAAGGAAGAGTCCTCTCTCTCATTCCTTGGGATTCTAGTTTTACTAGCAATTGTATTATGCTTAGCCCTTGCTTGTTCATGTTTGTTGTTGGGATTTTTCTATTGTGTGAAGTAAGAAGTTATTAGCCACATTATATCTAGCCAACTACTGGCTATAACTCTTTGGGGAGCCTTTGTTCTTTGGTTGTTGTTTTATTGTTTATCCCTTTCTTGTTCTTCCATGTTGTTGGCCCTATCTTCTTGTGTCGAATAAGAAAAATTATGGCTACCCTATTTCGAGCTAATTCTTAGCAACCACTCTTTAGGGAACCTCTATTCTCACCCCATATCTCATATTTTTTATAGTAGAATTATGGGCCTAAGAGTGAAAGGTAAATATTCTAAAACTTACTAGGTGGAGTAATTATGCCAACTTCAACAATATCTCTTCCTATTAAAAATCCAATATAATTAGATAGTTTCAACTATGATCATGGAAATGGGGTTTTTAGTGGAGCACAAAGTCTAGATGCCGAACACTAAGGATGAGTTAGATTCTTTGTATCAGTAAGTGGTTGATCTTCATGCCTCTCTAAGCCAATTGCAAATTTACTTCTCCTCTGAGATCTTTGTCCATCCTATCCACTCTAGTCTTCCATACTAAAATGTAATAATGCCTCCTATGGAGGAAATAGCCTTGGGTAAGGAGGATCTCTCCACTTCTAATTATAGCTAGAATGAAGTTCAGATGCATAAAAATTTTAGCCATTTTCTGGAGATTATATGTAACCAATCCAATGTTTAATATTAGTCTAATAGCAGGTAAATGTAGGGTTTTGCTAGCTTTTGGGCATTATTATCTTGAAT
Source organism: Pinus tabuliformis (assembly GCA_031772625.1). Classification (NCBI taxonomy): domain Eukaryota; kingdom Viridiplantae; phylum Streptophyta; class Pinopsida; order Pinales; family Pinaceae; genus Pinus; species Pinus tabuliformis. Next base: position 384,808,657 of record CM062808.1, on the reverse strand, counting down.
ATATTAAAGGAATGAGCTTCGCATATTATAACTTTTTTCGTATGGTTGTCTCCCCAAACATAGATTAAACCACATGTAAACCACATTCAAACAATGATTAAACAACCAAAAAGCAAGCAAACAAACAATAGAAAACATAATTTTACCTTGGCAACCCAAATCAGAAAACCAACAGTTTCTCAAACTTATTTTCTTAGTAATCACATAATTATAGTTAGTTTTTTCGCACTCAATGCTTCTATAGAAAACAATCTCAAAAAATAATTATGCAATCCTTCTCCTCCTTTCAAAAGAAATACTTCTACAACTTTGTGTAATATTTAATCATTTGTAGGTTATATTGGCTTGTTATGAACAACTAGAAGGTTAGGAATCCCCAACTCTTCAACATCCTAACCACAGTGCTCTTCCTCCTTTGAATTTTACTCACAAAATGTAATTCATGGTTCCTTGTCATTCTTATTTTTCTTCCTTTTATTGTTTAATTATCTTGTGTTTTCATTGGCAATGTAGCTCTTTGAATACATGTGATAGTAGATTGGTTAGGCATCCCCAACTCTTCAACATTCTAACCATAGTGCTCTTCCTCCTTTGAATTTTACTCACAACATTTAATTTAAGGTTCCCTGCAATTCTTGTTTTCCTTATTTTTATTGTTTAATTATATTGTGTTTCCATTGGCAATGTAATACTTTGAAGACATGTGATAGTAGAGTAGACAAGTGTGAGGCCCCTCAAACTATCAATTTCTTCCTCCAGCCTCATCATCTATGTTGGCTTATTGGAGCCTGACCCAGGTTCAGAGATGATTTAGCCAAACAAATCCTGATACTATTGGCCCTTTCGATAACAGTTCGCGGAGCGCAGACTAAGGTCTCACCCAAAGTAGTATGGGAGGGTGCTAGAACTAAGTTTCCACACCCTAGAGATGTCTGATGAGTTCAAGTGGTTCGCTTTTCGACCCTGCGTGCACGTCGCTACATGCACTTTCCATACCTCGTAGCCTGAGATGCTGCCTTCGGGCAGCCCTACTCGGGGGCCGAACATTGTTATTACCCAAGCCCTTACTAGTATTCCAATGTTAGTAGATTATTTTAGCCTACTTGCGTGTTTTAAGTTATACTTAACAACCTAAACCATTCATACAGGTGCGCGTAGTAAATAAACAATATATTTGCAAATTATATGAACCATGCATTAACCCAAGAACAGATATGCAAATTGGTAACAAAACTTCTCTTTATTGATTTCTTCTTTGGTTACAGACTCGATCCGCCCTGCGCACTCAGCTGTAGGGGTCTGCGCACTCAGATGCAAACTACTAGGCCTCTGCGCACTCAACTGCAGAGCCTTCTCCTACCCTACGACCCAAAGACACATTTAGATGCTTAGACTCTTTATTCTCTCTAATTCTTTGCTATGCCCCTCTTTTACACTTAGAGCCTCGCTCTGTTTATACAATCCCATGGTCCGCGGACCATGGGTAGGCTGACATTACATTACAAAACTAGGGCGAACAACCATGTGACTCTATCATACATTTCATGCTCTGCACCTACAATTCGCTGAGTCTTTACAACAATATCGGGTCAAAACTTGGGCTTTGAGCCCCAAAACATGCCTTGGGGGGATTCCATGCCCAACAAGCCCCCAACACACACATCGTGACTCACCCTCGAGTCACTTGGTTAGCACGACAATTTTTGCATGGAGTCCCTCCAACTGTTCTCAAACTGTGTTGAGGTTAGCAGTGCACTGAGCTGCTGCTTGCTGGATCTGTTGCATCCGCTGTTCTGAGACCTATGTGTCTGGGGTGCTTCTCTGCATTAATGTGTGCATCCCCTGTATGTGTGCAATATTTCCTTCGATGTGTTCCATGATAGTGAAGGCCTCGTCAATCCAAGGCTAAACGCGCACTTTGAGAACTGCCTCCTTGTGTCACGCCACGTCCACCTAGTCCATCGGTGCTTTGGCTTGCTGCATCCTCGCAAGCCTCTGGGTGAGGACTATTGTCTACGTAGTTCCTCAGACACTATTGTATTGCTGTTGGAGCTCACGTGCTTCTGTCTCCAAGCGTTGGATGTTGGGGTCCTCTTGCAGAGTTGTGAGGACTTGAAGTGCTTATTCTAATATGCTAGTACGGTTTCACACTACACCTCTGATTTCCTCCAGTTCCATTGTGATAGAGCTAGCACGTTGTTCTCTGACTTTCGGGGGAGTGGATGTTTGTGCCTTTAACCACAGCTCGGCGATCTAAAGATTCAGCTCCAACTGAACCTTTGTCGTTTCTTCCCTGGCCTTATGGACTCCTACTACTAGCCTGTGGATCCATACCTCTGTTGGTAGATCTGCTGGGATGGCCAGCTCCAGGACATTGTGGCAAGCGTTGCCTACTTCCTGCACCAACTGCTGATTTTGCGACACCAATTCATCACGCTGCAAGATGAGTTGTTCCATGTTTATCTTTTGTTCGCTGAGCACTTGGATCACGCGGCTCTCCCTAGGGCATAACTCTGTTGTTATCCCGTCCTATAATAGATATAGTTCTCACGTGGAAGGGTAGCCAGATTAAGGCCAAGGCCTTTCATCATGCTGGCCGAAAATCTATCGACCTCATTCGATGTCACTAGGGCCCCTTCTAGCAACACTATTGTGTTTTCCATCCCTGTGTGTAGCATCTGCTCTGTTTCCGAGGATCCTTCTTCGAGGTGGGTTGAAAGGGTACCCACCTGAGGGGGACACACCTGTAACTCCTGCAACTATGCTTTGAGGGCCCCCATCACAATCTGGTGCTCCTGCATAAAATCCTGAAGAGGCTCATTTGTGACATCACACATCGTCTCGCAGATGTCATGCAGATCACCCTCGGTTAGGGTGATCAGGTCAATGGCCAATTTTAAGGCCTTGACCTTCTTCCTCAGTCCTATTTGCTCTACCATGTGTGGGCACTTCAACTGTGTGGACACGGTCACTGGTTCTGCGCTTCCTTCTAATGTTTATGCTTCCTCTGCCTCTTGCCCCTGCGAGGGCATTGCTTGGCCCTCGCCCGCCTTAACGGTTGCTTCTTGTGCTACTATTGTTCCTTCTGTGGCCTTTTTCTGCTTGACGACTTTTTGTGCTGCTTCCCATGCTGCCCATACATCAACCGCTATTGTTTCCTTTCGCCTTTTCTCAGCCAACTGTGTGACATGCAGCTTGGAATCCTCCTTCTTCTTCTATGCTACCGACCTCTCAAGTTTTGCAATGTCTGGGGCGTGCCATTTTGGTGGCCATGCCTCCAAGACATTGAAAATGGCATCATCAGTGGCTACAAAGGGTAGCTTTTTCCATTGCTTCGTTGGATCCTTTCGTGCCCTGATGTATATATTATGCATGTCTGCTTTGAATTCTACAAAAATCTACAGACTGTTGTACACCATGGGTGACAAGCGCAGCTTCCAGTTGATCCACATGCAGATGTTCATCTCCATGAGCACCCAGAAGATCTTGCTATTGCGTATCCTTTTCGCATCCTTCGTGGCCCAGAGCGAAGTGTACTTCGTGGCCTCCAGTAATTCTCTGTCAATTATGGGGAATTGACTATCCTCCAACAATTCCCCTGCTATGAGCACTATGGATAGCAACAACCATGCATAGTGGAAGGTTTTACCCTGCTCCTGGGCTTCGCGACAATTCTTCAAGGATTTCGTGCAGAGGAATTCATCCCAATTAAACTAGACCCCCTCCACGCACCACTCAGTCGGTACGATCACTGGTGCAGGTACCTCGTCTGTGCGACACTTTCACATAACTTTGCCTACCAGGATTTGGGGTGCTATGAGTACCACTTTATCCTTGATGTTGGAGATGGTGTAGCCCCTCTTCTTCTTCTCTAGCTTGTACTTCGTCTTCATGGCCTTCACGAGGGCCAAATCACTACCCTTCCCTTCTAATATGGTAGAGGGGTCCTTTCCTTTGTATGGTAGCCGGGAAATGTAATGAATTAGGTCTGTGGTGATGGGGATGGGCTCCTCCAGCAATAGATACCCATCATACACCAGGAAAAGCAGCTGCCTGATGATGAAAATGGCTATTGGGGCGCGGTGGAAATGCGACACCCATAGTAGGTTCAGTAGCCTGACCTTTTCCACTCTACGCAGCCACTTCTGTGGCTCTAATGTTGTCACCATCCCCGCATTGTTCTGCTTCATGAGGTTCCCGGTCTCTAGATGAGGGAACTTCTCGTAGTCAATTAGGTCCCAATCTTCAAACTTCATGGTTGGCACGTTGCCCAGGTGTGTGCCTTCAAACACAATGTCGTTTGGGAGAAGCGAGGTTTGGAGTGAACTTATGGTTTCGTCCAGGTCCTTAGGCACTTTGGCCTTCCCTTTTCGTAGGGGGATATATGCGAGCAGTTTTGTCGCAGAGTGTGTAGGTTGAATATCCTCCTCCATGCCTTCGTCTTCTTCCTCTATGATGATAAGGGCTTGCAAATATTCTTCTTCCTCATTTGTTTCTATCATGACAACTTTCCCCTTCTCTTTCATTAATAGTTTGCTACGTAGCGGGTTCCTCAGGGACACACGTACGGGAGCCATTGCTTGTTTATCCTTCTTGGCTCTTGTCCTACGCGGTGATTTTTGGATCTCTGCTACAACCTCAACACCTTCTAGAACATCCTCCACAGTTAGGGCCTACGCGGCGTCGCTAGTGGTTACCTCTTCTATTCCCAAACCATTCTATCTGGGCTGTAATCTGTCACTCGTGAATTCAGGGGCTCGATCAATGCTCGACTCTCAATGCTCGGGGCTCTGCTCAATCAATTAATTCACAAATGACTAAGTGTTGTTTTTTGGGTAGCTCTTTGTGTTTTATAGCCCTTCATAAATTCTAATTCGACCATTCCCCCCAATTCTGCTCCATTAATGCTTTCTTGGTGGCAGATTTTCTCAAATCTTGCCCATAAATCGCGTCTTAAATGCCTGTCGCCCACTCCATTTGGCCTCAATTCTAGCATCCCATCATGAATAGTGACTTCAACGGTCACTTTCTGGCCAACTTACGTGGTAGGGCATCCCTCCGTACACGGTCGCGGACCTTGTGATTCTCAGCTTCTGTGTGCATCTCCAATATCGCGCATCTTCTGGGCAAAATAGTTTATAGTCCCATGCTCCCTTTCAACTGCTTGGAGCACTAAGACTATCCTTCCCTTGGCTAGTCAGGTGCTCGCACCACCTGTGTAGATTTCCTCCATCACGGTTCTTGGAGAATCCCCACCTTTTACAATTGTGGTCGGCATCGCGCACTTCACTGTTTGCAACGCGCTACCCTGGTCACTACGCTTGGCGATATGCGGTCCAAGCCAAGGCATCAGACTAACCAATTCACGGCGATAGTTCTTAAACCTGTTAGTCTGATCGTATGCACCTTGCCTTACAATTCTAGTGTTTTCAGCGAGAAAATCTTCCTTTATCTCGTCCTCTAGCTTCTTGACCTCTGCATCCATCAAAGTGCTTTTCTCTCTTAATCGTACCCTTTCTTTTTCAAGTTCGCAAAGTCTAAGATTTCCCTGTTGGATTTCTTCCTCAAGTATCATGTGTTATGTCTCTTGCAGCTACGTGATTCCTTCTTTTCGAGCTTCATGAACCGTCGTGTCTATGGGTGCTTCTACGTGAGGACTAGGCTTTGCATGCTCCATAGGGATTACAACATCTGCTTCATACTTCAACGTCGGAAGTGCCCGCGCGGTCAAGGTTTTGCACATGGTCCTATAAGCCCATAGAACCATTGGTACATGCAGGTCCCAGTCAGCGTGTCTCACATGGTAGACTGTGTTCAGTACTTTGCACACTTTATCAAAGGCTTCCACGCAGATAATCTTTGGCATGCTTGGTATTATCATACTTCATCGCTCGTGCCATTTTCTTACCCACTCCTGCTTTCTGGTCCCATTTCCTATCGCGAGGATAGTGTGCGTTCGTGCAGGTTGCGTACCATACGCCTATACCCATCTAGAGAGGTGGGTGCCCAGGCTATTTCGTACATCATACTTGGATTTCATCTGCATCTTAGACTTTCCAAACTATATGAGCATCATCCTTCTGCATTCACACCAGTCCTCAAAACTTCTTTGATGCGTACCCCACCATCTTGTGGGCATAGTGCCTAGTGCCCATTTCAGAGCATTAAAATGTTGTTGTTCCGGTACTTCTCTTTCAAACTATGTCAGGAACTCATCTACCTCGCTCAACCTGTCATACATAGGTAGATCTCTTACCTTTGTTGTCACATAGTGCAGTGACCTTATCATCATGTTGTAGTTGAGCGTGGTTACCTCGTGTAACCAATTCTACCATTGTTCTATTTCCTTGTCTGAATCTGAGGTGTAGGAGCTTTTGTGCTCCCAAAAAATCCTATCATCCGATGTTGGATTCACCCAATCCTGCTCCCACATGGTTATCTTGTAAATATAGTCTAGATCATCGTCATTATCGTAGTCGCACATCGGCTCTGTGTAGCGCGATCCTTCTGCACGGTCTAAAGGTACCACTACCTGTAGTGACTTTTTCTCAAAAATCATCTTGCGCTTCTTTAGATTTATCTCTCCATTCATGTCAGTGGCCCAATCTATTCCCATTAGCGCAGGATAGGGATTTCTGTCATCAACAATCTTTATCACTTTGAAATCTGCAAGTGTGCTCACACCTTCAATATTCACTGTGATTTCCTGCAATCTTCCCATCGGTAGGATCTTTTGCTAGTTTTCCATTCATAGTTGAATAGGAGACCATTGCAACGCGGGCCTACCCATGCGCTCCCATGTCTACTTTGGCAGGACGTTCGTGTCCAATCCTAGATCCAAAATCACTTGATCAATCTCATATTCCGCGATTTGTGTAGTCAATCTCATCTCCCTTCCTATTCGCGTTGTGTTCTTCTTGAGCTTTCGAACTATGTGCGGTTCTCCTGACCCAGTGCATCTAGTGATGAGTTCTTGCAGTCCCTTCACAGCCTTGCTATCACGCAGCAACTTCATGGATATCTCCAGAAAGGTAGTTAGCATTGATGGGTCCATCTCTGATTCTAGTTTGTCTTTACTACTTGAAGTGGAGGCCTCCATGAAGCTCTTCTTAGCTTCCATGAATGTCTCCTTTGTGCGCTCCAAATCGAACTCTGGTTCCTTTGTTGGAGCCTTGCGAACCCAGGCACTCTCTTTGGGCTGCTTGCCCTTGTCATCTCCTATCGTGATACCACTTCGGAGCATGATGTTTACATTTGGGTCCTCCTCGTGTGGCTCAGACCTCATCATTTACAGGTTCTGAGTGGGTGGAGGTTGGAGTGTTCCTTTATTGCACAACCTCGCTATCAGTGTGGGACAATCCTCCATCTCATGATCAAACTGGGTACAATATAATCATGATGCTCTCGTAGGATTCGTACAATCGCGGGCATAATGGCCTGGCCCTCCGCAATTGTGTTCGTGTCCCCTTCTTGGTCCCATTGCACCTCGACCGCGTCCACACCCCTGAAATCTAGTGTGCGCCATCCCTGCATTTTGGTCGAGGGCTCGCGTTTCAGTTTGAACTCTGTAGGTAGGAGTCTGATCCATCATCAATTCATAACTTCTATAGGTACACTCATCATGGCCTACTGACCTAAAGAAATTATAGAATAGTTGTTGGGACATCTACATATACTTCTATAATAGATGGTAGTTATCTGTAGCATGCTTCCCTCCTATCTGATAAATCGCGCACCATAGTGCAGGCACCGCGTTCGGTCCTACTTGTGCCTCTGGTCTCAATGGCCTTAGCCATCCTCCTGCCAGGTAGTTCGTGAAGACTGGACAATGGTCCTTGTCATGTCCCTAGCCTTTTCACTTTATGCACCATACCTCCTCGCGCACCTCTAGCTGAGTTGTCCTATCTTGTTTCAAGCTCTGCATTTCAAGACACAAGTTTTTCAACTGCGCATGGATCTCTTGGACTCCTAGGTTAGGATATTGTATTGGGGTCTTGTGCAGTCTCATTGCGATCTCCAAAGCTTCAGCCTGAGTGGATAACTTTTGTTGTCACAGCGCAGTCCTTAGATGCAGCGTTAGTGACGCTACAAACCATGCGTAGTGTTGTCCATCTGTCAAGGTCATGTTGGCTTCACGAATCATACCCTTCAGTCTCTGATCTAGCTCCCAGGGGGTCTCGCCTGGAAGCATCGCGATTTCCTTAAACCCGATAATCGACTGTGTCTCCGATTTTGGCCTGCTAAATTCCTTGTTTAGTACAGCTTGGATATTCGTGATCCCTGTGTTTGGATTGTTAGTGGAATGCTTAATGTACCACGTCAGTGCACGATCCTGTAATGCGCTTACCAACGTTGCCTTCTTTATATTGTCATCCATGACTCCTTGTGCTTCCCATACAGCCTTTACCACGAACCAAAATTGGTCCGGATCTTCATTCCCTACTCCTTTGAACACTGACAACTTTATTGTGCTCGCCATATTGAACTGTGGTAGTGGCGGAGGTGGTGTGGGCAGAGATGGGGGTGAAGATGGTGAAACTGGTGGTGGTGTAGGTGAGGGTGGTATGCGTAGAATTCGCTGCCTTATCAGATTGATCACACTTCTTGGTGAAACTTTCACAAGTTCTTACTCGCTTTCTTGCCGAGGTGAAATCAAGGGGCTAGTTTCTATCTCTACACTACCTTTGTTTCTATAGATCCTCCCACTTCGTGTAGCCCCAAACATCAATTTATTCACATAACCCACTTTTCACACAGTAGCATTTTAATCCAAGTGTTCAAATATTTAACGTACTTACCTCGCGGTTCTTTGAGGAAGAATCGTTCCGCCTCGTTGTAGCTTACTGAAGTATCTAACGCAAACTCGGCGATAAACCCTCCTATAATTCAATCGAGCCAATGGTCAACAACACACGCGATCTTATCTTCTGATGCTTCTAGTCTACGCACCAACTTCGGATTCCATACAATCGATTTGTCGAGCCTACACCTTCCCTGAACTGTCTGCTAACTTCATGATCCACTCGTACAAATCAGAGGGGAAGGATGCAAAGAAAATTTCATGGATTTCCATATACAAGTAACGCTCTAACCACTCTTTCTTCGATACCTACAGATTCTTGTTTTCTTGCGCCGCGAACTTGTGAATTTTTTTGTCCAGCCACTCCTCAATTTCTTTCTTTGTCAAATTCCAGTGACACGACATCAGACATCTCTTATGCAGATCCAGATCCTGGCAATGGAACCATTTGTTGGCTTATTAGGGCTTGACCCAAGTTTAGAGGTGATTTAGCCAAACAAATCTCGGTACTACTGGCCCTTTCGGCAACAGTCTCCAGAGCGCGGACTGAGGTCTCACTTGAAGTAGTATGGGAGGGTTCTAGAACCAGGTTTCCGCACCCTGGAACTGTCTGATGAATTCAAGTGGTCGGTGTTTTGACCCTGCGTGCACGTCGCTACGTTCACTTTCTGTACCTCGCAGCCTAAGATTTTGCCTTCGCGCAGCCCTACTCGGGGGCTAAACGTTGTTATTACCCAAGTCCTTACTAGTATTCCAATGTTAGTAGATTATTTTAGCCTACTTTCATGCTTTAAGTTATACTTAACAACATAAATCATTCATACAAGTGCGCGCAGTAAATAAACAATATATTCGCAAATTATATCAACCATGTATTAACCCAAGAACAGATATGCAAATTGGTAACAAAACTTCTCGTTATTTATTTCCTCTTCAGTTACAGACTCAACTCCGCCCTATGCACTCAGTTGCAGGGGTCCGTGCACTCAGCTGCAGACTACTAGGCCTCTACGCACTCAGCTGCAGAGCTTTCTCCTACCCTATGACCCAAAGACACACTTAGATGCTTAGACTCTTTTTTCTCTCTACTTCTTCGCTATGCCCCTCTTTTACACTTAGAGCCTCGCTCTATTTATAAAATCCCATGGTCCATGGACCATGGGTAGGCTGACATTACATTACAAAACTAAGGGCGGACAACCCTATGACTCTATCATACATTTTGTGCTCCACACCTGCAATTCACGGAGTCTTTACAACAATATCGAGTCAAAAATTAGGCTTTGAACCCCAAAACATGCCTTGGGGGGATTCCATGCCCAAAAATCCACCTCGTATCCTTGAGTTTTGGTTCTATATCCATACCTTTGATGTTGTCAAGTCTTCTCATTGTTGAACTATCAAATTCATTCAATCATTTATTTTATTTTATTTTTTATTTATATTTTGTATCTATATGAATCAACAACTCAGTTGGGCTCATACTTGCATGACATGAGGTCGATTCCAACTGCTACCACTATATCTCTAGGTGAACCCAAGTGCTCGCCCACCCACGGCTCACACAGATTTTTAATGGAATTTGAACTTCGAACCCCACATATCATAAAGAATTCATATCACATCCATCACCAATTCATCTACCCCATAGACACGATAACATTTTTTTTTTAATTATTAACTAGTACAACCATATGAATTAAATGGTTGGTAAATGCTGATAGACATCAATCCATAAGAAGCATCAAAACATTTACTTCATCATATATTTCAAGTTTCTAAAATTAAAAAAATCATAAGGATTAACTAAATTATAATTTAAGCTGTTGTTATTATTATTATTATTATTAAAAACAATTAATATATAAGTTAAACATATATACATTTTAGAAAAACATGTAATAAATTTTTTAACTATGAAGATTCAATCCCTTTATTATGGAGATTCTTAATTTATAAATAAGCTTTGCTAGAATATCATAAGCCAATACCATGGCTCATCAATACCACATGCACAAAAAAACATAACACATTTCATATGACTCTTGTTCATATCACATTTTTTTATTAATGAAGTTAATTAAAAGGGCCAAAAAAAGCATAAATACTTTGGAAATAAATTTCTTCCTTTGATTTTTGTAAACAACTAAGAATATTCTATGGAAGTTAAATCCCTACTATCCATCTTGTGATTATTAATAATTAAATTGGAATATTCTATGCATGTTAAATCTCTACCATCCATCTTGAAATTATAAATGCTCAATTCCAAAATAGACATGCCTATAAACATAAAATTAAGCAAAATATGAAAAACATTTCATTTTATAATGTCTTAAACATGTAAAAAATGAAAAAGTAAAATAATTTTGCAATAAATGATCTTTTTTTTTAGCTATAAATGTGATAAAATACCGTATAAATTTCAAAAAAACCAAAGTTTAAGTTTTATGTAGAGAACCAAACAATTCATCTATGGATTTTACCCAATTATAAGGCAACCCTGATTATCAAAAAGTTTAACTTTCTTATAACCACTATTACAAAAATAACATATTTAACTTTCTTTTGATATATAATTTCTAATATTAATACATTTTATAACTTATTTAAAAATAAAACCATGAAACCGTGATCGGGGTGCGATCTAGTTGAGGATCCCAATGGGGATCATGATTATCTCAATTAAGATTATGCATGCAAGATAGGAGGTTGGTGAAACCAATGACAGATGGAGTGGTAGGAGATAGAGTGGTGGTTGCGTGGGAGAAGATGAAATGCATGACGAAGAATGCCATCATCAAACCATTTGGTAATTTGGGTGGAAAATGTGGTTGTCTAGTGAAGTAAATTGGTTCTGGTACCTCCAGTGTTGTATTCATCTAGTGGCGTGACGTTAGAAACTTGCAAGTAGGAGCACTCTGAAAAGGGACATCGTCGACATCTAGAGGATGGAAAATATGGGGTATGTGACATTCTCCTTCTCCTCCTACAATCAAGTGAATTTGGAGATAGTTTGTTGGAATATTGTTTATACAATTCGATGGAACTGTTAGTGTGGGAAGACAATTGTCCTCCTTTTCCAGAATTCGGGGGGCATTCTTTATTTTCTACATTCGGGATGATGACGTAGGTCTCTATTCTTTATGGAATTATGCTTCAAAGAATGGAAACTATATCTCTAGGTTTGGGGGGTTGTGCATGTCATTGTGTTAGCATTGCATGGGATTCCGCAAAATCCATGAGGAAGAAGAATGGTTTCGGTCTGAATGTTAGTATAGTGTTTCGCGTTGTGGTTTTGACCCAATTTCGAAGGTTCTCTTCTGTGGGATGCGGGGTTATGTCAATTGTTTCTGTTAGAGCCTAGCCTCGAACCACACCTTTTTTTGCAATGGTGAGGGGGAAGAATATTATGTTGGTTAAAATTCGTCGTGTGAGAGGAGCATGCTTGTTTCATATTATATGCTATATCTGGAACGTTAATGTTTCCTCGCTCTTGTGCATGATCTTTCCCCCTTCATAGAGGAATGTTTTGGGAACAATGACCTTTTCCCTTGAGGATGGATGTAGATGGGGTTGAGATGCATAGACCTTACAGTCTCATAGGTGTCAGTTCTCAGGATGGCACGAGCGAAAACTATCAAAGAGGAAGCAATGGTAAATGGATGTAAGAAAAATTGGAACAAAGGTTCGCGGGTGGATAAAGGTGAACCATCATCCCAGCCACTGAAAAGAGTAGGTCGTAAGTCTCAAGCCCAACATCACAAGAATGTTGCACATGCATATATGAGGGAAATCCTGAAGAAAGTTAGTGTTAGGTCCCTATTCTACTAGTGTAGCCCCTTATTGTTATTAGTACAACCCCCTTATTTTCAGAAATATGACCCAAGGAAGTTAGGGTTTTTGCAGGCTCTAGAATTCCATCTCAAACAAGCAACCTTAGGAGAATCGTCATAACTTTCTCTATGAGCGTTAGATTCAAATTTCGTAAAAATTGATAGAAATAGGACATACTTTAGTTTGTTGGGTATCGTTTTCAGGGTCTAAGGTCAAAATAGTGAGATGTGCCACTTCATACAAGTTCACTCTACGAAACTAGTCTATAATCAGTTCATCATGGGAGATTGGGCATAAATATTTATTAAAGAATCCAATCTCGATAAGACCTATGGAGTTGGAAAGAGGACTTAGAGGGCTACCACATAACACAATTTTAGAACTTGGAAATTCGAAATTATAGAGTTACAATCATTTCAAGATCGATCTCCTAAAAGCAAGAAAAAGATCGATATGAGGATCTCCTGTAACTTGGATACTACAGATGGAGCAATATTTTGATCTCCATAATGTGAAAAACATAGAAAAGGTACGTATTGCATCTTTATATTTAGAACCAAATCAGTTTGTATGGTATAGAGGGATTTTTTCTCGTAAACCACTTGTCACCTGGTCAATTATCACAGAGGAAATGATAGCACATTATGAGGATACACAGAGAAACACCTTCTTTAGCCAATTAATAAATCTCAAACAAAAGGGTTCAATGGCAGGGCATATTGAGGACTTCCAAAAATTGAATATAAGGGTAAATGATATTCCAGAGAAGAAGAGGATTGATGTCTTCATAGGGACTTGAAATGATAACATTCAACATGAGGTTCGTCTTTAGGAACTTGATTCATTGGAGAAGCCATAAAAGTTGGAAAGAAAATTTGAAAGAAAAATTATGGCAACGAGGAAGCCTACCACTCAAAACTATAAAGATGGTAGTGTTGTTTCCCCTAGCCTTCCACAACCTACAAGGTTGACACCACAACAATAACAATAGTGGGCTTAGTTTATGCCCCGAAGAAAGAAAATGGCAACACCTAGTAAGCAACCTGAAAGGTCTAATTCCAAATGTTATGCAACCAAATCACAAAATAGAACAAAAGATATATCAACGACTTCAAAATAAGCCTCTTCAATGGGAAAACCACCTTTACATTACACAAATGAATAATTCTTGGATGATATAAATGACAAGACCTCCTTTCTATATATAGGAGTCTTAACAGGTCACAATATAATCAGAGCCTACATAAGAATAATACTGTAAGATCACAAGAATAAAAATAGTGGGCTTCTATGGGGCACAGTAATAACAATATGGGCACCACATGGACACAACAATACAATAAGGGGGTTGTACAAATAACATAAGGGGCTACACTAGCAGTATAGGGACTTAACAGTTAGAAGGATTATCGTAGGGTGGGAAGCAGATATCACACGCCAAGCCAAGGAAGAAGAGAAAGAAGTGGATTGCGAATTTTTGGTCCCCGACCTTGGAAATTCTCAAGGCCGAGTCTCCCAATATAAATAGACCATCCACCTCTACTGGATGATGAAAAATCTGGTGGCTAAAGCCATCATGCATACTTCTGACTACATGCAGATCGATCCTACCTTACAGGAAATCCAAAAAGACTTTCAATTGGTACAATTTTAGGTTCAGCAACAGAATGTTTGCCTGGGCAGAATTGAGCAACAACTTCAATGCCCATAGTACTCAGAAATGCCAGGGTCCAGTGCAAAAGACCTTGTGCCTATTGAGTCCTCTGAGGAATAGTTATGTTGCGAGTTATGTCTGTTTTCAATTTAGTTTTTGTTTAAATTTTGATGATGGTCATAGCAATAGGGAGCTTTAGATTTAGGAGGAAGAACTTATTATGGTATTCAGACAGTAAGGCTTATCTGGCCAAATTTGATAGACTTAAAACCTTTCGATTTTGGTTAGCTTATAATGCCTTCTGATGGCTAAGGAACCTGGTTTCCCAATGAGCAAGTTAAGGCCACAAATGTTCTATCTTTATGTAACCTACCTTTTTATAAATGAATAAAAAATCCTACTCAACATTAAAAAACCATAATTTCTATTTCTATATTTACTTTAAATTAAATTTAAATTTATAATAATGAAGCCTTAGTATTAAAAAAAAAAACACACACAACTTAATCAATATTTTAAATTAAAACAACTTAATCACTCTCTTTCTTATATTACAAAATAGATAAATTATTTTATTTATATTTTTATATTTTATGACTTGAACCATCTTTTACTTTTATTTTATATTTAGAAATTTCAATAAACCAAAAATCGTCTCACGGATAATGAATAATCATTAAATTTAAATATAACTTAAAAGAAACCACGTTGAAAATCATCAAAATTAAAAAAATAACTTTAAAAAACCACGTTGAATTTTTTAATATATTGAAACAAGATTTTATATATAATTGTTTGGGAAAAATATTACTTTAAATATATATTCTATAATAGCATTAGAATATTATGTTAAAGTGAAAATTATCTCTCTCTTAATTACAATATTGTATTATATATAATATCATGTTGTTTATAGAGTTTTAGATAGACAGTAATCGGATGCGTTATTAAGGAATTCTTTGATGTGAAGTTATCAGTGCAATTCTTCACTTTTATTGGGGTGATATATTGGACTTGTAGAAGATGTAGTCCTACCAAACTTATATATATAATGTTACAAGTTCTCTTTCTTATATTATAAATATAAATTTATTTAAAAGTTTCAATAAACCAAAAATATCTCACTCAAAATAAATAATCATCAAACTAAAAAATAATGTTAAAAGAAGTCACATTGAAAATATTGTATTTTGTCAAAAGAATATTATTTTAAATAAATATTCTAACTAGGATGTAAATTTGATAGGCACTTATACCCATCAAATAATTTTTTTTTTTTATATCAACATCAAACTACACATAACGTTTTATATTTATTTATGTCCATCATTTAAGAAAATTGAGTCAGTTTCATGGGATCAATGGCTACCATTATAACTTCAAGGTGCCTAGTTCAACCTTTTACAAACACAAGTAAATTGGTAAATTTGAACCTCAAACCTATTGATACATAACACTTCATTATCTTGATGATCACTCATTGAACTAGTCACCCCTTCATTTAAATGTTATTATTTTATCTATTGTTTTATGGATGTTTTACCAAAGAGAATTTTTTGTTGATATAAGTTTTATGTTTTAGTTTATCAATTCTAGCTTGAACATAAAGGAAAATGAAAAAAAGTAAAATCATAGATATATACATCAAACAACAAACTTGTTGAATCATGTTCGTTATTGCTACACTGGTCAATAATTTAGGAAAATTATGTATAGTCATTATTTATGTAATTTCAAAGCTTTTGCAAGTCATGTGGAATTATTTTGCAAAATTTCTTAATTAGAATGCTCAAATACATTAGTTGTAATGTATTTTGAAGAGGAGAAATTGATCTCAATTATCAATATAATGAGTTTGGTTGAAAAATGATCTTATAAGTAATATAACAATTTTGAATCCACTTTACTTTTAAATATGGATTTGGGATGATTCATGTGTTTTGAATAAATTCATAATTGTTTAACAAGTAAGGATGGATCTCTCTAGCCCCAAACCTAGTCATGTTCAAATTCAATTATCAATTTGTGGAATTTATAGGATCCATGGTAATTGTCCATTTGTTATTTTCATTTCCAACCACTAAAGAGACCCATTTAATAAAAGTTTAGATCTATCATCACCATACTAACACTGAACAACTACATGAAAGCTCTCAAAATCAACAAAAAAAATGTTATGGCACTTTTATTATTTTTATTAAAACACTAGAAACCCTTCAATCTAAATACTCTATCCCCGTAGGTTTTTTTTTTATATAGCATAAATATGACCAATAAATGAGAATTTGAGTTTCAACCTTTGGTTTCAAGGAGCATGGTTTAGGATTCCATGAAGTGATTTGGGATATAGACAAGTTTTTTCTAGCATGCCCAAAGTGAGTTTATCTTAGAGTCTATAACCACCATGAAATATGTGCTCATCTTGGAGCTTGATATTGTGCTTAGCTTTTTTTATTTTTTCCTATCCAATTTGGAATTGTTAGCATCTAATTAAATTTTTATCTCACTCATCAAATTGACTATTTTAAAAATTAAATATACATAAGTGATGGCATACATATTTTAAAGCACTAACAAAATTTAACCATGGCTCATAATATAACAATATCAAATACCATGTTGAATGCAAATCATTTCTTTTAACTATAATATAATGTTATATATAAAATATAATGTTATAAGTTCTATTTCATATATTATAAAATAAATTAAATGTTAGAAATTAATTAATGGAGCAATGAAACACATAAAATATTACGGAAACACAAACACATAAATGCATAAAACAAGAGAGACGCAAATATATGTGGTTCACCCAATTTAAGTTGCATCCACAGAGGAATAGCATGTCCTTCTTTTTATATTATCCAACAACATTAAGAGATACAACCTACACCAGATTCGATGTAATTTCCTCTTTGCTCTCACATAGTATCTTCTCTCTTTCTTTCTCAGAATAATAATACACAACTACAATACAATTCTCTCATATGTTTAACTGAGGATTTTCTTCTACGTCAAAAAACCCTAAATTAACATAACTTCTATCATCATATCATCTGCGTAATGAATTACCCAAATTGAATATGGAATTACAATATTTTACAGGGCAATTTTTCATCTATTTCTAGCTTCGGGGGCATTTCCCCCGAGCCCCCACCAGGGGGGTTCATAAAATCGTTATTGTCCCCTGTGATGGTGATCATACAGGTGTCGTTTCCACTCTGTTAGGAATAGGGATCCAACGTGGCTCAAACAAAATACCTCTGAACAATCATGAAGATAATCAGGCTCCACACTTAACATTATATTTATTTGGTTTATATTTTATATTTTAATATTTAGAAATTCACTTATAATTAATAATCATCCAATTAAAAGATACCTTTAAGACAAGCTACGTTCGAAATTATATATATATATATATATATATATATATATATATATATATATATATATATATATATATATATATATAAAGATATTACTTTAAATATATTTTTTAATATAATAAGATTAATACTATCTTGGTGCAAAGTATTTATTTTAAGTACAATGTAATATTAGTGTAGTTGTATGAATTAAATGGTTGTAAATATTCTTAGGCATTAATCCATAATATCTATATTAATTCTAGATCTAAATGGTTGAAAATGTTCATAGGAATTTTTCCATAACATCCATCTTAACTTTGAATCCATCAAGCCTAGAAAGTGATCAAATCTTTGGAGATGCAAAATTTTAGTTTTATACTTAAAAAAAACTCTAGAGATGCAAAATTTTATTCAAGATTTGTACTCAAAAAGAGATTTACACCTAGAGAAATTTGATCTCTCTAGACCCTTGATAGATCTAGGATGGTTTTAAAATATCTTGACTACAAAGAATAGTTAAGCAAGAATATTATTTTATATTTATATCTAAATTAATTCACATTGGTAGGAATATTCATCCACCATCGTTTAAAAAAACAAAAACAAAGAAAGTATACATCTTACTTTTAGTTTCCTCATACAAATTAAGTATAATTTTAACCCTTTTAAAGTATAAATGTACATAAAATTAGTTGGTATATTTAAGTAGAAACAATAATTACTCAATTATCTAAATATAGATAATATACTTATCTTCGAAAATAATATCATTTTTCCATCTAAACTTTAGATGTGACCTAAAAGAAAATATCTAATTGGTTTACTTCAAGGTAGTAACCAAAATATATAGTATATATTGTTAACATTATATACAAACAAAACTAACTCTAAATCTAACACTCTATGTTGAGTACATAGTCATTCTCATTGCTCTCTTACAAAGCAATAAGCCATATATATATATATATATATATATATATATATATATATATCTTCTCGAATGGAGTACATGGTGATTATCATTGCTCTCCTACAATGCAATGGTCTCCTCCCACATCTACCCAAGCAATCAATCAGTCGGGTTAAACATGTGACGAGAGACCACTATGATATGATTTGACCTCCTAAGTCACATTAAGGAAGTGGAACCGATGGAAACGCAACATACAAACATTCAACATCAGCCTTAGGATCTTGAGGAACCATTCCAACACTTCAGGCACCTTGCCCTTGCGTCCCTCTGAAATTTTGAACAACTTGATCTCTGGAAGCTCTCATGCTATGGGCATGCCAGCATTTAGGGACCTCTGAACGCTCTCACAATCCTACAAGACAGTGTCCAGGGACTCTTTTTTCCAGTGTTGTGCTAGTGTCCCTGAGATTTGAGCCACTTTTTTAGGGTCCCAACCCAAAATTGAATCATATCTTCAGAATAGTAAAATAGCAATGAAATTATAGTGCAAAAGAAATCATTTCAATGAGACCTTGACTGGACCCCTACTAGCCATGATAGGAATTTCATCAAATATATCATGAAAATGGAATGTACATGTGTAAATAACATATATGAGCATAAGGGTCTTATACTTAGCTGAGAATCACTAAGAAGCGTTGATTCCTCAGCACATCAACTGCCATTTCATCCATTAGGTCATAGATTCATTGATCATTCATTTACAAGTAAAAATATGATGAGATCCATACATAGCTTCTATCATAAAAGACATACATAACCAGCATAATAATAGAAGAAATACTCATGAAATCACAACCATATAAACCTCATATAATCCATTATAGTACTCATAGAAATAGAAGGAGAAATAACTTCATATTGATGATGCAAAATCCAAACCCAGGATGGGGCTTCCACGTTCCACCCAACAGTAGAATGGTTGAGCCATATCTCTCTTCAGTCATTCACCCCTGTGCCATATTCCAAGCATGAATGTGGGATCTCATAAAAAACATCAATGAAAAACCATCCAAGGCTTCCAGAGGCCATCCACCTCAACCCATCAAACAATGATTCCACCTCATGATTGGAAATCACAAAACCATCATCAGATCGGTATTTATCCCGGCCATCTAAGGCTCCAGACTCTTTTTTCCAACCAAGTCTCCAGGACTAGTAACTCAACCCATATTTTTCGTCACGATCTAGAATATTTGTCCAACCAAGGCTCCAGGACTAGTAACTCAACCCACCAAGGGCTCTAGAGAGTTTGTCCAACCAAGGCTATAGGAATAGTAACTCAATCCAAGTTGTTACAGGGATACAGAGTGTTTCTACAACCAAGGCTCCAGGAACTAGTAAGTCAACCCAAGCTAAGGAAACATGAGAACCAAACAAAACAAAACAAGGAAATAAAACCACAATCTCATGGTTATCCAAGAAATGGAAAAGCTAGGCAATCCTACATGCCAGTGATAGATCATGACCAATAATACACATGCATATGCCATGCATTCCAAAACTAGTGAGGAAAACATACATGCAACTTGGTACATACAAGAAAATACTCCTTGTAGTTATTGATCCCGTTGTCCTCTTGCACTTTCTTGATCTTTCTTTGCCTTCTTGCTCCCAAAATCCAAGTATGCTACACCCTCCAAGAGTGCTCCAAGAAAACTCTAAGTATCCAAGAGTATGAGAGAGAGAGAATAATCAGAGAGCTCCAAAAATGAACTGACAAAAGGTTACCACCTAATCCTCATAAGCCTTTTTATTAATGAGGCCTCTATTTTCTTCATTTTCCTCCTTACATGCAACCTGTGACCTTTCACCTCCCTTTTCTCCTAATTTCCATTATTTTCATAAATAAATGTGCAAAAATGTCATTTTGCCTTTCTAAAACCTTAGCCATTTCCTTTGCCAATTTCCTTAGCCATTAATAACGAAATGAACACCCACACTAGGATGCCTTGCCCAACATTCAACTTGGAATAAGTGTCCCATCAACTATGGTTATTATTTTTCCTTTATTAACTTTTATTACATGGAATTTTTACTAGTGCTGTTACAAAACCCTCCCCGTTGGGGGAACACCGTCCTAAGTGTTCAACAACACCTATAAAAAAAAATTGTTGTAAACAAAATATATTGTCGATGGAGCTTTATAACTTAGCTCGATGCAGTGTTTACAATGATCAACTTGTTAAGAGGCAAACTAACATGAAAACATAACATAACATCATAATGACATGACACCCATACCTCTTATTAGAGATTTATAACATAGCTCATGGAATTATTTACATCCATATACATATGTACATAAACCAACATCACCAAAACATATACCAAAGCATATACCAAGACATATACCAAGACACCATGCTAAAATTGCTTTGCCTCAACCAACAAACAAGGAAGGATACATTGCCCGCATCTGATTCGCCATCTCCCATATAGCTTTACCGGGCCCAAAGTGCTTCCATTGCACCTTAACTTGTTTGATTGCTTGGTTCTAGAGCATGAGCACCTTTTTTTCAATATACATTGAAGCTCCAGCTGGAATTCTCCATCTGGTTCCACCTACACTACAAACCAGTTAATCAAATGATCAATGTCTTTAAAATACTTATTAAGGAATGACACATGGAAAACATCATGGACTTTCACTATCGGAGGCAGTGCAAGTCGATATGCTACTGGCCCAATCCTCTCAATGATACTTAAGGGTCCATAAAACTGTGGTGCCAGCTTGGCACATGATCCAATCTGTAAGGATCTCTTCTTCAATTTGATGCGTAGCTACAATTGTTCCCCAACTTGGAACTCCTTGAACAACCTGTATTGATATGCGTAGCTCTTCTGCCTATCTTGTGTTGCCTTTAAATTTTTCTTTATAACCTACATTTCTTGTTCCATGTCTTTCAACATGTCTAGTCCAATAAACACCCTATTAACTGGATCACTCCAACTAACAGGAGTATTGCAACTTTGCCCATGCAATGCCTCGAAAGGACTCATCCTCAAATATTCCTGATACACCTTGTTGTAAGCGAACTATACGAGTGGAAGGTACTCTTCCCACTTTCATTGTCGATGCATCACATACATCCTCAACATGTCCTCCAATATCCTATTGACCCTCTATGTCTGTCCATCTGTCTGCAAATGATAAGTTATATAGAAGGCCAACTCTATGGCCAAACCTACAGATAAATCCTTCCAAAACTTGGAAGTGAACTTCACATCCCTGTTTGACACAATATTCTTTGGAACACCATGCAATCTGACCACATCCCTTATGAATACTTGTGCTACATCGCTAGCTAAGAATGTAGATTTCAATGGAATGAAATGTGCAACCTTTTTCAACCTATCCATAATAACCATGATGGAATCATGTTGTCTTACTATCCTTAGAAAACCTGTGATGAAGTCCATGGAAATTAATTCCCATTCCCACTCTGGAATCGCAATCGAGTGTAGAAGTCCACCTAGGTACTTACTCTCTACCTTCACAAGCTGACAGTCAAAACACCTAGCCACAAATTTTTCTATATCTCTCTTCAGGTTCGGCCAATAATAGAACTTTATTGCATTCAATGTCTTCTAATAACCTGCATAACTTGAATATGGTTTCGCATGAAACTCTCTCAAGATCACCTTCTTTAGCTCATTACTATCTAGCACATATATCATGTCTCTGAATCTAACCAATCCATCTGTTGTAAGGAAATAGTCCACATCCTGCGCACCTGCACCTATACTTGTACTTGTACTATCACCTATACCTATACCTATACTACCACCCGTACCTATACCTATACCACTACCTCTACTATCACCTGTACCTATACATGCACTCCGTTGTAACATGTCCATAATCTCCATATATCTGACATCCTGCTAACCTGCCTACAAGATCCTATCCTGTAGATTTGTCCCATAGGAGCTCATAATTGCTAAGTGATTTACCTATATCCGCATGCTAAGAGCATCTTCCACTCTATTCTCCTTGTCTTTGATATACTTGATCTCAAAATAAAACTCATTGACCATAGCCAACCATCAACCCTGCCTACCATTCAGATTCAGTTGGTCAAATAGATATCGCAAACCACTATAATCGCTCATCAATACAAATCTCCTACCAAGAAGATAGTGCCTCCACGTCTTCAATGCACGTATAATCATTACCAACTCAAGATCATGTGTGGGGTAGTTCAACTCATTCTCATTCAGTTTCTATGACTCATAGCTTACCACCTATCCATCCAACATAAGGACTCCACCGAGTCCCTTCTTGCAAGAATATGTGCGCACTACAAACTCTTTGTCTAGATTTGCAATCTTTAGCACTAGTGCATGTGTCAAAAACTGCTTAAGCTGCTCAAAACTAGCCTCACACTCCTCTGTCCATTCGAACTTCTTACATTTCCTCTAGAATGACGTGATAGGATAAGAAATTTTTGAGAAGTTCCTGATGAAACTCTTATAATAGCCTGCCAGACCCATAAAATATCTCTCCTCATCTACATTCTTAGGAGCTACCCACTCCATGATGGCTCTTATCTTTTCTGGATCTATTGCAATTCCCTCCTTGGAGACAACATGTCCTAAGTATTGTACCTCAGTCTAAAAGAAACTACACTTGTTGATCTTAGCATACAACTGATTCTCTCTCAACAACCTCAACACTACTGCTAAATGCTTGACATGCTCTTCCTCATTTTTAGAATATACCAATATGTAGTCAATGAAGACAATAACAAATTTATCCAAGTACGGATGGAACACACTATTCATCAAGAACATAAATGTATCTAGATCATTATTTAAGCCAAATGGAACTACAACAAACTCATAATGCCCATACCTGGTCTAAAAAGTTGTCCTGTAGATGTCTTCCTCTTTGATGCATACTTGATGATATCCAGATCTTAGATCAATCTTTGAGAACAATGTTTCTCCCTTCAACTGATCGAAAAAGTCATCAATCCTCTATAACAGATACCTGTTCTTGATGGTCACTTTATTCAACTACCTATAGTCAATGCACAATTTGAGAGTACCATCTTTATTCTTCACAACCAATACCGGTGTGCCCCATGGTAATACACTTGGCCTAATGTATCCCTTGTCCAAAATTTCTTTCAACTATAGCTTCGACTCAACCAACTCATGTGTGCTCATCCTATAAGGTGCTTTTGATGTTGGAGCTGCCCCTGACACTAACTCAATAGAAAATTCTACCTCCTTGTGAGGTGGAAACTCTAAAATATCCTTAGAAAATACATCCTTGAACTGTTGTAAAACCAGATACCTTCTTAAGAGATCTGCATCCTCAACTTCCTTACCCTTGTCACTAGAAACGTGTACAACAAATAACACACACCCTTTTCTGCAACTACACTATTCTTGAATATTTGTTACCATCCTAACTGATGTGGCTTTCTTCTTTCCTTGAAAGACTCTTGGTTCCCCATTGTCATCCAAGCACTCAATAAAATCCACCTTGGTTATATGAAGATACAACCAATCCATGCCCAACAACATAATGTATGATCCCAACAGTGATATGTTCAAATGTGCTATAGTAGGCATACGATTCAAATCAAATGCACAAGCTCTTACCCAATGATGCACTCGCTTCTTTGTACTTGTATCCAACTGCACTAGCCACAATTATGCATGCAATTACTTACTCAAATCACACTTATCCACCAAGTCAGGACTAACATAGCTATAATTAGATCCAGGGGCAATCAAAATATAAATAACTTGATCACAAAGATTACCATCCATCGCAATGATAGATGCCTGATGGTCAGCGTGTTTGTTATCCAATGCTGCATAAATACAAGGAACGCTCTGAACAACATCCCCAACATTTTGTGCATCATGTGCATTATATATCGGAGGCAACCCATCCTAATACTATGAACAATCTCTCCTACGATGATTCCCTCCACAAGTCCAACACTACACGACCTCCTTATTATAATCCTCATATCGATGTCCCTGTCCTCTATCTGATGCATTGAACTTCTTAGATGGTGCGACTTTCTCTTTATTATCTGTACCCTAAGGCCTTTCTCATTTCTTGTCCCATTTTCCTTTGTTTCTTGCATTACCTTTCCAATTTGGCTTAGTCTCATATCTGTGCTTCAATTGTCCATAGCAATGCCTTAGCTTTCTAATGGCCTCCTCCAATGATCTAGGCTCATCAAACTTAATCCTGTCTTTAAATGAAATCATTAATCCACTAATGAGCCTTTGAATCTTGGCCTTCTCCTCCTTGGGATAAGGCACATACCACAATAACTCTAAGATCCTGCTAGTGTACTCCTCAATTGTCATGGATCCCATCTTTAGCTCATAGAATTGTTTTTCCGTGTCATCAAAGAATCTCTCTCACAAATACTTCTTCTTGAATAACCACTCAATCTCACTCCAAGTCAATTCCTCTTCATGAATACATTTGAAATTCTTCACATCTTCCCACCAAATTTCTACTTTACCTTTAAGATTGAATGTAGCTACTCTTGCTTTGATGTTCTCCAAATAATCATGCAACCTGAAGAACTTCCTCATGCCAAGAAACCATTGTTCTGCATCCAGTGGTTTCTTCATCTCTCCATCCAAAGTAGGTGTCTTTTCTTTCTTAAACTCATCCAACAAGTACCCCTTATCACTCCTTATGTACGGATGATAATGATGATGATCGTTGTGCCTACCTGAATCAGAACTAGAATAGTACATGTGTCTATCCCTTCTCCTCTCTGGAGTGTCCAAAAATATGTCATCTATGACCGTGTCATCTCTATCTGACCTGTGACCACCATGAAACCTACTACCATATGCCCCATTAGTTCTGTAATTCTTCTCATATTAGATCTGATGTGGTCCCTATCACTGAAAATTTGACAAACTCTGAAATATCACTGCATTTACCTCTACTTGTTTCTCATGTGCCTCATGATTCTTTCATTATCTTCCTTACAACTCCTTATTTCTTCTTTTAAGATTCTTGGTGTATCTGCCAAATCGGAAGAGTTCCCAACACCATACTGCTCTTTTGATTCATAGGGAGAGTATTTGTAGTCTACTATCTTGCTAGCCATTTGATATTTCTTCCTATAAGGTATATCATGTCAGCTAAACCAAATCACAATAAACCAAGGTACCTTAGTATAGCTCAATGAGGATACCTTGTCTACAAGATCAAAAAATCAGCATGATACATGTATAACATAATAATGATAACATATAGAAACATAATACATAAGTATATGACCATGCAACCATCATTCTAGCTAGGGTCCATTCATCAATGCATGACCTCATCAACAACACATACCACGACCTCATGCATGATAACAACCACTACATCACTATACACTTGATGACATGCAAACATTAACATGCATAAGAAATGCCTTACCAACCATACACATGCCTAAACATATGTAATCAAGCATAAACGAACTATACCTATAACTAAACCTACAAGAATGATACATGTAACCAAACACAAAAGAATGCAACCAAACATACAAGAATGTAACCAAGCAACATATAACAACATGTGAGTGACATATAACAATATGTAGCTAGTCATACACTCATGATGATGCACTCCACAATAACAACATCAAGTTCCTCATGAAAACATCACTACAACCATGATCAACATTATGGAATGCAAGTGTAAGAGACACACATGCAACTGACATGCATGCATGACCAACACACATCTCATGCAGTCCGAGGGGTGAACCATGCTCTAATACCACTCTATAACACCCTCCTCCCACATCTACCCAAGCAACTATCCAATCGGGATAAACATGCGACGAAAGGCCACTATGATATGATTCAACCTCCTAAGTCATGTTAAGGAAGTGGAACCGACGGAAACTGTAACAACCCTGTTGAAAAGTTCATGTAATAAAAGTTAATAAAGGAAAAATAAGACCACGGGCAAGGGACACTTATTTCAAGCTGAATGTTGGGAAAAGATATTCTAGTGGACATCACTGGATGTGTATTTTTGGATAAGGAAATTGGCAAAGGAAAAGGAATTAAAAGGAAAAAGGCATTTTTGGCACATTTATTTATGAAAATAAAGGAAAATAGGAGAAAAGGAAGGTAAAATGTCATAGGTTGCATGTGAGGAGGAAAATGAAGGAAAGTAATGGAAAATGAAGAAATTAGAGGCCTCATTAATAAAAAGGCTTTTGAGGATGAGTTGGCAAGCTCTTGGTCAATTCAAGTTTAGAGCTCTCTCATTATTCTCTCTCTCACTCTTGGTCACTTAGAGTTTTCTTGGAGCACTCTAGCTTTGGATCAAGGAAGGAAAGAAAGGATCAAGGAAGGAAAAGTAGGATCAGGCAGCTTCAGTAGGAATAATTGCAGGTAACCTTTTGCATGTGTGACTTCCTAGTTGTTTGGACATGCATGGCTTTGCATGTTGGTGTATGGGTCTCTTGCTATCGGTGGCATGGTTTTTTGGGTTATGACAGTGGTTTTCAGCCTAGCTTTGCCTTTTTCCATATGCCATGGTGTGGGGATGTTTATCTGGGTTTCTGAGCTTTGATTTGTCGGGTGGATTTCAGAATTCGGGGCAGAGGTGGTCTCAAGTTTAATTCTCAAAGGCCTAGGAATCCCTTGACCAGTTTTGGTGGGATACACAATAAATCTTGAGGTGGGAGTCTCAATTTAGGACCTAGTGATCCAGGTTTAGATTATGGTAAATCCTTATAGAATGGTCTCAGTTTAGGGCCTAGTGATCCAGGATTGGATTTCGGTAAAGCCTGAGAGAAAAGGAGACAGAAAATACCTCAAGGATAATGATGGATTCTGGATGGCATTCTAGGTTTAGTTCGGTTGTGATCAGAACACTAATTTTGGTGTAATCACAGTTTTATGAGGGTGGAGGTGGTTTAACCTCTGGAGTCCCTTGGTTGTTCTTGGATTGGTTTTTCTATGACATCCCACATTCATGCTTGGAATATGGCATGGGGGTGACTAGTTGAAAGAAATATTTGGTTCAACCATGTCTACAGTTGGGTGGTACGTGGAGGTCTTGAACCTAGACGAATTTTCCTATGATTAATAAAATCTAAGTTCTCCTACTTTTGGACTTATTTATATGTCGATTTGATGATTCATATATTTGATATTTATATGGTCTTATGTTGGTTGTGAGCATGGTTATATGATTGGTTCATGTCATGATTATTTCATGTATTTACTTGTAATTGTTAAAATGATGGATGTGAGACATCATTTATGTTATAACAATTCAATGCGGAAGGTGGTGACTCTTCTGGTTATGTTTCATAAGTGCTTTAGTCATTCATGCTTTGTCTTGTATCCATAATTGTAGGTTGCATTGATGCCAGGTGTTTGACAGAATGTTAGTCCCGGTTGGGGATGCTCAGGCCTAATCCTAAGGTTTATTTTTATTTATTAGCATTGGCATCATGCCTTTGATGGATTTTGGAGGTTGTAGCAAGTTTGGGAGATGCCAGGATTCTAGGCTAGAAAAGTGGCTCAAATCCCAGGGACGGTGGAACAAGTCTACTCAAAAGAGTCCATGGATGATGGCACATAGGCTTGTCAGAGTGACTCTAGGTTTTTGGACATTATCTTGCCTATAGCATACGAGAGACCATGGGTTAAAAGGCTTAAAAAATTAATGGGACCCATGGACAAGATGTCTGAGTGACTGACATGTCTTTGGAGAGTGTTGTTGTTGATGTGGATGGGTTTGATTGATGTGTTATGTCAATTCCATTTCCTTAAGGTTACCAAGGAGGTTGAATCCCTTATAGTGGCCTCTCTCGTCGCATGTTTACCCCGGCTGGCTAGTTTCTTGGGTAGACCTAGGAAGAGGGGGTGTTACAGATTGGTATCAGAGCATGGTTGTGCTCTCCTTGGGTGAACGTTTGGTCATGCATGCATGTCAGTGTCATGTGTGTCTCTTACACTTGCATTCCATGTGCTTGTTGCATTACATAATGTTGATCATGGTTGTAGTAAGGTTTTCATGAGGAACTTCATGTTGATTTTGCGGAATGAATCGTTAAGAGTATATCATTGGTTACATGATTATATACCACTTTATTACATTCTTGTATGTTAGGCTGCATTCTTGTTTGTTTGGTTACATGTATCAGTCTTGTAGGTTGGTTACAAGAATTGATCGTTTATGCTTGACTACATGCATTCATGTGTATGTGTAGTTGATTAGGCATTTCTTATGCATGTTGATGGTTTCATGTGGCAATCTCTACAATGGAGTAATGGTTGTTTTCACGCATGAGGACATGGTTTGTGTAGTTGATATGGTCATGCATGGATGACTAGACTTTGGCTAGAATGATGTGTATATGGTTTGGTGCTCATGTGTTATATGTCTATATGAAGTTGTCATGCATGAATGGTCTTGGTTATAATTATGTACGAATAGTAGGTCAAACATGCCTTGTGAAGTCATGGTATGAAATTTAGGTCGTCAGGGTGATATTGGTATGTTATGATGCTAATGTGTTGGCTAAGATAGAGAAAGAGATGCAGATTATCATAATGAGGTTGCAACATTGGACTTTGGGGTAAGAGCATATCATCATAAAGGTATTGTATGTTTGGCATGCAGGTATGTAAGTCAAGAATTGTTATATGCATTAGCTTTATGTACATATCTTTTGATGTTAGGGTTACGATCATGATAGATGTTAGTTGATTAGTGTAGTTATATGCACATGTGTCAGATAGTCAAGAATGATAGTAACCTGTAGTTATATGCCTTGCTATTGTTGTTTTATATTAGACAACCTAGTGATTATGTTATATGTTGTTGATGAGTATGTTATAGGTTAACTTGTTGTTGTTATATGATAGTTAGATGGACGACTAGGTTATATTTTTTTGATGAGCATGATATATAGCTTATGGTTGTTATATGCTAGTAACTTGATGATTAGGGTTATTTCATTAAGATCATGACATCATATGTATCATGCTAATTAGATTGGCATATGCAGATGGTTAGCGTTACAACATTTAGGTATGAGTTGACTTATTGTGTTGCATTGTGTTGTACTAATCGAGACCGATCATACATATGTTATTGCTATGCATAAATGATAATGATTTATGAGTTAGGATGTGAACATGTTAGTTAGTGATTGTTATGGATAGCATGATCTTATTTATGTTTAAGCTGATGTGTTGAGAAGTTATATCGTGCTAACTAGCTTGATTGTGCATACAAGATAGCCTCCCCTAAGATACAGTAAGGTATGAGTTTTCTTATGTTGTATATTTTGTGCTTAACTATTTGATTATGTCATCTAGTTAATTTATTTAACATGGTATGTTGCAAGTTGGTTGAATGTTTGATGAATTTCATAATATGAGTATGTGTTCTGATGATCTTGTTTTAAGGTGATTGTACTAACACATATGTGTTGAGACAGTTTATATGTACCTGAATGTAGTTGACAGTTGTAGCATTATGTCTAATGGCTATGAGTTAACTATGAGTTATGACATGATTGTTTGTAGAATTTAATTTCAAATTGATAAATAGTATTGTCTTGATGATTGGAACATGTGGTTGACATGTGTGAGTAGCTGTAGGGTAACATGCTTGGTATTAGTAGGACAAGGTAATGGCCTATGTGTTTATATAACTAACAGTTGGGTGATGTGATAGTATTTAGTAAGCCTTGATTGCAACAAGGTAAAAAGGTAAAAGAAAGGAAGTGGGAAAGAATTGTTTTGTCTATGTTTGGAAATTTTTATTCCAAACAAATGATTGTCTTGCATACAGGAAGTATCCTTAAGCCTAATTTGTCTGAAATTATTTGGATACGTGTTATGTTCATGGACATGTGCTTGACAGGTATATTAGCTAGCCTCTAGCTACAGGTATATCTTTTGAGGGGATTGGAGTCCCTTGAGAGATGGCGTGGATGTGTTCAGTTGAAAGAAACATGCTTGGTAGAACAAGGTAAGGAAATTGGTGTATTTTTATGTTTATTTATGAACTAACAGTTATGTGTTGATGACAGTATGATGTAAGGGATTGCATGGCAAAGAAATTGCCATGAGATTTTGAAGAAGTCTTTGGTTGACCTTTCCTTGGGAACCATGGGGATTGAGTCATGGTGTTTGTGGTTAGTGGTGTGCTTTTGGTCGTTTGCGATTGTTGCACTTGATTTGTGATTTTGTATGTGTCTGGTGCATAGCTATGCCACTTTATTGCGATGTCGTGTTGTTATTGGTTTTCATGGTTTTATTCTTGGTTGTTTCTTGGTATTTCCTTTTATATTTTTAGTCTTTGGAATAGGTTTGGGGAGGAGGAAAAGTTGATGGAGCTTGGGGAGAGATGTATGGTACCCGACAGATGATGTAAGACCTGGATGAAGCTTGGTGCATGACTAAGCACAACGGAAGGTAAGACTATGACAATTGATTGGATTGGTTGGGTCCTTGCTGGTAAATGGATGGTGGCAGTACATAAATGAGAAAGGTAACCATAAAAGGTAAAGTAAATGGACCTACGGTGTTGGATGGCTTGACTAAGTTGGGAATGGTGGTTCTCAATGTTTTGCATGTTGTGCAAAAATAAGGAATTTCTCTTAACCTAGACCTTATGTTATCTAGTAATTATGTTATGATCATGACTATGTTGATGTTTATATAGGTATACATGTATATATGTATGTCGTTGTCTAATAAGATGATGATTGTTTTATGCTCATGATTATATATGTACGTGTCTATGTATCTATGTCACTGTCTGACAGGATTGTCAGGGATCGTTCTTGTGGAGGAATGGTTTCTTATGCAAGTGAATGGCATGAAGAGATTCTTGGTTCATGAGAAATTAAGTGGGAAGAGTAGCCTAAAAATATACAAGGTTAGTATCATATGGTTCTGAGTTGATATTATGTGATTATATTATGTCTATATAATGGACAGGTTATACTGAGGGATATAGCAGTGGAATGCAAGCAGTGCGGTCTACGACATGCTGGGAAAATCATGGATAAGACACTGGAAGCAAGATTTCTTTGCAAAAGCAATTTGGTTTTGGATGTCTAGGACTATTGTTGTTCACATGTTGCATATGTGATGTTATGTGCATGTAGTGTTGTGCAGATATTTCATATGCAGTGTTGGGTTTAGATGGTGCCATGTAGATGTTGGATATGCATTGATGTGTACATGTTGTACAAGTGGCATTGTGTGCATGTGGTGTTGTGTACATGTCATGCATGTGGCATTGTGTAGATATGGTGTCATGTACATGTCGTGCATGTGGTATCATGTACATGTAGTATTTTGTACACATTGTACAGTGGTGCAGTGTACATGTGGCATTGTGTACACGTTGTGTAGGTGGTGTCATGTACATGTGATGTTGTGCACATGTTGTGCAGGTGGTTGCAGTGTACAGATGGTACTGTGTACATGTGGTACATATGGTATTGGTGTAGATGCATGTATTGCATGGTGTTGTATGATGTGTATAGTTGTATGTGTGTGATGCACACTATGTGTATGTGCACATGGTTTAGGAGAAGGCATTGGGTGTTTTCCTGGGGTTACAGCCGATCCGGAGTGCGTACGAAATAAAGAAAAAGGTAGAAGCGAAGGATTGATGAAAGGATAAGTATCATCATTTTAATTCAGTTTTATTTATGCATGTGATTTATGACTGTGTTATATGATGATTCTATGTGATCTATGATTCTGGCTTATGTTGGTTACATGTGATTTATGATTTTTATTTATGATGGTTATGTTTTGAGCTAACTAGATGTGATATGTTTATACATGATGTTTTGATTAAACAGTGAATTTGGCTTGTTGTGACAAGAAGCGAACATGACTGCAAGTGTACCTTATTGACAAGCTACCAATGAGGTATTATTTGAAGTTGTTTCAATTTATTTTGAATCTAATGGAAGTTATGTGCTTGGAATAGGAATGCATGAACATGCCTGGTTGAGTGGTTGATATCAATTGCAAGAATTGGTAGCAGCAACAAAATAAATTGGAACATGCAGCAGTATGTTGGTAAAGCACTTCAAGAGCAAGGCCATTATGGGACACTAGTACCCAATAGTGTCCATTGATTCCCATGAGCATGTTATGATTGGTATGATGGTGTTGAGGCAAGTATATGCCTTGGTTTTGTATCTTTCGATGCAAGGAAGGATTGCCAAGGGATGGATCACGCGGGATAGGGGATGTGAGGGAACTTGGAAGGTGAGTGACTGCACAGAAGGGGTGGAACGAGTTTCCCGAGGGACTGTATAGTAGAGAAGGGAAAGTCACATATATATTAGCTTTGTTCATTCACATTTCCATATGGAATTATATACACATTGGGAGTGTGCCCTAGAGAATTAAATCAGTAATTATTCACTTAGGGAAAATGTGGCGCAGGATTATAGTGCTAGACATTGGATGAAGCATTGACTGTGGCATTGGATTTTGGACTTCCTGGGAAGGAGGTGAATCCTGGTATTACTTTTGAGGGTGGAGGTTTTGGATTCCCTTGTTGATTGATAAGGGAATCGTATCCTTTTATTTGTTGTTTTAACAAATGTGCATATGTGTATATGTGATTATTGTAAATATCGTAATGAGTTGTGTTATAATGCTCCAGCATGTGTTATTGTTATTATATTGTCATGTTTTCGTGATATTTTTCTTTTGAGCAGGTATTTCATTGTAAATACTGCAACGAGATAAGTTATAAAGCTCCATGGGTAGTATGTTTTCTTTTCATAGTTTTTGCTGAGGTCTTAGTGTGGTTTAATACTGAGGATGGTGTTTCCCAAGGGGGAGGGTTCAATAATAGCCCTGGTGAAAAGTTCATGTAATAAAAGTTAATGAAGGAAAAATAAGACCGCAGGCAAGGGCACTTATTCCAAGATGAATGTTGGGAAAAGATATCCTAGTGGGCATCACTAGATGTATGTTTTTGGTTAAGGAAATTGGAAAAGGAAAAGGCAAAGGCATTAAAAGAAAAAAAGGAATTTTTGGCACATTTATTTATGAAAATAAAGGAAAATAGGATAAAAGGAAGGTAAAATGTCATCGATTGCATGTGAGGAGGAAAATGAAATAATGGAAAATGAAGAAATTAGAGGCCTCATTAATAAAAAGGCTTCTGAGGATTAGTTGGAAAGCTTTTGATGAGTTCAAGTTTGGAACTCTCTCATTATTCTCTCTCTCTCTCTAACTCTTGGTCACTTAGATTTTTCTTGGAGCACTCTAGCTTTGGATCAAGGAAGGAAAAGAAATAAAAAGGGGAAAGGAAGGAAAGCAAGGATCAAGGATGGAAAAGCAGAATCAAGCAACTTCAGATGGAATAATTGCAAGTCACCTTTTTCATGTGTTATTTCCTAGTTGTTTGGGCATGCATGGATTTTCATGTTGGTGTATGGTTCTCTTGTTGTTGGTGGCATGGTTTTTCTAGGTTATGAAAGTGGTTTCCATCCTAGCCTTGCCTTTTTCTGGATGTCATGGTGTTGATATGTTTATTTCATTTTCTGATCTTTGGTTTACTAGATGGATTTCTAAATTTGGGGTAGAGGTGGTCTCAAGTTTCATTCCCAAAGGCCTAGGAATCCTTTGACCGGTTCTTGTGAGATACACGGTAAAGCCTGAGGAAGGATTTTCGGTTTAAGGCCTAGTGATCTGGGTTTGGATTGCAGTAAAGGATGATATATTAGTATTGGTTTAGGGCCTAGTGATCTAGGATTGGATTGCAGTAAAGCTTGAGATACAAGGAAATGGAAAATTCCTCAAGGATAGTGATGGATTACTGATGGATTTCCAAGTTCGGTTTGGTTGTGATTGGAGCACCGATTTTTATGTGATCATGGTTTGATGAGAGTGGAGGTGGTTTAACCTCTGGATTTCCTTGGTTGTTCTTGGATTGGTTATTCTATGAGATCCCACATTCATGCTTGGAATGTGGCACGGGGGTGACTGGATGAAAGAAAGATTTGGTTCAACCATGTCTATGGTCAGGTGGTACATGGAAGTCCCGAACCTGGTCGAATTTTCCTATGCTTCATAAAATCTGAGTTCTCTAACTCTTGAACTTGTTTATATGTGGATTTGATGGTTGCCATATCTCTCGTATTTATATGGTTTTATGCTGGTTGTAAGCATGGTTATATGACTGGTTCATGTCATGGTTATTTCATGTATTTACTTGTAATTGTTAAAATGATGGATGCAATACCTAATTGTTGTTATAACAGTTCAATGGAGAAGGTGGTGATCCTTTTCGTTATGTTTCATAAGTGCTTTCCATCATTCATGCTATGTATTGTATCCTAGAACTGTAGTTTGCATTGATGCCAAGTGTTTGACATAATTTCAGTCCTGGTTGCGTATGCTCAGGCCTAATCCTGAGGTTAATTTTGATTTATTAGCATTTCCATCATGTCTTCGATGGATTCTAGAGGTTGTAACAAGTTCCCGGCAGAGGCCTGGATTCTGGGCTAGAGAAGTCGCTCAAATCCTAGGGACGCTGGCACAGGTCTGTTGAGAAGAGTCCATGGGCACTAGCATATAGGTCTCTGAGAGCGACTCTGGGTTTCTGGATGTTGTCATGCCAATAAAATGAGAGAAACCAAGGGTTGAAAGGCTTAAAACATCAATGGGATCTAGGGGCAGGATGTCTGAGTGGTTGACATGTCTCTTGATGGTGTTGTTGCTAATGTGGATGGGTTTGATTGATGTGTTCTGTCGATTCCATTTCCTTAATGTTACCAAGGAGGTTGAATCCCTTATATTGGCCTCTCTCGTCACATGTTTACCCTGGCTGGTTGGTTGCTTGGGTAGACCTAGGAGGACGGGGTGTTACATAAACACACCATACAAATATTCAACATCATCCTTAGAACCCTCAGGAACCAATCCAACACTTCAGGAAACTTGCCCTTGGGTCCCACTTAACTTTTGGATAACTTGACCTCTTGATGCTCTCATTCTATAGGCATGCTAGCGTCCAAGGACCTTTGGACGCTCTCACAAGCCTGCAAGCCAGCATCCAGGGACTCTTTTTTCCCGTGTTGTGTCAGCGTCCCCATGATTTGAGCCACTTTTCAGGCCCAGAGCCCAGGTCACTGCCCAAAATTGAATAATAGCTTCAGAGCAGTAAAATAACAAGGAAATGATAGTGCAAAAGAAATCATTTGAGTGAGACCTTGACTGGAACCCTACTAGCCATGACAGGCATTTTGTCAAACATATCACAAAACTGTAATCTATAGGTGTAAATAACAAATATGAGAAAATGGGTCTTATACTTAGCTAAGAATCGCTAAGTAGGGTGATAATGTTAGATCTGAGACTTTTGTGATCCATAATGTAGAAGAAAGTCTTTCAGATTAATCACATAGTTAGGATTTGTGATTAATCCGAAATACTTTCTTCTAAATTGCTAAATAGCATTGATACCTCAACATATCAATTGTCATTTCGTCCATTAGGTCATATATACATTGATCATTCATTTATAAGTAAAAACATGTTGAGATCCATACATAGCTTATGTCATAAAACACATAAATAACCAACATAATAGTAGCAGAATTACTCATGAAATCACAACCATATAAACCAAACATATAATCCAGTATAGTACTCATAGAAATAAAAGGAGAAATAACCTCATATTGATGATGAAAAATCCAAACTTGGGATGGGAATTGCACGTTCCACCCGACCATAAAATGGCTTAGCCAAATCTCTCTTCAGCCATTAACCCTCATGCCATATTCCAAGCATGAATGTGAGATCTCATAAAACACATCAATCAAAAACCATCTAGGGCTTCCAGAGGCAATCCACCTTAACCCATAAAATAATGATTCCACCTCACAGTCACACATCACAAAACCATCATCAAGTCAATCTCTATCGCAGCCATCGAGGACTCCTGAGTGTTTTTTCCAACCAAGGCTCCAAGACTAGTAACTCAACCCACAGCTACTACTGAGCTCTAGATCGTTTGTCCAACTAAGGCTCCAGGACCAATGCCTTAACCCACCAAGGGCTCGAGAGCATTTGTCAAACCAAGGCTACAGGACTAGTAACTCAACCCAAGCGGTTACAGGGCTCCAGAGCATTTGTCCAACCAAGGCTCAAGGAACTAGTAACTCAACCCAAGCTAAGGAAACATGAGAACCAACCAAAGCAAAACAAGGAAATAAACCCAAAATCTCCATGGATATCCAGGAAATGGCAAGGCTAGGCAATCCACATTCAATCCAGGCAATCCTCCATGCCACTGACAGATCATGACCAATAATCCACATGCATATGCCATGCATGCCAAAACTAGTGAGAAAAACATACATGCAACTTGGTACCTGCAAGAAAATCCCAATATAGCTGCTAATCCAGTTTTCCTCTTGCACTTTCCTCATCTTCATTTCCCTTCTTGCTCCAAAAATCCAAGTATGCCACACCCTCCAAGAGTGCTCCAAAAAAACTCTAGGTGTGCAAGAGTGAGAGAGAGAGAGAGAATAATGAGAGAGCTCCAAATCTGAACTAAAAAAGGTTACTAACTAATCCTCAAAAGCCTTTTTATGAATGAGGTCTCTATTTTCTTCATTTTCCATTATTTTCCTTCATTTTCCTCCTCACATGCAACCTATGACCTTTCACCTCCCTTTTCTCCTAATTTCCATTATTTTCATAAATAAAAGTTCCAAAAATGTGATTTTTCCTTTCCAAAGCCTTAGCCATTGCCTTTGCCAATTTCCCTAGCCATTAATAACCAAATGAACAGTCACGCTAGGATGTCTTACCCAACATTCATCTTGGAATAAGAATCCCATCAACTATGGTTATTATTTTGCCTTTATTAACTTTTATTACATGGAATTTTCACTAGGGTTGTTCTATATATTATCAAATGGAGTACATAGTGATTCTCATTACTCTCTTACAATGAAGTAAACTGTATATATTCACATACAAAGTTTCAAGTATTCTCAAATGGAGTACAAAGTGATTATCATTGCATAAATTCACATATACAGTTACAAGTAGTAATAATAATTAAAATAAATAAGTCACATGCAAACTTTGCACTAAGTCAAACCCTCCACTTGGAATATCAACCTAATTTCCCTTGTATGCGTTTCATGCTCTTGGTTATAACCAAATGCCACAATGTTGTGAGGATGAATTTAATATCATGTAATGATAAGAGGAGTGTAGTTTTGTGGAACATGAGGAGGATCTAGGTATTAGAGGTAGGGAAGTGACACACAAACCCGGAGTAAAAACAACAGTTTCACATCCATTGTCGTAACCTTATAGAGGTCATTCATGGAATTTGGGCCACGTCCTTCGCATTGGTAGAAAAAAAATAACCTAAATTTACGATTAGATGAAAAGACAAAACCCTACCTAAGCCCTTATAAATCCTAATCACAATCAGTTGCAAAGAAAATGGGGTGGAATGGAGGAGAAAATGAAGGGGGAAAGGGAAAGGAAAGTGAAAGTGAAAGTGAAAGTGAAAGGGAAAGGGAAAGGGAAAGGGAAAGGGAAAGGGAAAGGGAAGGGTAAGGTTTTTTTCAAAATTATTTTAAAAATGAGTTAGTAAGTGTTAATCATGTGATTCATCCCACATCCCAAGGGTTTCGATTTGTTTTATTTTCAATTTTATTTATAAAATTGAATGTTATTTATATTTTATTTAATTATTATGTCAAGTATTAATTATTACTTCTAATTTTAATTTTAATTTTAAATTTTGACAAAGTCAACATCACATAATGTCTTACAATATCATTGTCATATTGGGTTGTAGGGCGCTTATGTACAATAAGAATCAAACACTTACTTCATCATACATATCAAGTTGCTAAAATAAAAAATAAAGATAATTAAAAAAAATCATAAAATTTAACTAAATTATAATTTTATTTAAAGAAATAGTTATTATTAATCATAAAAATGATCAATATATAAGTCAAACATATATACATTTTACAAAACATGTAACAAGGTTATTAACCATAAAATTCACCTCCATTTTATCATGATATTTTTATCTCTAAATAGGTTTTGTTACAACATAATGGGCCAATACCACAATGTATAAATACCACATTCCTAAAAAAACATAATCATTTCATATGACATTGGGTTATATTACATTTCTTAAAATTAATGAATTTAATTAAGAAAGGAAAAATGGCATAATTACTTTGAAGGTAGATCTCAACCTTTGATTTGTGTATATTATTGAAAGTTAAATCTTTGTCATCCACCTAATAATTATTGATAATTAAATTAAAATTATGGAAACCATATTCCAAAATAGACATAAATCCATAATGGTTAAGAGAATATATTTCCTCCTAAGAGGTCATGGGTTGAAAACTAGAAGGGGGTAGAGTATGTATGCCTTCATAGACTTAGCAGTCAAATCACTCTGCTACTTGTTTAAATAACAAAGAGCCATTAGGAAAATAAAATATTTTAATTAAAAAGTATTAACGTTTGATTAGAGAATTCCTAGGTCATCCCGAGGATTAATCACTTCCATCATAGGAAGTTAAGGGAAGCCACCGAGATTGAGAAACATGTGGTTTAGGAAAATAAAATATTTTAATTAAAAAGTATGAACAATAGAGATGCTTCCACTTCCAAAGATAGCCATTAGGAAAATAAAATATTTTAATTAAAAAGTATGAACATTGGATTCACTTCCATCATAGGAAGTTAAGGGAAGCCATCGAGATTGAGAAACATGTGGTTTAGGAAAATAAAATATTTTAATTAAAAAGTATGAACGTTTGATTAGAGAATTCCCAAGTCATCACGAGGATCGATCACTTCCATCATAGGATGTTAAGGGAAGCCATTGAAAGATTTTGTTTATTTAATCTCATTATCAACACACACTAACTTTAGTCATTTCCTTTGTGCAATTACATTTTTTGTCCCCCAGTGCCCACGAGGACCTATGGTAATGTTTCTCCTCATTACCTTGCATTTTATAGCTTGAATATAATACACATATAAGATTTTGACATAGTGGTATGATTAGAAAAAAATGATTTAGCTAGGTGGTTCGAGCAACATCTGTCAGACATGCATCAACACAAGTGTGAGACTATTGCAAGTCTGAACACATTTCCTCCCCTTCATCCTCCACCCTTTAGGTTGTTATCTTTCCTTTGTTGCAACATTTTTGCAGTAACATTATAGGCATGCTAAATTCTTTCGATGTATCTTTGCACCTTTAGGAGCAATTACTAGTATTTTCCTAACGACTATCTCTAGAACTGAATGCATATCTGGTATTTAAACATGTTGATAGACTGATTTTTTCACCTTTGTCCTGAGGATGAGCCACATTAGTTGGTTTGAAACGTCGACTAGCAACTTGATATGTGATTAATCCGAAAGGCATTATCAAAATCAAGAAACTTATATGGTTAAAAAGTTCAAAACTCATTGAAATCCAAAGATTTTTTACCAAAATAAAAAATAATATAACCTAGCAAGTATAAA
This sequence comes from Pinus tabuliformis, assembly GCA_031772625.1. Classification (NCBI taxonomy): domain Eukaryota; kingdom Viridiplantae; phylum Streptophyta; class Pinopsida; order Pinales; family Pinaceae; genus Pinus; species Pinus tabuliformis. Next base: position 384,768,455 of record CM062808.1, on the reverse strand, counting down.
AAACATATACCTAACATTCTTGAGTATGAAGATTTATCCCAATTTATTATGGAAATTTCCTAATTTGTAAATAAACTTCACTATAATACCCAAGTTAATAACATGATTTATCAATACCACGTGTCCAAAAACCCGTAACTCAGTTCATGTGATAAGCACTTATATATTTACTCAATCTCTTAAATTACCAATAATCATAAACTCTAGATATTTTATAATTTAATCAAATTATTTTTATTATAAAATTAATAAATTTAATTTTTTTATTTAATATTTTATACTCAGAAATTTCAATAAACCAAAAATCTTCTCCCACAGAATTAATAATCATCAAATTAAACGATAACTTTTAAGGAAATCACGTCGAAAATTTCTAAATATTGAAAAAAGTTTCAGGGAAAAATTTAAAATATTACTTTATATATATGAATGATAATAAATACTATGTTGAATGATAATAAATACTATGTTGAGTGCAAATTATTTCTCTTTATTACCATATAATATTATACAATATTATTAGTCTCTTTTCTATATTATAAAATATATTTATTTATTACCATTTATATTTTATATTTAAAATTTTCAATAAACGAAAATCATCTTACTAAATATATATATATATATATAACCAAAAATCATTTCACAAAAAAATAATTATTATTATTAAATTAAAAAATAATTATATTAAAATATTATTTAAATACATATTTTAATTAGTATATAGAATTGATGGACATTTCTATCAATCAAGTAATTTATTTTTTTAAAAGTATCATTTTTAAAGTATCGTATTTCACATAACTTTTTATATATATTTATGTTCATCATTTTTGGAAATTTGGGTGGTTTCTCTCATGGGCACTTCTATCTATCAAGTAAAAAATTTTATGATGGGTATTTTTTTCAGAGTTTCCTTGACATACAGTTTTACCTATATTTATGCTCATCATTTAAGGAAATATGTTTCATACAATAATAATTTCTCTTACGACTACCACTATAATAACATCTAGGTGCCTACGTATGCCCTTTCCACAAGCATAGTTAAAAAGGGGAATTTGAACTTCAAATCTCTTGGTAGATAACACTTGAGCTACTTAATGACAATGGCCCCTCATTTAAATGTTATTATTATATCTAATTTTTATTGATTTTTTACCAAATAAATTTTTTGTTGATACAAGTTTTGTGTTTTATTTTATCAAGCTCTAACTTGGCCATAAAGGACAATTAAATGAATTAAAATCATAGATATACTCATTAAACAACAGACATATTGAATCATTTCAGGGTTCAAATTTCTGCGATCTTTATCATTATGTAAATCAATTTCCGGATTCATACCGCATTTATTGTTGTAATAAATGTGATATGTGTTGGGTTGTGTTATATTCTTTCCACAACTAGCCCATGTAGTTAGAGTGGGAAGGGGGAGTGGTGGGGGGGGGGGGGGGGAGGGGGGAGGAGTCCCCCTTCGTTGTGCTGATTTTGTAGCAGGGGGGTGGGGGCGGGGTTCACAGGGGGTTTGAGGTGTACCTGTAACCCCACTTTCTGGGGTCTAGGGCAACGCCCCAGAAAATTTTGGTTTTAGACCCTATGTTAGGTTGGGCGGACCCACCTATGGTTTTGTGTATGATTTTCGCACATGTTTTTTGGACGCAATGGTTTTCGGTCCATGGTATTGGACGCTAGTTTTCGGTCCATGGTATTGGATGCTTCAGCATGTATAAATATGTACTATAACATTGAAAGGAACATAATGAAAAATCAAGCTGGTAGTCCCAGTTTTGGGATCCAGGGGAAATCTCTGTGTATATGTGTTTTATGTGTTATGCTCTCGCATTGTTTATTTTCTGTGTTTTAGAATTCGTATATAGGTAATTTCTGTACGGGGTTCAAACCTACATTTGGTATCAGAGTTGTTTTGGCTTCAAGGGGATGCCTTTGTTGCTAAGGGGTTTTGCTCGGGCCTGTGGTAGACCTTGTTCAGTGGGAGATCTGCGAGATTGATTCTGGTGGTGAAAGAAGATGGCGAGCAGTGGAAAGATAGAGATCGAGAAATTTAATGGTCAGAGTTTTGAGTTGTGGAAACTCAAGATGGAGGATCTGTTGGTGGATAAAGATCAATGGATCGCGGTAGATCTGGGTACTAAACCAACGGGAGTGTCTGATGAAGAATGGAAGAAGTTGGATCGGAAGGCAAAGAGCACAATACGATTGTGTGTCTCAAATTCAATATTGTTGAATGTATCAGGGGAAGCTACAACAAAGGCTTTGTGGGACAAGTTAGGGACTTTGTACCAATCTAAGTCTCTGGTGAATAAACTGTTCTTGCGGAAAAAGCTATATAACCCGAGGATGAAAGATGGAGACTCGGTGACAGAGCATCTAAACACATTTAATATTGTGGTAAGTCAATTAGCATCTGTTGATATTAAAATTTCAAATGAAGCTAAGTGCATCAGTTTGTTGTGTTCTCTACGAGATTCGTGGGATAGTCTAGTTATTGCAATAGGTAACAATGCAACTGCCTTGCAGTTTGATGAAATAGTTTCAGCCTTGCTGATGGAGGAGATGAGATGAAAAAATATGGAGAGCCAAAATGGTGATCCTTGTCTGTACAAGGATGGTCCCATAACAAAAACAAAAATAAGTCATCGAGTGAGAGATCTAAATCTAGAGGGAGATCTAAATCTCCAAGAAAACCTGTAAAGGTGGTGTGCTGGAAATGCGGAAAGGATGGCCACTTCAAAAGGGATTGTAAATCTAAATCTCCTGACAAAGGAAAGGGATCTGATGAGGCTCCTTCTGCAAAGGCGAAAACCACCTCAGATGAAGGTGGGGATGTGTACTTGGCTTCTTCAAGTACACATGTAGATCATGAGGCATGGTTGATTGACTCAGGTGCATCCTTTCACTTCACTCCCCATAGAGAGTGGTTCTGTGAGTATGAGAAATATGATGGTGGTGATGTCTTCTTGGGGGACGACAGGAAGGCTAGAATCATTGATCGTGGAAAAGTAACATTGAAGCTGCAAGTTGGAAGGGTTAGAACACTTACGGGTGTTCTGCATATTCCTGCATTAGCCAGAAATCTGATTTCTATTAGCAAGTTGGATGATGCAGGTGTAAAAACAGTGTTCGAGAAGGATACCTGTAAGATGGTTCGGGAAGCACTGGTATTGATGCGGGGAGTTCGTATTGGAACTCTGTACAAGCTGCAAGGTAGGACTGTTGTTGATGGGTGCAACAATTCCATGGTTCTTGAAAGTGGAGCAGAAAATTTAGAGGTCTCTGGAGAGAAGACCATGCTATGGCATCAAAGGCTTGGACATATTGGAGATAAGGGCCTTCGAATACTTCATGGTAAAGGTATGGTAGAAGGTATGAGTAATAGCTCTCTGGATTTTGATTTCTGTGAAAATTGTGTATACGGGAAGCAGAATTGTGTGAGTTTCCCCTCTAGTGGTAAGAGGGCAAAACAGATGTTAGAGCTTGTGCACAGTGATGTGTTTGGACCTGTGAAGGTTCCATCACTGGGTAAGTCTGTGTACTATGTATCATTTATAGATGACTTCTCAAGGAATACATGGATATATTTCCTTAAGAAGAAATCTGAAGTCTTTGAAAGGTTTAAAGAATTTAAGACTCTGGTAGAAAACCAGGTAGAGAAGAAGATAAAGGTGCTGAGGACAGATAACAGTGGAGAGTTTTGCAGTAAGGAATTTGAAGAATTCTGTAAGAAGTGTGGTATAGCATGGCATAAGACTACTCCATATACACCTCAGCAAAATGGAGTTGCAAAAAGAATGAACAAGATGTTGATGGAAAGGGCAAGAATCATGCTCAGTAGTGCCGGGTTAGGACAGGAATTCTGGGCAGAGGCAGTTGAAACAACATGTTACCTGGTCAACAGATCACCTTCATCATCGTTGGAGGATAAGACTCCACAAGAGGTATGGACTGGTAAGAAACCCTCTCTTTCACATCTAAGGGTATTTGGATGTGATGCATATGTACATGTTCCAAAGGAGAAATGACCCAAGTTGGATAGTAAATCTGAAAAGTGCATATTTATTGGGTATAAGGATGGTTTAAAGGGTTATAAGCTTTGGAACCAAACAACAAGGAAGGTTGTGTACAGCCAAGATGTGGTGTTTAGAGAGGTGAAAGATGTTATTAAACATGAAGTCCAACCAAAGGAACCTGAGAAGATAGAGTTTGAGGTTAAGGAGGAAGAATCAGACTCTAGAGTAGAGGAGGAATTAGAAGCTGAAGAGCCACAAACTCTAAGTGTGAGAAGATCAGTTCGAGAAAGAAGGTAGCTAGAAAGGTATAGTCCATCTGCTTTCTGTTCAAATTTTTCTTTATCTATTACTGATGATGATCCCACAACTGTGAAGGAAGCAGTAGATTCAGAGGATGGAAAACTCTGGAAAGAGGCCATGGCTAATGAAATGGAATCTTTGCACAAAAATGAGGCTTAGAATCTGGCGGAGTTGTCGGCTGGAAGGAAACCCATTGGTAGAAAATGGGTGTTCAAGAAGAAGACAAATGCAGAAGGAAAGGTGGAGAAATACAAAGCTCGGTTGGTAGCAAAAGGTTATTCCCAGGTGTCAGGAATTGATTTTGGTGATATTTTTTCTCCTGTTGCAAAGGTAGCTTCTATTATTTTACTTTTATCTGTTGCTGCTGCTTTTGATTTTGAGGTAGAACAGATGGACGTGAAGACATCATTTCTTCATGGGGATTTGGAAGAGGAAATATACATGAAGCAACCTGAAGGCTTTGTAGTGAAGGGTAAGATAGAACTGGTATGCAAGTTAAAGAAGTCTTTATGGGTTAAAACAGTCACGAAAGATGTGGTATCATAAATTTGATACATTTGTATGGGGACTTGGCTTCACCAGAAGCAAAGAAGATCACTGTGTGTATTTTAAATTAATTGGTGACAATGTTATTTATCTAGTCTTGTATGTGGATGATATGTTGCTAGTTGGAAATGAAAAAGGAATTATCTAGGATTTGAAGACCCAATTGTCCTCCAAATTCGACATGAAAGATCTTGGTGCTGCAAACTATATTTTCGTCATGGAAATTAAAGGAGATCGGGCAAAGAGGAAGCTCTAGTTAAACCAAAGGAAGTATGTCGGGACAATACTGCAGAGGTTTAATATGCAAGATAGTAAACTGATGAAGGTTCCTATTCCTGTAGGTGTGAGGTTATCTACTGAAAAGTGTCCCAAGACACAAGAAGAGGAAGAGGACATGTCTCATGTTCCATATGCAAGTGCATTCGATAGCCTGATGTATGAAATGGTCTGTACTAGACTAGAAATTGCACATGTAGTGGGAGTATTGAGCAGGTTTATGTCAAAACTAGGGAAGGAGCACTGGACAACAACCAAGTGGGTTTTCAGGTATTTGTGTGGCACTAGTGATTATGGCTTGTGCTACCAAGGAAGACAAGGATTGGACAGAGTGTTGGATATTCGTGGCTTTGATGATGCAGACTGGGCTGGAGATCTGGATTAGAGAAGATCTACAAGTGGATATGTGTTTAACCTATTTGGAGGTGCAGTCAGTTGGATGAGTAAGAAAAAATTTGTAGTGGCACTATCAACTACATAGGCAGAATACATGGCAGCCACTCATGCAAGCAAGGAAGCAGTTTGATTGCAGAGATTATGTTCAAGTATGGGGTTAGTACAGGAAGCTATAAGGATAGACTGTGATATCCAAAGTGCAATTTTCTTGGCAAAGAACCTTGCACATCATTCAAAGACAAAGCACATTGATGTTCAATATCAATTTGTGAGGGATATGATAGAAGACAAAAAGGTGTTTCTGGTAAGGTGGACACTTTGAAGAATATTGCAAATGCATTGAAAAAATCTGTGAGCTTTGATAAGTTCTCTTGGTGTAGAGAGACAATGGGTGTTTCAATGCTGGAAAAAATGACTAAGCTCTCTTGTGCCCCCCTGTGGAAAGAAAACAACAAGTGGGAGAATGTTGGGTTGTGTTATATTCTTTCCACGACTAGCCCACATAGTTAACCGGGGGGTTAGAGGGGGGAGTGGAGGGGTGGGGATCCCCCCTTTGTTGCACCGATTGTGTAGCCGGGGGGGTCATAGGGGGTTTGAGATGTACCCGTAACCCCACCTTATGGGGTCCGGGGCAGTGCCCCAGAAAATTTTGGTTTTGGACCCTGTGTTAGGTTGGGCGAACCCACCTATGGTTTTGTGCATGATTTTCGCACATGTTTTTTGGACGCGATGGTTTTCGGTCCATGGTATTGGATGCAATGGTTTTTTATCCATGGTATTAGATGCTTCGGCATGTATAAATATGTATTATAAGATTGAAAGGAACATAATGAAAAATCAAGTTGGTAGTCTCGGTTTTGGGATCCAGGGGAAATCTCTGTGTATATGTGTTTTATGTGTTATGCTCTCGCATTGTTTATACTCTGTGTTTTAGAATTCGTATGTAGGTAATTTCTGTACGGGGTTAAAACCTACAATATGAATCCAAAAATTGATTTACATATTGAATCATGTTCATTATTTCGACCTTAGCCAATGCTTTAGGAAAATTATGTATACTCATTATCTATATAACTTCAAAGCTTTTGCGAATTATGTTGAATTATTCTTAAAAAATTCTCAATTAACATGCTCAAATCCATTAGCGGTAATATATTTTGAAAAGGAGTGGTTGATTTCAACTATCAACATGATGAATTAAATTGAAAAAGGACCTTATAAATACTAAAACAAATTTGAATTAACTTTTACTTTTAAAGAGGGATTTGGGAGGATTCATGTGTTTTTGAAGAAATTCATGATTATTTAACAAGGAAGGATCTCTTTAGCCCGCGTCCTAAAATTTGAAAGGCCTAAACCTACTCATGTTCAAATTCAATTATGAATTTATGAAGTGCATAGGAAATTACAATTAAGGAGGGACAAAATATGGAAGAAATGTACAACTTTCATGTGAGTCTAGCTCAACCTGGAGAGTTCCTATACTCAACACTACACATTCAATCAACCAAGAATGTCATACATATAGGGTTACAAATCAATTGAGGAGTTATAACAATTTCCTAAAAAGTAGGATCTAAGAACTAAATAAGATCCATAATCTCAACAAATTACAACTAGCAATAATCTAAAACAATCTACATTTCTCCATTATCGTAAGTCTCCCCCCTTAACAGGTAAATGGATCAAAGCATAACATAAAAAAAACATGTTTGTTGGTTTAACTCTCAGTCAAGCTTGCAAAGTGCGACAAATTGTACAAACATTTTATTTTTATACCCAGTCATACCTAGGTTTCCTTAAGATTAGTTTTTTGGAACTGGAGAGGTTACCCATGGAGATGAGGACCTCGGTTAGGGCCTATTTTGGAAGATAGAGACATAATTTGCCTCATAGAAACACATGAGCATGAAGGGTGCAAGACACCTATGTGTTGAAGGATACTGGAAGATGGCAGTGTGGAACATGGTAGCAAGGAATGGAGAAGGGCACAGGGGTATCATGGTTTTAGTAAGGGAGAAAGAAGGTTGTCTCATTCAGTTAGAAAAAGAATACTCAAATAAGCAATTCATTTGGTTTAAAATATCAGAAGATGGAAACCACATCAGAATTGTAGCATGCTATTTTGCGCCACAGGTTTAAAAAATCTACAAAGGTGGAGGGCATGACCACAAAGATCCATTTGCAGCCTTAAAAGTGGATATTGCAACATATTCGTAGCTAGGTGAAATCCTTATAGTGGGTGATTTCAATGCTAGGACTGTAAGTGAGCAAGCTAGCATTCTTTGTTGTAAAGATGATTGTGACTCTATTTGGCTTACAGAAGAAAATAGTCATCAGTGTGAAAGAATTTTAGAGGACAAGGGTTGCAATCTCTTTGGTGAAAAATTGCTTACTCTATATGGGGCCTTTGATTTCGTCATTTGTAATGGCTTGACTAGATGGACAAAGTCCAGTAATTTCACTTGAAATACTTACAATGGAGCAAGTGTGGTAGATTATGTAATTTTCTCGCATGGTTTGTGTGAGAAAATGGAGGAAGTTTTGATTGGAGATCATCTATGGGACTTGAAATCAGATCACAAGCCAATTTATTTATGTTTCTCTTGGATTGGAAAGAAACAATCAGAGGCAAAAATTCAACATGTCCAACAAAATATCCCACAGGGCAGAATTCTTTTGACCCCAGAAAATTGTAATACCTTCAAAATGATGCTAGAGAGGCTCTTCGATAAGGAGAAAATTACAATTCACAACCTTCATAGTCATGAATTAACACATTTAATTTAAGGCGCACTTGCAAAGTGAAAACGAGCAAAAATTAATAAGTCTGAAACAAATTGCTTTTTGGTTAATGCTTGGTTTGACGAGGAATGCAAAAGGCAAGCAGAATGTGGAAAGAGTCAAACAAGGATAACATAATCTCAAAGCTTACAAGAAGTTATTAAGCAAAAAAAGGCTGATTTCATGGTTTCAAGGAGGGAAGAACTATTCTTCCTTGGGAAAAATAATCTCAAATTATTTTGGAATGAGCTCCAACTAAAAAAGATACAAATTGGAAATAATATTACAACTAAATGGTTTGACTATGAAAGACAACTCTATGAGAAGGTTCCCAAGGTTGACCCTCCCCCCTTGGTCAACACCGATATTGAACTCTTCATGGTACAAGAGTTAGAGATGGGTATCACGAAGTTGGGCGTTGGAAAAGAAAAACACTTAGCTGAACTCCACGCAAAATATATGAAGTGGGGTTCAAATATTCTTGCACCTCACATTAAAAAAATATTCAACAACGTCATACAACAAGGGCTCCCCACAGATTGGACAAATAGTCTGGAAATACCTCTTTTCAAGAGCGGTGACGTCAATAATCCCTCCAATTATAGGACCATCATGATAAACCTTTTGTTTGCAAATCTATTTGGAAGCATGCTAGAAAAAAAAATTAGCAAGTGGGCAGAAGAAAGAGATAAGTGTGCTAAAGGGCTAGCAGGTTTTGGACCTAAACATTCCACAGTTGATCATTGTATAACTTTAAGGCACATAATTGAAAAATTTTGGGAGAAAAAGGAAGAAGTTTTTTGTTTCAATGTTGATTTCAGAAAAGCATTTGACTCAGTTCCTACAAATAAGATTTGGCACAGAATGGAAGAAGTTGGGGTTTCTAAAAATTTGAGAGTAGTTGTGCATAGGTTGTATGAAGAGGTGAAAGTCAAAATTGGAACTTCAACAGGAATTTCTGAACGTTTTAGAAGCGATATTGAGGTCAAGCAAGGTTTCCCACTGTCTCCTACCCTTTTTGGTTTATATATCGACAAGCTTGAGGAGTGGTTAAATTAGCAAGGGAGTGATGGTATCTATTTGGGCAAGTTTGTTATAAGGCTTCTTTTGTATGAAGATGACCTTATTCTGATTGGTAAATCGACTCTTGGTTTGCAAGAGCAGTTATTATCCCTTGAGCATTTTTGTAGAAGTGTGGGGATGTAAGTCAATATAAGCAAAACGAAAGTAGTGGTCTTCACTAAGAAAAGAAAACATAACCAACATAAGTTCTACTTTGAAGGCAACATTTTAGAAGAAGTTGCAGATTACAAATACATGGGAATTGACTTCAACAAAAATCTAAGATGGAATGGTTGTAGAAAGAGAAGAACTTTGGGGGGGTAGAAAGCATTTTATGCTTTTCAAAATAAGTGTAGAGAGGCAGAGTTATGGGACTAAAAAACCACTCAAACTCATTTTAGGCTTCTAGTGATTCTAGTGATTCTCTATGGTTGTGAACTATGAGCCAACAATACATCCAACATGTAGTGGAGACAAATTGAGAAAATTCAGAAGCATTTGATTACAAACAAATTTAAGATTAAAAGTGCAATTCCTTATGATATCTTGCTAAGTGAAACATGGAGTTCTCCTATTGAATTAATTGTTATGGTGCGAGTCATAAGATATTTAAAATAAATTGAGCAAATGGAAGAGGGTAGATGGCTTAAGGTTGTCTTTAATGATAGGTTGTGCAAGAGCAAAAAAACTTAGATGCGGAAAAATAACAAATGGTTTAGTAAATTGGGTATTTGCTTGAATGTGTGTCCCATAAACAACAAAGAGATAAAAGCTTTTATTATGGAAAATTTCCATAAGCGTACTTGGGATAAGGAGTTAGGAAGAAAGAAAAATTACTATATTGAAGTGTTTAATCCCACTCATAGTCATCAACCAAAAGCATACATAGAGGCCAATATCTCTTGGAGAGCCAAAATTCTTATTGCTCAGTTAAGGACTAATTCTCGTCAACTCCGTTGTGAAACAGAGCACTGGAAAAGGCCAAAGGAAGTGTGGGAGGAAATATTATGCATTTTTTGTTCTTCTAGAAAAGTGGAAACACAAAAACGTTTCATTTTAGAATGTGAGGCCTTTAAAGACAACAAGGAAAGTTATGGAGATATGCTAGCAGCTAGCTCTAGGGATATTCTATTTAATGAGGGGTTTGTTGAGAAGCTGGGAGAATTTATTTTGAAGCTTCATAGAAAAGGGCCGAATACATCAAGCAGATGAAGAAGCAATCTATCCCATAGGCTATCTTTAGCCTCGTGGATGTTAAAATAATTTCTTCTTCTTCTTCTTCTAATGAGGAACTTATTAGAATTGGAATAATCTCAAATCCCTAGGAAATTGGTGGGTGGGTAGCCACGTGGCACAAATATAATAATAATAATTATAATTTAATTTTAAGATTATGGCTAATTAGATATTAAATTGATATATGATATTTTTTTATTCAAGTTTTATGAAGGTATATATATTTTAATCCTCTTTGAACTTGAACCTATAACATTTAATCAAAGAAACACATACTCTTAACCGTATATGTATAAATATATATATATATATATATATATATATATCATGTACTTTCCTAAAACACAAGACAAGCATATACCCTACTCTTTACAGCGGAATCCCATAAAGATCGATGAAAACAATAATCGACAAGAGGAAGATAATCAATGGCACATAACACTATATTTATCCGGGGAAAGCCGCAGCCCAAAACCCCTACTATCTATATTGCACTAATCAGAAATCCAAGATGAGAATACAATGCTTGTTCTCATAATAACAATCTCTGCACAAGTATAATCAACTCTCAGCTCACAAGCTAGCTCAAGCCAAAAACTTAGCCTATTATTCAGCTCTCCAAACCCCTATTTCCTTGTGCTCTTGGTCAAAGAATTTTGATGAATACAATATGCTCTGCTCAACCTTGAGCTCAATGTGCACAAGTATTTTCTATCCTCTCCCTGACTGACTTCCTTTGGCCAATACTTAGCAAAATTCCTAGCCTTCAAGCTTCTAATTCCTTACACAATTCTTGAGATAATTAGCCTGTATTTAAAGGGAAATTGCTCATGCATAACTACAAAATACAACCATAGGTCCTCAACTAATTGCATGCACCATTTGTACAACTCAGAAAGTTATACAACTGATAGTACACTGTCTGTGCACTCTAATCTCAACTAGGTCTTCCTATGAACTAATAATCATGAGTTTATCTTGAATGAATCTCAAGTTAGTTGGAGTAGCATTGAGTATGCATTAGTGCGCCAACTCATTACTAGACCCCCACTAGTTCCTCCAATAGTTAGAACTAGTTTAACTATCTATAACTCAATCAAATTGATTTATCTAATTACAACTCAAATAAACTCATATTGGACACCTAAAATTTAGGGAGAACACATACATGACTACAGAAAGACTTCCAAAGAAAATTTCTCAGCTAACTAAGTCAGCTTAACTTAGTTAAATATTACAAGTTTCTATGAGAAAAGAATTACAATTTAATTCAAGGAAAAATTAAATTGGAATTTCAAGATGCTATTTTTGACATTTCTTGTTGTTATTTTCAACACTCCCTCTCAACAAGAAAATAAATCAACTCTGTCCCAATCCTAAACCTTTGGAATGTTCTGCATGCAACACTTCTCTCTAGTGGTTTTTCTACAACAACTCATAAAAAAAAACACAAAACAAAAAAAAAACAAAAAAAGACATCAAACCTAAATCAGTATGATGCATCTGTCACCAAAGTCTCTGACTGCTACTAGCTCTGCCTCTATCGACTGAAAACTCTACACTTCTGCTGACTCTGCCTTTCTACACTGTTGTCAACTCTGCTCTTCACTCTTCAGTATCTGACTTCTCTAGCCTCGGTTACTCTTATCTATGGCTGCATCAACCACCACTAAATCCTCCCTCTACTATGTAATTTGGGCTCTCGTAGCAAGGTACGATCCATGAGACAAAACCTCTCAAATATCCCTGCCCAATTTCAGCCCTCTTGAGACTATCACTTCACATCCTCCCACTTCACACCTAGAGGTACAGTTGCATGTTCTCCCTCTGCCCACGTGGCTCGAAATTTCCCCCTGTTGGAGGTCTCTGCATGAATGTATTCCTCCACTCATTCTCCTCTTTTATTATCCAATTGTGGCTAATCCACAATTGTCTAAGATTTCTTCTTCTCTGATTGAGTGGATATCTCCACTCGGTCTCCTCTTAGTTTCTCGAATTGTGGTTACTCCACAATTTCCTAAAGCTGCTTCTGAGGCTTCTTCTAGGGTTGCATGTTGAGAGGTAATTTACTCTCCCTCTCAACCACCAAGTCTCTAACATTTACCTTGATCCTCGAGGATTTGCATGCATCTTGTAACTCAAGAGCATACATGTTCTTGACCCATGCACCGATCTATTTCACTTGTCCCATGGCGATGTGTCTAAGGAAAACCTTTCCCTTAATAAAAATCACATCATAGCCATGGTCTTCCATTCCACAACTGAAACAAGATTCTTCTTTAGTCCTAGAACATACATCAAATCTGTGATCCTGAGAGGGGAGCCAGACTCTTTCTGAAAGGTAACCGTACCGATCCTAGTAGCTCTATACCTCCCGTCATATCCAAACTATATGCTTTGCCTGAGGTATTTCTCCTCAAAATCACTAAAGAGAATTATGTTCCCTGTCATATGGAATGAGGCACTATTGTCAAGATACCACATGCCTCCCATGACAGTGTTGGCCATGCATGCAATGAGAGTGAAATCAAGTTCGAATTGTGAAGCTAGAGGTTCACCTAGTGCAACTACTGCAAGATCCTTCTTTCTTGCTTTCTTCTGTGGGAAATTCATGGCATAGTGCCCATGCTCATGACAGTGGAAACACTTTAATTTCAACAAGTCCATATTCTTGTCACTCGCCTCTCCTTGGGACTTACTTCCCTTGGCCTTCTTTGCCTGCGAAGGAAAAGTCCTCTTCCACTTCCTTGGAAGAGGTCCCATCTTTGGTGTTCCGTCGAAACTCCTCTTATACCAAATTCAACCACAATCGTTCCCAATCTGGTAGCTTCTCTATCCCATTAACAGAGTCCTGATAACTATGCCAACTCTTGGGAAGTCCTAGAAGAGCTAGGCTCACCATATCATCCTTGGAAACCGTGATTCCAACACTTCCAAGCTCATCCTCACAATGGGTGAACTTGTTCAAGTAATTTGGAATTGAGTCTCCTGCCTCCATCTTGATTTTTTGAAGTTTGTTCTTCAGTGCAAACTTCCTATGGTCACTGTTGTTCTAAAACAGGTTCCTCAATGCTTTCGACATAGCATGCAGAGTTTCCCTTCCATGGAGATTCAAGACAATGTGGTCTTGAACTCCCTCAAGGATAATTCACCTCGCCCTTGCCACACACTTCTTCCATTTGGTCAGATATTTTACATATTATGTTGGTCGCTTAGGAATGTCTTGATCAATGAATTCCTTCAAGCCATTATCCTCCAACGCAACCTCCATCTTGTCCTTCCAAGTTATCTAATTCGAGCTGCCATCCAAGGCATACTCAAGCTACAAACCGTAGAACGTCATCTGCCGATCTTGAAGTATATAATGCAAATTCGAATTTCACTTGTAACCCTAAACTCAAAAGTTTCGAAATCTCCTCTACTGTACTGTAATCAGCTCCAATACCATGTGGAAATTTCTACATATCTAGCTATGATACCATGTATTTTTTCATGTAGATTCATAGCTCATGTAAATTCCTAAAACACAAGACGAAAATCTACTCTACTCTTTACAGCCAAATCCCATAAAGATCAATGAAAACAGTGATAGACAAGAGTAAGATAATCAAAGGCACATAACACAATATTTATCTAGAGAAAGACACAACTCAAAATCCCTACTATCTATATTGCATTAATCATAAATCCAAGATGAGAATACAATACTTGTTCTCACAAGAATAATCCCTTCACAAGTATAATCAACTCTTAGCTCAAAAGCTAGCTCAAGCCAACTCCTTAGCCTATTCTTCAGCTCTCGAAGCCCTTATTTCATTGCGCTCTTGGTCAAATAATTTGGATGAATACAATATGCTCTGCTCAACTTGCACAAGTATTTCATATCCTCTACATGATTGATTTCCTTTGGCCAATACTTTAGCCAAATTCCTAGCCTTCAAGCTTCTAATTCCTTACACAATTCCTGAGAGAATTAGCCTGTATTTAAAAGGAAATTACTCATCCATTACTACACAATCCAACCATAGGTCCTCAACTAATTGCATGCACCATCTGTACAACTCAGAAAATTATACAACTGATAATACATTGTCCCTGCACTCTAATCTCAATTGGGTCTTCCTTTGAACTGATATGCATGAGCTTCTCTTGAGTGAATCTCTAGTTATATGGAGTAGCATTGAGGATGCACCAGTGCACCAACTCACTACTAGACCTCTATTAGTTCCTCCAACAGTTAGAATTAATTTAACTGTTTATAACTCAGTCAAACTGGGTTATCTAATTACAACTCAAATAAACTCATCCTAGACCCCTAAAATTTAGGGAGGACACATACATGACTACAGAAAGATTTCCAACTCAAAATTCCTAAGCTAACTAAGTCAACTAACTTAGTTAACTATTACACGTTGCTATGAGAAAAGAATTACAATTTAATTCAAGGACAAATTAAATTGGAATTTCTAGATGTTATTTTTAACATTTCTTGTTGCTATATATATATATATATATATATATATATATATATATATATATATATATATATATATATATATATATATATTTCTCTCCACATACAAAACAAATATATGTAAAATAAACAATTCAATAATGTGAAAATTTTCCAAACTATAAATGCATATCATATACTTAGTAGGTACTCCTTCAAATCAAGAGTGAGGTGTGTTTACTTATTGTTTCAAATTAAAAATGGGGAAAATGTTTACCCACTCATTATCAAAGAAAAGTAAAGCGTACTAACAAAATTATTAGCAATGCTAATATTCAAGTGATGGAAAAATGATCACATCAATTAAATAAGACACTTTCAATTAAACTAAATATTTTCATCTAAAAAAATATATTATAATTATTTTATTTTTTAAATATAATTACTTTTTAAGTTATTTATAAAAAGTTTCGAGTTAATCAAATTCACTTTTAATTAGCATTATTTTTAAAAAAATCACATTTAAATCTTTATATTAATAAAAACTTGAGATTATTTTTTATAATTGTATTACATATTTAAAATACTAACAAATAAGAAATAAATATTCATCACTGTAATATGACATTGAAAATAAGATATAAATAAGCAGGCTAATGCAACATATCAATTAAGGAAGTCATAAAAACTTTTACGAGAAAATAGTTCTTATTTTATTTAAATATAATGAATTGTCTTCATCTTGGAACTAGGAAAGTACAAGGGTTTTACAGAGCTACAATCAAATATTTATTTATATAACATAAATGAAAACTAAATATATTCATTTTTAGGATGTTCAAAATCCATGATACCTATGATGTTGTGCGGAATAGACACCTTAAATTAAATTTGATTTAAACAAGTCATTTTCTGCATGGGCTTTTACACTATTCTTTATGGTAGCATATTAATAAATATGATAAGATTTACATTAAATTATCTATTTTTAAATATTTCCTTGGGATTTTTTTAGATAGAATGATATAAATTTTTATTTGAAAAATTAAATGGGCTTGATTTTGATTTTTTCAACCACTTTAGAGCTAGATCATAACCTAACCAATTTTTTTATATAACAAAAAACATCTAAATTTTTGGTCAAGTTTGTATAGAAATTCCGGCTTTGGGGGTTCTTAAGATAACTCCCACACAAACTTGTTTTAACTAATTGTGATAAAGTCTCACCTTAAATCGTGTTCAGCCTGAGACGTTATTGGGTACTTTTTTGTTTAGGAATGACCATCCTTGACATAAAGAATTCTTAACTATGGTTAACTTACATGGCCACTCATTATTGTGGGACCTGCACGAGTTGTGCAAAGACAATCGTAATTACTTCTGGAAAGATGAGAAAGAAATAAAGAAAATTTTAACATATACAAGGCTAAATATAGCCTACGGAACCTTTTTTAGAGTGAAAAACTTGAAAAAAAAGTATGCACATCAAGATATTTAATCTTCTTCAAAATAGATCTATATTGGTTCTATATATGCATATAGCATGTGTAACTTTTCATTTTTAAAACTGTATTTTTGAATGCATAAATGGATACAATGCATTTAAAGTTTACTTTGACACTTGGATTGTGTAAACTACACCACATAAATTTGCAATTCCAACAAATCTTTGCTAGACAAAATTTAAATTTAAATTTAAAATTGGAATTAATGGCTCTAGGAAAATAGCTCCAAATTAATTTAAAATATTTAAAAGGAGATAGCTAGAATTCTAAACAAACCCCCTTATTTATGTTGATTGCAGAATATCATAGAATGTGAAGCTCACTCAATTGAAAGATTCTCTTTATTTAATCTCATTATCAAAACACACTGACTTTAGTCATTTCCTCTATGAAATTACATTTTTTGTCCCCCAGTGCCCACGAGGACCTATGGTAATGTTTCTCCACATTACCTTGCATTTTATAGCTTGGATATAATATGTATATAAGATTTGGACATAGTGGTATGATTGGAAAAAAATGACTTAGCAAAGCAGTTCGAGCAACATGTCAGACACGCATCAGCACAAGTGTGAGACTATTGCAAGTCTAAACATATTTCCTCCCCTCCATCCTCCACCCTTTAGTTCGTTCTCTTTCCTTTGCTGCAAAATTTTTGCAGTAACATCGTAGGTATGTTCAATTCTTTCGATGTATCTTTGCACCTTTAGGAGAAATTGCTATTATTTTCCTAACGGCTATCTCTAGAACTGAATGCATATCTGCTATTTAAACATGTAGATAGAATGATTTTTTCACCTTTTTCATGAGGATGAGCCACATTAGTTGGTTTGATACGTCGATTAGCAACTTGATATGTAATTAATCCAAAAGGCATTATCAAAATCAAGAAACTTATATGTTTAAAAATATCAAAACTCATTGAAATTCAAAGATTTTTTTTACCAAAATAAAAAATAATATAACCTAACAAGTATAAAAAATATATAACTAACATTCTTAAGTATGAAGATTTATCCCACTTTATTATGGAAATTTCCTAATTTGTAAATAAACTTTGTTATAATATGCAATTTAATAACATGATTTATCAATACCATGTATCCAAAAGCCCATAACTCACTTCATATGATAAGCACTTATATATTTAATCAATCTCTTAAATTACCAATAATCATAAACTCTAGATATTTTATAATTTAATCAATTTATTTTTATTATAAAATTAGTAAATTTAATATTTCTATTTAATATTGTATACATAAAGTTTTACATATATTTATGCTCGTCATTTAAAGAAACATATTTCATACACCACGACCACTATAATAACTTTTAGGTTCCTATGTATGCTTTTTTCACAAGTATAGGTAAATAGGGGAATTTGAACCTCAAATCTCTTGGTACATAACACTTGAGCTACTTAACGACAATGGACCCTCATCTAAATGTTATTATTATCTACTTTTTATTGATTTTTTATCAAAGAAATTTATTGTTGATATAGGTTTTGTGTTTTATCTTATCAAATTCTAACTTGGTCGTAAAGCACAATGAAAGGAATTAAAATCATAGATATACACATTAAACAACAAACATATGAATCATTTCAGACTTCAAATTTCTATGATCTTTATCATTATGTAAATCAATTTCCGGATTCTTACTGCATTTATTGTTGTTGCAATAAATGTGATATGAATTTGGAAATTGATTTGCATATTGAATCATGTTCATTCTTGCGACATTAGCCAATGCTTTAGGAAAATTATGTATAGTCATTATTTATGTAATTTCAGAGCTTTTGCAAATCATGTTGAATTATTCTAAAAAAAATCTCAATTAACATGCTCAAATCCATTAGCGGTAATATATTTTGAAAGGAGTGATTGATTTCAACTATCAACATGATGAATTAAATTGAAAAAGGACCTTATAAATACTAAAACAAATTTGAATCCACTTTTACTTTTAAAGAGGGATTTGGGAGGATTCATGTGTTTTTGAAGAAATTCATGATTATTTAACAAGGAAGAATCTCTTTAGCCTACGTCCTAAGATTTGAAAGGTCTAAACCTACTCATGTTCAAATTCAATTATGAATTTATGGAGTGCATAGGAAATTACAATTAAGGAGGGACAAAATATGGAAGAAATGTACAGCTCTTAGGTGAGTCCAACTCAACCTAGAGAGTTCTTGTACTCATTACACATTCAATCGATCAAGAATGTCATACATATAGGGTTACAGATCAATTGAGGAATTATAATGATTTCCTAAAAAATAAGATCTAAGAACTAAATAAGATCCATAATCTAAACAAATTACAACTAATAATAATCTAGAACAATCTACATTTCTCCATTATCGTAAATCTCCCCCGTTAACAGAGAAATGGATCAAAGCATAACATAGAAAACATGTTTGTTGGTTTAACTCTCAGTCAAGCTTACAAAGTGTGACAAAGTGTACAAACATTTCATTTTGACTTTCTTTGCTTTAATATATTGATGAAACTTCTTATTGAATTCGTGCCTCCAAAATTTTGTGTTTTCAACTTGTTTCCTCTTCTTATTCCATATCATGAACTCTAAATATCTATTCTTGCTACAAATGGGATGATGCTTATTCATTTCAACTTGTTCAACAAATTCACTTCCACCATTGAATGTTTTAAGTCTTGTTCAATAGATTGCTCCCACATCAATCCATCATAATGTTTGATTTCTTTAGGGATCTAATACACAAAAATTTCATTAAATTTTTCGTATTCTACATTATCCATGATTTCTTCAACATTCATTGTTGGAACTTATGTGCAGAGTTCATCAAAACACGGTGTTTCAAGCCATGGTTTAATGAATTGTAATTCATCTTCAAACTTTATTGCTTCTTCATGGTTGCTGCTAATATATGCATACTAAGAAAGATTCATGAGATTCACTAAATCATAATTTGAGTTCTTTTCATCTTCATCTTTGTCTTCCTCTATTAAATATTTGTACTTAGTTACATCTGACTCATCCCATTGATGTGCAAGTAGAGTTACTCTTCCACTTAATAAATAATCTACAAGTTTAGCATATGTAACCAATCTCCACTTAAAAGGTTTTCATCATCATATAGTGGTTCATAAGTTTTTGTGCATTCATCATTAAACATTGCATCTTAGGGAGTTTTCTTACTATCACATGCTACTTTATTGTTAGCTATAGAGATACTTTCTTCATTAATCATTGTAGTTTCAGTCTCTACTTCAATCATGATACTTTCAACAAAATCACTATTCTTAATAGCACCTTCGTCAACTTCAGCTTTCTCACTCCACTTCATATTGTACTTCGTTTCAAGAATATCCCAAAACATTTTTGCTTTACGAACTTCACCAAATTCATGTAAAATACTAGACAAGGTGTTTTCATCCAGTGCTGGTATAATAAGAAAAAATTCTAATACACCTCTACTCTTATTAGATATATTTATAGAAATTTCTTGAACAAATTCTAAATTTACTGAACCAAGTAATCCTTTTATTTTCATTAAATTTTTATAACTACCATTAATCATTTCAATATTCAATTGATTTCTTCAATATTTCTCAAATTCTTCAGATTGATTTAGATTTATATTTGATTCTATAGTTGGAAGCATTTCATATTCTTCTGAAACTTATGTGCTTTCATTATTTCTCCTCATTTGTTTCAATTCTCTATGGAACGGTTTAATACTCCTTTGGTGATCCATGATTTACGTCTCCTTGCATTTTATTCTCGCAACAATAGCACTCCTTATTCTACGATGACTATGGCAATAACACTCTTGATTTACCACAACAACTAGAATTCAAAGCAAGCCTTAAAATATCATTTAAACTCGTTTTTTTTGTAGTCTCTGAACAACATTACCAAAACAATCGAACAGTTCCAAAAGCATTGTCAAACAATGTTCAATTTTTAAAGTTCACGCCTAACAAATCTCTGCCTGAAAACTGCAACTAGTGCATCGTTCCTTCACGACTTTTCAATGATGAATAAAGAACATTCACATTGGAACCAAGCGTTGGGTCTCTTCTAGACAAAAATGGATTTTCTCGTCTGTGTTTGGCGCACGGATACAATCAATGACTCCAAAGAGGTCGACTTGTTGCTCTTTCCTCATGGCCCCAGCTCTGAAGCTGCATGCTTATTGTACCACACAAGTTGGCCTCTAGTTAACTGTTAATATCAGTTAACCGTGCACACAATCCATGCTCTCGTCTGCGACTTGCACCATTGATGCTACACACCGCCAGTGCCCATAACACACTGTCAGGTGAGGTTAGCTCAACCTAAAACTGCCTAATCACACAACTTGATAAAAAATCTAGCCACAGCACACGACTTCCACAATAGAACTTGCAATGTATCTCTTCATTTACCACTCCCTAGTAGCAATACAATCGGACCTGTGGCTCACGGTGGCTGTCTTCATTTCAATGCTCACAATCTTCACAACCAATTGAATATTCCAATAGGTATCTGCAGGGAATAACCCCATATGTAGGATGCAGGTCAATTCCACTCTATCAATTCCAAAACATTGTAATCACCATCCACGGACTGCGATCTTCCTCTCTACACAAAGCGATGGCTCCCTTCTCCTTCAGCGCACAGGTTAAATGCATGCTCATACAGGTAGACAACAAAAAATGGTTGTAGACGCAGATGTATCTCTGCATTGCAAGCTGGAAATCCCACTATGTTGGATCTCTCGAGAAGCCTTTCCACCATGTACGGTGTCTGACAGGTTCACAACACTATGCATCCGCCCCACTTTTTTCTTCAGATGTGCACTTTCACGACAGCTTGATAAAGACAAGCAGCGATAACCCACAACACTTCAGTAGACACTTCAGCAGTAGTCTTCCATGGCACCACAAGCAGTCTCTATAGCATCTCCACATAGTGATCAATGCATATATAGCACATGTAACAACGCATCCTCACCACAACGCACACAATAATCACAGACATGATGCCTACGCCTCCTCCTCAACAAATTCTCAACACAAATTGAAACAGTGGAGGTTCTCCACTCATATTTTGTCACACAGTATAGATGAGCACCTACCAAAGTCAGGCCTCTTTCTCCTCACTCTCAGACTTCAATTACACAACACCACACTATTTATTCTCATCATTCGCCTCACTCCTCTCACGTCTCAGGGTTTCCAATCAACATGCAGGCATTGACTCCCACGTTTCTCACTAATCAACTAGCAACTCCAGTACTCACACACTCATCTTTCTGAGACAACAACTCTACACGTAGCAGTCACTTGGCACAACATGTAACACACAACTCAACAGTGCTCGATTAACAACGCTTAACAAAAATTGACAATTTGCAACTCGATTCACCACCTTTGATCCCACCTTCCAAACTCCATTTTGGACTACACACAGCAAATATAACAGTGATTTTGTGTGCCAAATATCGTCGCATAGCTCCAACAACTGGCTTCCTGTTGCACAACTCCACGCCTCTTCCAAGAACAACAAAACACGTTGCTCACATCACAGACGTTTGCCACTAACACAGGTCTCCTCACTTTCTATTGTATTACACTTCCGTTGGTTTCTTGCTTCCTGCAAACTGCAAACAGGTGCAGACACCGCAAATTTCCACATGTTTTTTCTTTTGGTGACAAGCCACACCACACAACTCTGCAACAACCAGTAGCATATTCCCTTCAAACTTGAGCACGCGGTTCTACACGGCATCGTAGAGGAACAGGTTTCACAGTGCCGCAAATCTCACACTCTTCCACGTGATCCGCGCTCTCTGGGATTAAACAACGCTCCACAACAACAACAAATGGATCGTGAAATGCTCACCACACCAGGGCACGCGTAGAGACGCCAACACGTATAGGAGGTAACACTTAGACAATCCACTTCAATCAAATAGCGCTTCCTACATCAATCAAATAGCGCTTCCTACAATTGTTCTAATAGTGGTCGCTGCAACAACTTCTTCAAACAGCGATTACACGCACGGTCCGTGATCAACCAAACTCGTTGCGCCTCTCCCAAGACCAAGGTTATCCCTCTTCACAGCCCTCAACGTAGCAAACACCTACTCACCATAGTTACCAACTTCGAATTCGAATTCAAATTCAAATTTTATAAGATAGGATAAAAATTTCAATAAAAAAAATTCCATTTAAATAAAATTAGATAACATACATCATAAAAGTTGGTAGGTCTTTTTTTTAGTTTTCTTGTTAATTTATTTTAAATTTTGAATGATTTTTATTAATTTGAAACAACATAACAATCTTACAAGTAAAATTACTCCAAAAGGCTTCTCTTTTCTCAAAACATTGATGTCATGTTCTCTTTAATTTGAAACTAATTTTTTTATATATAATAGATGTAAATTTATTAAATCTATATTGAAAATGTATTTACCTATAATCTTTCTATAAATAGAAACCAATCATTTATCGTTCATAAAATTAAGCCACTTCACACATTCCTTCCATCCACTTTTCTAAATTTGCAAGATTGAAAAAACAGAATTTTTCTGATGTCACTTTTACCTTTTATTTTGTTTTTTTGTCAACTTTCATTTTTCTCTTCTTTGTATATGACATCCAACCTCTATATATCTATGTTCAGAACAAATAAATAAGCACTTTCTCACATTTTCTTTCCTATCCTATTTTTAGGTTTCTAGGATTGAAAAATAGAGTATTTTCAATTTCACTTCACCTTCAATAGTTTTTTAGACTTTTCCCTGTCATTTTATTTCCTTATTTATATATCCCATCTCGCCTCTATTTCTTTTCATAGCATCAACTATCAGCTTGGTTTACTATGCCTCGTTGGCACAAAAATATGCTATTGGCTCTAGACCCTGGGGCTATCTCAAACATTACGGCTCCCTCCCACTCCTAATCGAGTTTCTATTGGGTAAATTCATCTTATGCCAAAGAATTAGCCAACTACATCAACCTCATGATTAATCCCTTATGCTACAAATCGAATCGAATTTTGGCGAATAATTTGGCACTCGAATCGAATTAGCAAATCTCCATACTTTTTGCCCCAATTCGAGTGAATTTGATAACTATGCTACTCACCACTCAATCACACCTCTATCTGAAACCCAACACTACCCTTGTGCTCTTATACCAAATTACAATTAAGGAGGGACAAAATACAGAAGAGATATACAACTCCTAGGTGAGTCCATCTCAACCTCAAGAGTGCCTACATTCAACACTACACATTCAATCAACCAAGAATGTCATAGGTGTTCAATCAACTAAGAATGTCATATGTATAAGGTTATAGATTGAGGGGTTATAACAATCTCCTAAAAAATAGGATCTAAAAACTAAATAAGATCCATAATCTCAACAAAATACAACTAACAATAATCTAGAACAATCTACATTTTTCCATTATTCCAACTTAGGATCCATAGTAATTGTCCATTTTGAGATTTTCATTTACAACCACTAAAGAGATCTATTTTTAATTTCCAACCACTAAAGAGATCTATTTTATAATAATTACGCTGTAAGGTGTTCCCCTTTGAAATCAACTCCCCTCTTGCCTTACGTGTCTTACTATGATCCGTCTAATTTGATGTTAGATGATTAAAATGTTTGCTACCATTAGATTAAAGTTCTCGTTATAACTGAAACTATACCTATCTTACCTCTTCGGTAGGTTTTCTGAAACATTGTTCTACGATCCATGTCCGCTCTAAGATGTCACATGGGAGTGGCAAGGACTTGTGTCGTCTAGAATATTGCTTGAATATGCTGGCCACTATGCAAGCCTTGGCCCTGTGGAGCATATTGGATCAGAAGAAAAATATTGAACTTGTGGGTGTCTTTTGGATTTGGATGCATCAACATTTTGTTGATGACATCCGTGCACAGAGGGAATTCTGGTTACGCTTCAGGTCCCTTCTGGCATCCCATATTTGTTAAACCTTGTTTGTCTACAAACCCCAATAAAGGGATCCTGTATTGAGTTTTGTACTGAAATTGCTCTGTAATTTTTGAAATAGTTTATGAATGTAATCTTGGCCTTTTTGCATTATTTTCATCAACTTCTAGATAGCTCAGGAGATAGAGTCGGAGGCTAGGTTCCAGAATGGGTTTCTCAGTCAGCTGGTAAGGATGAATTCTCTCAATATTTCCTTTTCTTTAAAATGATGCTCAAACTTATCAGAAATGTAATCATATCACAAATATATGATCACCCTCTAAGGAATTTAGGGCAAACTATGCAAGGAAAATAATAAAAAGATAGGATAGTCTCATGCTTAGCCTCAGTCTGCAGGTTAACATATCAGAACAAAACTTACATGACTATAGTTTGATGCAATATTTATTTTCTTCCTTTTTAGAAGTTATTTGATAAACATGCCTCAGGGTCGAGGTTTCACCACATAACACGAACTTTCTTCTGCTCAAGTGCTAGGCTTGATGGGTTTCTATTCTACTAGAGTTGCACAGGACTTACAATGTCCCTTACTCCTTTTTGACATGCCATTCAGGTGGGGCAACTTAAGTAAGAAAGAAAACCCCAATGGATGGCTTAATTTTTACCTGTGGGTGTCTTGTGGATTTGGCTGCATCAACTTTTTTTTGATGGCATCCATGCCCAGGGGGGATTATGGTTACACTTCAGGGCCCTTCTGATCAAGGTAACATTCCATCAATTGAGCATGCCCATTGCTATTTTATCAATTTCATGGAGATATGCGTACGATGATATTGATTGAATTTTGCAGAGAGGGGCAAAGCAGTAGATTGAATGCCCAGAGCGAATAATTGCAGTTGAGGGTCAATCCCATTCATGGGGACCTGGGTGAAGAGATTGATGGATTGCATCGTAAGGTTTCCTAGCTCAAAAATGTAGGCCATGCAGCCCATATTTGTTAACCCTTGTTTGTCTACAAACCCCAATAAAGGGATCCTGTATTGAGTTCTATACTGAAATTTCTCTGTAATTTTTGAAATAGTTTGTGAATGTAATCTTGGCCTTTTTGTATTATTTTCATCAACTTCCAGATAGCTCAGGAGATAGAGTAAGAGGCTAGGTTCCAGAATGGGTTTCTGAGTGAGTTGGTAAGGATGAATTCTCTCAATATTTCCCTTTCTTTAAAATGATGCTCAAACTTATCAAAAATGTAATCATATCACAAATATATGATCACCCTCTAAGGAATTTAAGGAAAACTATGCAAGGAAAAGGATAAAAATATAGGACAACCTCATGCTCAGCCTCGGTTTGTAGGTTAACATATCACAACAAAACTTACGAGACTATAGTTTGATGCAATATTTATTTTCTTCCTTTTTAGAAGTTATTTAATAAATACGCCTCACGGTTGAGGTTTCACCACATAACATGAGATTTCTTCTGCTCAAGTGCCATGCCTAATGGGTTTCTGTTCTGCTAGAGTTGCACAGGACTTACACCGTCCCTTACTCCTTTTTGACATGCCATTCGGGTGGGGCAGACTTGAGCAAGAAAGAAAACCCCAATGGATGGCTTAATTTTTTACTTTTGGGTTACTTAGTTTTTGGTTAAATTGCATGTAAGATGGAATGTGGTGTACATTATTGTTTCAGTAAAAGAAAATTGCAAGCATATTTTGAGACATTAAGAAAATAATGTAGGACTCTATTCATGGTCTTAGCAATCGGTTTTTAATTATGATGGAAATGTGAAGGCAAACCTTGTTGTTGGATTATTGCATCTGCCAAAAGCATATCATTTGAGGCTTTTCAATTAAATTTGTGTGAAATGCAGATTCTAGACTGGAATTTTGCATTTGATAACTTATTTTTGTAGGGAAGAGAAGTATCTCAAAAAAATCAAAACAAAACAAAGATCTATTTCCAAATTTTTGAGAGTTAATAAATTACAAAACTGAGTATACTTTGTGTATATATTTTTGATGAGGAAGGATTGATGATCAGAACCCCTTTTTTGGCTTATTTATGTAATGATTTCATTTTTATTGTTTAAGAAATTGTCTTGTCTTTCATTATAAAAAGAAATTGAAGGAAACCTGGAAATAGGAAAAGGCATGGAGAGTTTTACTTTCTCTGCTAAGGATTGAGTACCAAAGACCTTGTGCAGTGGAAATTTCTGAACAAAGTGATTCTTTTAATTCTTTTGAAGCCAAAGGTCTAACCGTGGTTGAGCACTTGCCAAAAGTCCTTCAAAAAGTGCTTGATAAGGGATAGGTTGTCTGCTGGATTTGGAAATGAACACTATAGCGTAACCTTCAGTTGTGAAAATCATTAGTTGGATGTCTTCATGGCCAACTGAGGGTAGATGATCTAACGAATACACCTTTTGCTAGTGGTCGTCGTCTATGAAATTTGATCAATTGTTTTTTATAACTTTATATAAGTATAGATAGCTAGAGAAACTCTAGTTATTTTTAATTCAATGTAGATGCTTAGTGCTCTCCCTTTTCCAGAGAAAACCTCATGGAAAACCCTCTGAGTACTACCCTGTATTTTTTAGGACACCCTAGTTTTAGTTTGGACAGTAATTGAAAGTATGTTCCAAATTAGTAAATTCTATGGGATAATGCACATCATTAGTAATCCTTCAAAACCAAACTATGAAGGGAAAATAATCTTGATCAGCAGCTTTAGAATGTTGAAAAAGGCTAGACAATCATTTGTCTCTATTATCTGAAATAACTCAAATTACATGCTTTGTCATATTTGTACAATGATGGAAAGTATGTTTTGAATTTTAGACTAGGCCCTAAACCTCATAGCAGGTGCCTCATGCATCTGAGAAATAGGTGATGAAGGAAGATTAAATGGACTAAATGTTGTAGCTACAGCTTACGTTAGCCACAATTTAAGATTTCAAATATCCTTTACCACCCAATTGAAAGGA
Source organism: Pinus tabuliformis (assembly GCA_031772625.1). Classification (NCBI taxonomy): domain Eukaryota; kingdom Viridiplantae; phylum Streptophyta; class Pinopsida; order Pinales; family Pinaceae; genus Pinus; species Pinus tabuliformis. Next base: position 384,740,931 of record CM062808.1, on the reverse strand, counting down.
GGAGAAAAATAATTTTGTGAATACTTGCTGCTCTAAGTGATCATTTTGGCCTTATTATTACTGCAGGCTATCAGGCTTATATTTGAATTGTTGGTATTCTAGTGGACAATTAGAGGATTAATAGATATATTAGTTATTACCTAAATGTTAACCTTGGTATTTCATCTTTTTCATTCTTTAGATATATGTAGTGGTAGGAAATTGAGATCTTTTGCAATACCCTTGTTGGTCATGGCAGGGGCTGAGTCTTGGTGAGAAATAGATATAAAGCATAATATGATATTTATATCGATCTAAGGAATGGACTTGGAAAGTATGGTTTGAATTCAATAGTTTTTAGCACTACTAAGTAATTTATACTTATTGTTTTAGTAGTGCCGAATAATTTTTATTTACTAATGCAAAATGGTGATTGTGTTCAAGATGTTATCGAATATGTAATGATCTATTTATATACCTTGTGCCCATTCTCATTTATCATTCAATTTTCTACAGTTTACAAACGATGGGAGCTCTTGAGTAGAGTAAGGTGGTCAAGGAGCACCAGGGATGGCGCTTATCACATGTCTTTGGTTGCATGTTGGGGTCATTCATCTACTTTCCAATATGTTGAGTCTCATATTTATAGGGATTCACTTGGAATAGGAATTTGGTTTTTGTGAGGTTTTATAAATTATTATAGACTTTCAGACAGTTGTATATTAGTAATGTTTACCTAGAATCTGAATGTTATATAAATCTCCACTTGTCTATTTGATTGGTTGAAAGTTGAAACTGATTGTCATGACATATTGTACATGTGTATAACATTATATGAATGATCACATTTTCAAAATGAAATTAAAGCACGTGAAGGCAGCTTACAATGATGAAAAATGTTACTCTGGAAATATTCCATCAACGTATTGCAAACTCTAAAATTAAAATTTGATAGAGTCGTGGGATGGTCAGAATACCATGAAGAAATGTCAATATTCTATTCAATTTAGTTTTGAAGATGAGGAGAAACATTTTTCCAAAACTTCGGTGCTAAACATCATTTAATAGGTTTGTCGTTAAAGGTTTTTTGAGTTTTCCAAATATCCTTGTGCTCTTTTCCACGAGGATTTCAGAGAAAACACCAATTCTAGATCATCAACTGGGATGAACACAAACATAGAGAATGATCATGAAGATGTGCACATCAAATTGTTTCATCTAGAGGAGCTGAACAATCGACTTCTAAAAATGATTTAAAAGATAATAATAATTACACCATACACTATAAAAATAAAATATTGAAGAGTATTTATTTTAAACAACAAAAAAAATTCAAATTATTAATATATTAGTTTTCATATTGTTCATATAAATAATTATTTTAGAACTTAAAAAATACAATTTTGAATGGTTATAATGATGAATTATAAATTTTTGCTTGAGACTTTCGGATATGAATTGTACTTTTGGATATAAACTGTGTAGAGGTTTTCTATGTCCGACCTTCCTCCGTCTTCAAATACTAAAAAGAAGATAAACATTAACCATAATAGTTAATCAACATTTTAAATAATAAAAGACTAGCATAATGATCACCAAGGCGAAAATATTAAAAATATTAATTATAAATTAATATTTCAAATATCCTTTGCCACCCAACTCAAAGGAGGAGAAAAATAATTTTGTGAATACTTGCTGCTCTAAGTGATCATTTTGGCCTTATTATTACTGCAGGGTATCAGGTTTATATTTGAATTGCTGGTATTTTGGTGGAAAATTAGAGGAGTAATAGATATATTAGTTATTACCTAAATGTTAACCTTGGTATTTGATCTTTTTCATTCTTTAGATATATGTAGTGGTAGGAAATTGAGATCTTTTGCAATACCCTTGTTGGTCATGGCGGGGGCTAAGTCTTGGTGAGAAATAGATATAAGGCGCAATATGATATTTATATTGATCTAAGGAATGGACTTGGAAAGTATGGTTTGAATTCAATAGTTTTTAGCACTGCTAAGTAATTTATACTTACTGTTTTAATAATGATGAGTAATTTGTATTTACTAATGCAAAATGGTGATTGTGTTCAAGATGTTATCAAAGTTGTAATGATCTATTTATATACCTTGTGCCCATTCTCATTTGTCATTCATTTTGTTGTAGTTTACAAAAGATGGGAGCTCTTGAGTGGAGTAAGGTGGTCAAGGAGCACCAAGGATGGCAACTTATCAAATGTATCTGGTTGCATGCTAGGGTCATTCATCTACTTGCCAATATGTTGAGTCTCATATTTATAGGGATTCGTTTGGAATAGGAATTTGGTTTTGGTGAGGTTTTATAAATTGTTACAGGTTTCTAAACAATTGCATATTAGTAATGTTTACCTAGAATCTGAATGTTATATAAATCTCCACTTGTCTATTTGATTGGTTGAAAGTTGAAACTGATTGTCATGACATATTGTACATGTGTATAACATTATATGAATGATTACATTTGCAAAATGAAATTAAAGCACGTGAAGTTAGCTTAAAATAATGAAAAATGTTACTTTGAAAACATTCCATCAATGTATTATAAAATCTGAAAGTAAAATCTGATAGAGTCGTGGGATGGTCAGAATATCATGAAGAAATGTCAATGTTCTATTCAATTTATTTTTGAAGATGAGGAGAAACATTTTTCCAAAACTTAGGTGTTAAACATCATTTAGTAGGTTTGTCGTTAAAGGTTTTTTTAGTTTTCCAAATATCCTTGTGCTCTTTTCCATAAGGATTTCAGAGAAAACACCAATTTTGGATCAACAATTGGGATGAACACAAACATATTGAATGATCATGAAGACGTGCACATCAAATTGTTTTAGCTAGAGGAGCTGAAGAATCAACTTCTAAAAATGATTTAAAAAAAAAAAAAATAATTACACCATACACTAAAAATAAAATATTGGAGAGTAGTTATTTTAAACAACAAAAAAATTTCAAATTATTAATATATCACTTTTCATACTATTCATATAAATAATTATTTTAGATATTTAAAAATACAATTTTGAATTGTCATAATGACGAATTATAAATTTTTGCTTGAGACTTTCGGATATGAATTGTACTTTTGGATATAAACTATGTAGAGGTTTTCTATGTCCAACCTTCCTCCATCTTCAAATACTAAAAATCAGATAAATATTAAGCATAATAACTAATCAACTTTTTAAATAATAAAAGACTAGCATAATGATCACTGGGGCGAAAATATTAAAAATATTAATTATAAATTTGTTCACTAACATTACTATTTTATAGTTATGAAAATTTCTAAATCGATCTCAACCATATCCATATCCAATTCCATTAGGTTGGATTTTACTCCACATATTTGAATAAATACATTGGGGAAAAAAATGAAAATGTCAAAACACCATCCAACGCTTCTCCTAAAGTTGTGGTTAGGTAATATACTCTCTGAAAATTCATCTACAACTCATCTCTGCAATCGATGAATTTCACTGGAAAACACATAGCGAGTTAAATTCTAACCTCTGATACCCAATAATTAACTCATGAAGCTTTCAAAAAGACTAATGTGCTGTTATTATTTAACCCAAAAATTAGTTGAATGTTTCCCAATTTAGTAACTTTCTCTACCTCTCCAATGACCATCTTCATGACCATCTTCATCAAGCTCAAAAATCTTAGTTAATAATTAATTGCTCTCTCCAAAATATCAGAAACATACCCATCAAAATTATTGGGAGTTTGATTTCAATGGTGGCATTCTTCCCATAGACTCGTTCTGGAAACCCATGCAATTTTTATTTTCAAACGGTTGCATTAGCTTTTTGTTGATGGCATTCATACCCAGAGGGAATTCTGCTTATGCTTCAGGGCCCTTCCAGTCAAGGTACCATTCCATCAATTGAGCACGCCTGTTGCTATTTTATCAATTTCATGGAGATATGTGTACGGTGATATTGATTGATATTTACAGAGAGGGGTTGAGCAACAAATCGAATCCCTAGAGCAAACAATTGCAGTTGAGGATCGATCCTCTTCATGGGGACCTAGACAAAGAGACTAATGGATTGCATCATAAGGTTTCCCAGCTCAAAGATGTAGGCCATGCATCACATATTTGTTAACCCTTGTTTGTCTACAAACCCCAATAAATGGATCATGTATTGAGTTCTAAACTGAAATTGCTCTGTAACTTTTGAAATAGTTTGTGAAGGTAATCTTCGCCTTTTTGTATTATTTTCATCAACTTCCAGATAGCTCAGGAGATAGAGTAAGAGGCTAGGTTCTAGAATGGGTTTCTCAACCAGCTGGTAAGGAAGAATTCTCTCAATATTTCCTTTTTTTGAAAATTATGCTCAAACTTATCAGAAATGTGATCATATCACAAATACATGATCACCATCTAAGGAATTTAGGTCAAACTATGCAATATTTAGTTTCTTCCTTTTTAGAAGTTTTTTGATAAAAATGCCTCAGGATCGAGGTTTCACCACATAACACGGACTTTATTTTGCTCAGGTGCTAGGCCTGATGGGTTTCTGAACTGCCAGAGTTGCACATGACTTACACTGTCCCTTACTCCTTTTTGACATGCCATTTGGGTGGGGCAGACTTGAGCAAGAAAGAAAACCCCAACGGATGGCTTAATTTTTACTTTTGGGTTACCTAGTTTTTCGTTAAATTTCATGTAAGATGGAATGTGGTGTACATTATTGTTTCAGTAATAGAAAATTGTAAGCACATTTTGAGACACTAAGAAACTAATGTAGGATTGTATTCATGGTCTCAACAATCGGTTTTGAATTATGATATAAATGTGAAGGAAAACCTCATTGTTGGATTACTAATTCGACCAAAAGAATATCATTTGAGGCTTTTCAATTAAATTTGTGTGAAATGGAGATTCTAGACTGGAATTTTGCATTCGCTAACTTATTTTTGTAGGGAAGAGAAGTCTCTCAAAAAAATCAGAAAAAAAACAAAGATCTATTTCGAAATTTTTGAGAGCCAATAAATTACAAAACTGAGTATTCTTTGTGTATATATTTTTTACCAGGAAGGATTGATGATCAGAACCTTTTTTTGGCTTATTTCTATAATGATTCCATTTTTATTATTTTAAAAATTTCCTTGTCTTTAATTATAAAAAGAAATTGAAGGAAAGTTGGAAATAGGAAAAGACCGCAACAGGGGTGTATCTTAAGAATTTTCATGTGAAATCGTTGATCAATATGATGTGAGAAGATGGTAACGTACTAATTCTTGGTTTAGGTCTTAAATATTGTCAGGGTTGTGAGTTCAACTTGAATTGTGTAGAAGCTAAAACTTTTCACGTTATACTTGTTAGTTATTTTTTCATAGCCCATTTAAATCAAGGATTAGGTTTCAGCGTTGGCATTCTAAATATTTTTTAGCATTTTATTTCGTGCATTGAACCTCCATTTCCAGATGTTGTTTAGTCTTCAAATCAATAATCCTTACAACATTTGGGTTTAGAAATTAGAAACAATGAAACCTATTTTAAATTGTAGAAGTAAATCAATTTTATCTCATTAATGAATTATCAATCCATGAGACAATTGTAGTTGAGATTAACTCACTTACATGTTGATGATGTAATTGATACAAGTTTGTGATTTTTTATTATTGATAGCTTCAGCAAGCTGTTAGTTTAATTCAGATCGAAAGGATTCTTTTCTCTAACCTATAAACAAAATATAGGAAAATGCTAGGTCATTTACAATGTTACAGTCAGTATTTTCATACTACCATCAGTGATAAAAATTCCTCTTTTACATCATATTAGTGTCCCATTTGAAATTTTTATCATTCACCTAGGTAATCATGAAAAAATTTACTCACTGATGGTAGCCCAAAATAAAAAATTGCACTCCCCTCTCAAAAATTTGCATTTTCTGGCCCACCTTCATGCGTCTGGTTGAGCATCCATTGACTATAAAGGCTCATTTCATCATGTTTTATATCAATCAAGTCCACCTGAAGTTCAGTCATTCAAGGTTCCATTAGGTCACCTAGGTTTCAATTTCCCAAGGTCCAATAAATCACCATCTCACTGCATAAGATCAGTAAAGTATGAGAGTGAAACAAATAATATCCCTTTGATAGATAAATAAGGTTAGACAAGTATGTAACCATGGCTACTAAACTTCCAAATTTGATTTCAAGTAAGGAATTTATTCCAGTTTGCAAATTTTATTTCAAAAGAGATGAAATAATTTTTATTTCATTTATGTAATTTTATGTCTATTATATGTAATAATTCACCATTTTAGTTTTCTACTCAATTCCATTACCAATAGAATCCAAAAAAATGTCAAAATGAAGATTGCCAAAGCATCATCCACCTGTCAAAGGAAAAGGTCAGAAAGTTAAAGAGAATTAGTGTCAAAACTCATTCAAGTATAAAAGCCTTCAAAGACATCAATTCAACATTCATTTGCACTCCTACACTCTCAAAGCCTCCTCAGCAAAAGAGAATTTTTGAATTTTAGGCGAAATTGTGCAAAACAGGGCCAGAGGGCATGTTTATAAACTGGAGGGTGCATTTAGAACTGGTGCTATGCGTTTTCAATAAAACTCAATGTATTTTCTAAGGGCGTTATGCGCCTATAAGGAGAGGGTGAGTTTGACCATTTTGTTGCACCTTTGCTCGAGAACATCCAGAAATTGTCGAAAATGCACTACATTGCTCCAAGCAACAAAATTTGCCACCAAGGTGCTCCAGCAAGCAAGTAGGTTAGAATTACATTATTCCTCTCCTTCACAATTGATTTATATGGTGTTTCATTTTGTTTTGGATTCATACTAAGTTCAAAACCCTAGTAACATAATTCCACTCCTAACTCTCATTTCCTAGCATCCCACTACCATTCCTACACTTCAAAACTACCCCCTGTCACCTCCCTCATATCCCACATCCCCATTTCCATCTCCTCAATTTCCTCACATCATTACATAATCTCTACACCTATATTCCATTTCATCATCTCCTTAGGTTTGACTCCAATAACTCATGGTAGAAGAAGAGAACAAAAGTCAGAGTGAGGAAGAAAGACAGGAGAGGAGGCTATCTAAGAAAGGAGGGAGAATCATTAGACATCAGCCAGCCAATACCAAAGAACTCATGGCATCTCCCATCACTGTGAAAAGCTTTAACACTAGTAGAAAATGAGAAATTAGTGACTAGGTGACTAAAAACGTTAGTCACCACAGCTTTTCCAAGTGAAATACTACCAAAAATGAGCAATATTAAGTGACCAAACTAAAAACAACTAATATAAATCACTAAATTAGTCATGGGTAAAATATGTGACTAGCTACTAAGTAATAAAACTAAAAATGACTAACATGAATGACTAATTTAGTCTAAGAACACAATTACAACTACCTAACAAGTACTACAATATTATGAATTAGTTTTTTATGTTAGTAATCTTAATTGTGTCAGGCAATCTAAACTTACAAGTGATAGGGGATTGAAATGTTGTTAAACATTGGTTTAAAGGTTATCATTCATTAAACACATCTTCATCCTCACATGGTGTATAGGTGAGCCAACTTTGTATTATTTATCTCTAATAATTTGGAATTTTAAAACTATTTTTTAATAAAAAAAATTATGTATTTTTTAAAAATCTATTCATTGAATCTAATTGGATCTAGTTCCAATTTGAAACTAGTTTGAAGAGCAATTTTATTTTTTAAGAAAATAATATCAAATAAAAACTACTTTAATTTCATATCAACTGACATAGATACATCTTAACCCAGTATATATCAAGCACCGAGTGGGATCCAATCTCTCGAGGTGCAAACTTTTTTTCTAGTGCAAAACTTGAGGAAATGTTTACACCTCGAGAGATTGGATCCCTCTCGGCACTTGATAGTTATAGGGTTAATATGGATCTAGGTTGGTTATATAATACTTCATAATATCTATATTTTTATTTGTGTCTCTTTATTATTCCGTCTCTCTATCTCAACCCCCAAACATACACACACTTTCTCTCCCTCTCTTCCACTTCTCTGTCTATATCTCTCTTCCCCTTCTCTCCCTCTCTATCTATATCCTTCTCTCTATTCCCTCCCATATCATCTCTCCCTCATTCTCTCTCCATGAATCCCTTTTCACCCCCTCTCTCCCTACCTTTCTCCCTCTATGTTTTTCTTGTGCCCTCCCTCTCCTGCCCCCTCCAATTACATCTCTCTCCTCATCTCTGTCTTCCTTCCTCTTTATCCCTTATCTCCCACCTCCCTCTATCTATCCCCCCAAATCACTCCCCCCCCCTCTCTCTTCCATCCAACTCTATCACTATCTCCCCCCGCCCTCTCCATCTCCATCTCTCTCCCTTCCCCTTCTCTCCCTATCTATATCATCTCCTCTTCTTTCTCTCCTCTCCTCTCCTCTCTCCCTCACTCTCTCTCCATCTCTCCCTTCTCATTCCTCTCTCTCTCCACCTATATCTCTCTATGTATTTGTTCTTCTCTCCTTCTCTCTCACACTCTAACTCCATCTCTCTCTCTCTCTCTCTCTCTCTCTCTCTCTCTCTCTCTCTCCCTTCCTCTTGCCCCCCCTCCCAATCACTCTCTCCCCCTCCCCCCCGCCCCCCCACCCAATCACTCTCTTTTTCTCTCTCCTTACCCTCCAACTTTTTTACTATCTCCCTCCCTCTCTCTACCCCCTCCCCACCTCTCTCTTAAATTTGATCACATTGTATTGTGTTTAAGAAATTGTCTAAAAAAAAAAAAGAAAAAAAAAACTAAACTTAATTGGTTGTAAAATATTAAACCTGTATTTTGGATCAATCATGTCAAAGAAAATAAAATAATGAAAAACGTCAAAAATTCATGCACTATATTTAATCTATTATAATCAGTCATTTTGCTTTATGGGGGCTTCACTCAATGAACCTATGACTTATCAGGTGCGTTCGTGGCATATTAAAAAATACCCTTAATTTGATTACACATTGGAAAATACCCTTAAAAATCACATTATTTAACCCCTTACCAATATGAATCCAATACGCCTTCCAAAATTAAAAAACCCCTACTTCCACTAGATATTGTGGGTATCCATTTTTCATTAACAATTTTTATACCCCTTTATATTTTTTCATTGAGTTTGAGTTCCATTTTTTATATCTACCATTATAAAATCCCTTTCCCCTAATATATTATGCCATTTTTTCCTCAATATATATCCCCCAATATGAACCCACGTTGTATGGTATTGCTCCCTAGTGAAGCCCTAGTGATTTTCTTGCTCTCATCCTTTACATCCTTAGCTAAGATGGATCTATGTTGGTTCTTTATATATATATATATATATATATATATATATATATATATATATATATATATATATATAGATACCAACATAGATCCATCTTAGCTTAATTTTATTAAAACTTAAATTTAATTTCTATGGGCATAATTTTAGTAGTCGAGAGGATAGAGAGTTTAGATATATCTCAAACTGTAAACATTTTCTCTTTTAGATTGAATTAAAAAGATGTTGGTTCAAAATGAAAAGCCTCCACCAAATGGATCACAGAAGCTTGAATATAAAAAAATGTTGTAAAATTAAATTAAAATAAAATATTTTTACTATGAAATAAGTTGTGGTTTTTTGGCATATGGTATTGATAAGCCATGGTATTGGCCCATGGTATCATGACAAAGCTGATTTACAAGTTAATATCCATGGTAAAGTGGGGGCGAATATCCATGATTAACAATCTTGTCATATTGTTATAAAATATTTTGATTGTGAAATAATTTATGTTTTGTTGGCATGTGGTATTGATAATCCATGGTATGGATCCATGGTATTGTAACAAAGACTACTTTTTACAAGTTAATAATATCTACCATAATGTGGGGGTGAATATACATGGTTAAGAATCTTGTCATATTGTTATAAAATATTTTGGTTGTGAAATAAATTATGGTTTTGGGACTTATATTATTGATAAGCCATGGCATTGGCCCATGGTATTGTAAAAAAGCCTATTCACAAGTTAATAACAAAATCAAAATATAACAAATTGAATTTTTTTATTTTTATTAATTCAACTTTTTTATTATTAATTGAGGCCATATTTAAATGTTTACACTCATCCCAATATAATTTTAAACTTCTTGCTCTTCTTTTTAATTTAGAGTCTTACACAAAAATAACAAATTCTTGTTAAAAATAAATCATTTAACCCAATTACAATTTATATTTTTTATTTTATATTATAAATATTTCTTTTATTTTTTCCATTATAAATATTTCTTTTATTTTTTCCATTATAAATATTTCTTTTCTTTTTCAATTCCAATTTAGCGCTTGGCTCAAATAAAATATTCTAAGATTACAACATCACATTATAGCACTGCATTTTTCTCTGCCTTGTCTATATCTGCGTGGAAATCCTAGAAGAAGGAAGACCATTAACATGATTTATGGATTTCATGGGATTAGAACCCCAGATGGAGTTTGTATGGGAAACACCTTAGGAGAGCATGCACGAAGACAATTAACATGATATATGGATTTCATGGGATTCGAACCCCAGATGGATTTTGTATGGGAAACATCTTAGGAGAGCACCAACGATTAGATGGAGGAAGGGAAAGGTCATTGGGCGTGGAGATTTTGGTCATTTGGACTCTGAAGATTTCTTCCTTTTTACCAAAGATGATTTTTTTTCTTACAAGTAAATAATTTTGAGGGTTTATATGATCAAAGCATCTTCCTTTTTACCAAAGATGATTTTTTTCTTACAAGTAAATAATTTTGAGGGTTTATATGATCAAAGCATCTTCCTTTTTACCAAAGATGATTTTTTTTCTTACAGGTAAATAAATTCGTGTGTTTATATCATCAAATCATAAATTGTATCTAGAGTTGAGGTTTTAATGATTATGATAATGCAGATCTTGATTGCGAACAACAATTCATCAAAAGACAATGCACAAGTAAGCATTTTGCATGTGCTTATTTTACAAAGGGTTTAATGATTATGATAATGCATATCTTGATTGCATCCAACAATTCATCAAAATACAATGGACAAGTAAGCATTTTTCATGTCCTTATTGTACATATTAGTTTAGTTCGCTCCTCCCTAAATTTTCTAGGGTCAGAATGAATGAAATTCTATTTTTTCCTTTCACCTTTTTTTAGTGGTTGATTATTTGTGTAATGGACTCTACCATGCCCAAACTAAAAGTGCTTGAGTGATTCAAGAAAATTTTATAGTAGGATGCAAATACTAGACCTTACTCAAACTTTGTTACATGAAATTAAAATATCTTGTAAACGTGAACATAAAATCTTTTATGTTTCATCATTAGATTCTGATCTCAATGCCTACAATTTTAAACCATGTTACTATATTTTAAATATAATATACTTAGATCCATTAAACCTTACAACTATCCAAAGCTTAGTTTAATTTCAGCTAAAAAGGAGGAACTTGAATGTCTTTTGCAATTTAGACTCAACGCTTACAGACAATGATTAAAAATGGAAGTACCCAAATGGTCTGATAACTTTTAACCACTCATCAATTTCTAAGACCTTTGCTATTATTCTGAACCTAAACAGAGAGAGTAGAAGAAGAAGAGGAGCCTAGATGAATGGACCCTGACTTGCTTGATAGTTTTCAAAAGATGGGCATGCCCTTGACTAGAAGAAGATATTAACCAATGTTGTTGTAGATGTTGTTTTTTATAGTGTTTTCATTGCTACCATGAATAGGTAGACTCTATAGGGAGTTGAGGTTATCTTTTCTTCGTTATAAGAGATAATTCGGGAGTATCTTAATATAGTTAGGAAGTAGCTTGGCAGGGTTGTTCCTCCTGGTGATAACTATTATTCTGCATTGTATTTTTTTTTAGTAATAACTCCTTCTATTAAATCCCCAAGCACACTTTGTCACCCATGGAAATATCCACTTATTTCAAGATGGATGAGATGGAGACCAGGCAATTTGAGAGGAATCTTATTGTTGTAGATGAGAGGAGTTTTGTGAGGTGAGAGGAGTTATGTGACAGATATTGAAGGATGCATTGCACCATTTTATGACACCAATCATCTCCATGCCACAATAGTGGATCTCTATCACACCGAGGGAGCAATGATAAAGTATTCCACTGTAAAGAATTGATATTTTGGGGATGAGGAATGCAGACGTGGGATTTATAATTTTATTACGAAAAGATGTTTGTGCGATGGAGACAAATCAAGGATTTCATGGACCTAAGTAGATACTAGTTCGTTAATCACCTAGAAATACTCAACCATTTTTTTGAAAGGCGATGATGCAATTGGAGAGTTCTATTTTTTGTTTCCTTGAAAAATAAATATCAATAGGGGGGGAAAAAGATGATCCATATAGGGAATAATTGCAAGAGTAGGATTGTTTCTAAAATTATATCTATAGGAAAGTCAAGAAACTACTACAGAGGATTAGTGTAGGTGCAACCAAATTCTCATAATGTAAGGAATTTTTTACAGTGTGATTTGATGCTCATCAGTGACTAGGAAGCTGCAAATATTTATCATTACATTTACGTACAATTTGAGTTGCATTCTAAAGTCTCTAATTTCATTTATTGATAGTCCTTCTTTCTTAATTTCATTTTGGTAGGATTGGAATGGGTTAAAAATCAAGCATATCATTGAGTAAAATAGACACCCACATGTCACTACATGTCATTGTGCATACTCTTTGTTTTTTATACAATTAGAAGTGAGAAATATGATGTGTGCATAACTAAAAATCCTAGCAGGCATGATGAATCCAATCTTAGCATGGAAATTGAAACCAAGAATCATAAAATATCAACAAATTTGTGGCACACAATAAAAGATTATATGCCAACATTGTCTAATTAGTGCAAGGTACTACTAATATTTCATAATTTTCAGAGATGGTGGATGCCATGAAGATGCCCTCAAGAAAAGTTATTGACTTGAAGATAAGATGGTCAGTGCAACTATTTACTTTAAATAGGATTAATTTAGGTAATTAAAACTAGTTTGAAAATCACTAGAAACACCACCCCTATTTATTTTTATTTTTTTGTTAAGCTTGGCAGGACCATTTCATTTTCTATTCAAACATAGGAAACTTTACACCACATAGATTGGTTAGGTGGCCTCAATTTTCCTAGGAGGGAAATGAAGTATGTTGGCCACCTATCCTCATTGTAAGCCATCCAAAAACATAGGAAAGTGACTAGCCCTTCTGCTCCTCTGAGGTTGATTCCACAGGTGCTAGGTCCTTGACTGTTGATCCAGGAATCTCAGACAGTTCTAGGATGCATGCAATGTGTCTTTCAATTATGTCTAACTTGATGTCCTGCTTATGGAGCTAGAATTGGATTTTTTGCAAGTTTTTCTTTTAACTCAGCATACCTTGGAGTGAAACCCCCATTCCTACCGAGAATTGTTCCATAGATTTTCCCAAAAGTCTCTTCATCAACCAATAGAGATATAAGATCTGTTTGAACTGCGTAATTCTTCCTCTAGTGTTTCCTGGGTCCGAGACTAAGGTCCTCCAATTTTCCATATCCTCCTCTGTCTCACTGCCCTGCTTTATTTCCTCTACCCACTCTTCTAACAACTTCTAAATTCCCTCATCAGTACCCTCATAGTAAGCCTCAACATCTTTAGTGATAAGGTGTTCTATTGACCTTTTTCCCCTGTGGGGCTCTGACGTAATTGGCTCCTTATCCTTACCAGGGGCATGTCCCCACCTTCCTTGTCCATGAACTCTCGTAGGTCGAGCCATATCAAAAATTCCTTAGACCTGTTCACAACGACAATTTGTTAATCTAAAATAGTTTAATATAATTTGGTTCCTTCCCTCAATAGCATTTCTAGTGAGGTAAGCCACACCATGCTCCTCCTCAATTCTTTCACTATTGGAGCCAAATCCAAGATGGCAAGATAACCAGTCTCCAGAGGGGGTTTACCTCCAACATCCCTCTATCCCTACCCTCCTCATTATACAATACCTTTTAGTACAGTCAAGTAAGTCGTCCCTTGCCAAATCCAAATGCGCAATCCCACCCTCAATCTAGCAAAATTCCAAGAAGTAATCGGTAACCCTTTCCCATCTGCTAAGGAAATTTTAGTGTTACCTCTCTCTTTTTCATACTCATCTTTCTGCTCTAAGTCCTTGCCCTTTCCATATTCCCGGTGGTGATTCCCGTTAGCCCAACAAGTGCTTTGGCTATGATAGTATGGCTTACCTCCCATGAACCATGTTGACTGCTCCCCCCTTTCACCAACATCCATCTCATTGCCATCACCCACATGCCTTCTACGACCAGCCCTATACCAACCCCGGTTTACAATACCTGAGTTTTCCAAACCATACGACACAAGGTCAACCCAACAGAGGCCGTAGGAAATACCTGTCAAGTGTAAGACAAAGATGTAGAACCAAGGAATTTCAATTAGTTTCCTACCACATGCCACCAACAATTGTCAACCCCCCAATTGATCTTCCTACTTTCCCCCCTCTCCCACCAACAAAACCCCGAACAAGATGTCATTGCAATGGAGGAGAAAGGATGAAAAACATACCCGTATATAGTTGCAGGTCGTCTCCAATCTTGGAGTTGAAGAAGCCTTTGCCTTCCTGTTCCTCTGCAGCACCTCCTTTCGTAAGCGAAAACTCCAACTTCACCCTCTTGCCTATCGTGCTCTCCTTTACATCCTACCTTGACACCTTCCATGCCACCTTTCCCCCCACCCTTACATGCACACATGCCATGGGTCGCTGCACCCATCGCCTTGAACGTGTGGGGGGCGGAAATACATGTCTCAGAGGCACGTATCATTACTATACCCAGGTTGTCCCAACCACCGGCTCACACCCCGATCGGGGTCTTGTGTTTATGGGAGGCTATTATCCTGGATTTGCCTATGAGCCTGATCTAGTATTTCCACCAGAGTTTTAAATCTCTCATCCAAAGGTTAGACTGGCCATAGTTTTTCTAGCGATTCATTTTGATAATTGCATCCCTAATTGGCAAGAAAATCGACCTCTTTATTCCTTTCTCTTCTAACATGCCAGACTAGAATGTAATCAAACTTTTGAATTAATTATCCTATCTCTTGGATAAGTCAAGCTGTCCTCCAACTTTGGCTGAGCTTATCCCATTTGGTGCCATTATTAAGCTTTGCCAACATTTTTATGACTAGGGTTGAGTCTCCTTCCACCACTAGGGTTCGATACCCCATTCTGGCAATGATTAGAAGTCCCTATCTTGATGCTACAAACTCCGCCCCATTGTTACTTGCTATCCCTTATGAGTCAGTGTAAATTAGCCAAGTTTTGGCTTAGGGGATCTTGGAAGAGGCCGCCTAGACCTACCACCTTCGGATTCCCTTTTGATGCCCCATCGAACTTGGGTTGTATTCTCCACGAGGAGTAAAGTAAGCCCGAGGTATCGATCCTACCCGTTTTTTTCCCAAGATGATGGAGCTCTCATTTCTGGTGATAGGTTGTGTTTCTATAGGATTTGAGCTTCTTCGTTGGGGGACTTTTCAATCTTCTTAGTGTCAATTCTCAGCTAAGATTGTTTCCCTGATGTTCTAGACTATTCCTTCCCACACCTTCTCCTGAGCGGTGGATTTATTCTTAAAGACGTTGTGGTTTCACTCTTTCCATATAGCCCATAGATTAAATCCTATGGCTAGGCCCCATGCTCGATTTAATACCGATCTTGAGAATATATGGCTCCTCCAGAGGAGGATTGTTTCCTTAATGCTATGGTGGTCTCAATCTATTATTTCAAAAACTCCTTGCATTTGCCTCCATTTATGTTCAATGAATGGGCATGTGTTGAGCATTTTCTCCAGATCTTCTCTGTGCTTATGACAGAGCCAGCAAAAGGAGGGACCTTGGAAATCCCTTTTTTGCAATTGATCCTAGGTTAAGATTTGTCCTTTACAAACAAGCAAAAGTAAATGGGAAACCTTAGGCCACCATCCTCCCTTCCATATATTTTTCGATATGATGTCTTGCCTGTCTTGACCTTGTCTTGCTTGAATGTCATATGCTTATTTTATGGTGAAGGTTCCCTCTATAGTATGCCCCCATCTCAGGATATCAGGATAATTTTGAATCGTAATTGTCTCGATCTTAGATATTTGTCTAACGTTTTCCATTGTTCAATATCAATGACCTGGCCTCAATATTCCTTCTTCTTCCATCTCCTCCAGCTTCCCATTCCTTGGTCCTCTTTCTAGAATTTCTCCACCAAGGGTATATTCTTGTCACTGGTATATAGATATATGTCCTTGAGTTCTTGCTTTTCGATCATTCATTCCCTTTGTTTCCAGGAGTCGAGCCAAAATCTTGATGTTCTGTCATTACAGATCTCCCAAAAGGCATGGTGGTTTATGAGGTGTCTATTCTGGGCTGCCAAGTTCCACACTATTGATCCTTTTGGAGGGTCCCTATATCTCAAAATATCCTCAATTCTCTCTGGCATATTGTATTTTCTTGTCCATATTTGTTTCCATAGGTCCCTTCCACCTCCAATCCATCTCCACCATAGTTTCTCTCCCATTATTTGATTCAAAATATAAGGGTCTCTAAGGCCTATCCTGCCATCCCTTTCCTTTGTTTCCAGGCCTTGCCAAGATACCAGTGCCCATTTTATGATCTATTGACCCCCACCCCACAAGAATTTCTTCAAGATATCAACCATTTTGGAGCACGCCCCTTTAGGGGTTGCCATGCCTGAGAGTTGGTTAATGGGTATCGATTGTAGCACAACTTTAAGAAGGACAATATTGCCAGCTAGATTCAGGAATCTAAAGGCCCAATGGCTTAGCTTTCCCTACAGTTTTTGGAGGATTTGTTGCCAGCAGGATAATTTTAGAGGATTATCCGATAGGGACATACCTAGGTATTTAGATGGGATATTTCTAGTACTAAAACCCAGGATCCTGGCTAGATGGGTCTTGACATTCCCTTGGGTATTAAAGAAGAAAATACAAGATTTTTTATTTTTTTACCTTTGTCCCAAAGGCCTCCATAAAAGTGCTAAGAATATCTTTTATTCGACGAGCTTCCCTCAGGGAGACTTGGTAGAACAACATGATATCATCCACAAATTGTTTGTGGGTGACAACTAATTTTTTACCCCAGATCCTTAGGCCTATAAGCCTATATTCTCTGACTTCATGTTTAATATAACGACCCAGTCCTTATGCAGCAATAATAAACAAAAAAGGAGATATTGGGTCACCTTGCCTTAAGCCCCAAGTTGGATTAAAAGTGGGGGTAGGAGTGGCATTCAACATAACAGAAATTATAGGGGAGGAGATCATGGCAAGGATCCAATTTATCCATCTTCGGGAAAAACCATAGGCTTTAAGAATACCAGACAGATAGTCCCAAATAAGCCTATCATAACCCTTGGAGAGGTCTAACTTAATCATCATACCTCGAAGCTTTTTTTCCTTGAGAGAGTGTACAACTTCTTGAGAAGTGATGAACCCATCTAGGATTTTCCTACCTTCTACAAATAGTGTTTGCTCTGGAGAGATGATGCTTGGAAAGAGGGGTTTTAGTAGTTCTACAATAAGAGTAGTAATGATTTTATAAATAACATTTCATAAGGCAATAGGATGAAATCCTTGAGGATCTTCAAATTTTGAAGTTTTGGGAATGAGAGCAATAAAAGTAGAGTTCAGTCTGGGGCATACCTTTTGGTTATGGCAAGATTCCTCTACTACCTTTAAGATATCTTGACCCATGAATTTCTAGGTGGCTTGGTATAATTCTACTATGAACCCATCTGCTCTTGGGGCCTTGTTTTTCTGCATTCCATTGACAGTCTCTTCCACTTCATCCAAAGTAGTATCTCGCATCAGGGCTATGTTCTGATCTCGAGTTACTTTTTGGGTGATATGTTGCATTATTTTTTGGATTGCTTCTATTCTATTCTCTGGAGGTTCTAAGAGAATATCTTTGAAGTGGTTTCAAGAATATCCTCCACTTCCTCATGTTGGACTCGACGATGCCTGTCCTCATCTTTCAGGGAGTAGATTATGTTATGCTTCCTGTAATGAACCATGGATTTATGAAAGAATCTAGTGTTTCACTCCCCTTCTCACGACTAGTTTACCCAGATTTCTGTTTCCATGGGATCTCTTCCTACTTTCTTCTTTCCTCTAGTTGGTTTATTAGTTGTCCTTTTTCTTTGAAAAGCTCTTTAGATCTCCCATTCTATATGATTTATTGTTGCAACTTCATCATGTGCTTGTTTATCTCATTTTGGCCATTCATAATATGTCCAAATTCTTCTTTATTCCATTTCTTGAGTTTCTTCTTTAATTCTTTGAGTTTCAGGTGGAAAGTATGCATACAGTTCCTCCCTTGTTGTTCGCTCATTTTCCACCATTCCTCAAGTCTTTTAAGGAGGCCCAAGTATCTTTGCCAAAAGGATTCAAAACTGAAAGGTCAGTTCTTAGGTTTTTCTTTCAGGTTCACTTCTAGTCTTATCGGCCAATGATCCGAACCCATACATGGGAGGATCGAGGCTTCGATGAATATATCTCTGCTTATAGCTTGTTCTAAGATTAGGAACCTATCCAATCGTGAAGCGATTTGATGTATCCCTCCCCTTATATTATTCTAGGTATGAACACCATTAATTGTTGGCATGTCAACAAGGTGCAGTTCTGATATGATATCGCCAAAGGCTTCCATCTCTGCATCCATTCTTCGCATTCCTCCCTTCTTCTCCGCTAAGGAGGTGATCATATTAAAATCCTCTCCGACTATCCAAAGGTCTTCCGGGTATAGATTTCTCATGTTTGCAAGATTTTGTAGGAAAGCGCCTCTTTCTCCCGGGATATGAGGCCTATAAATTCCTATAAGCAACACCCATTCTTTGGATCCAATGTTTCAAAATTCACCTGACAGTATTCTTTGGAGGTTAATCCAGTGTCCGAACCAAACCTCTTCATGGTTGAATATAATCGGCAGTCCCCCAACACTGCCCCTTGCGTCATGGGCCATGACTTGGTACTAGGGTTTAAAGTTTTCTAGAACCCCTTTCAATTTTCTTTCACTAATTTTAGTTTCATGTATTATCATGATACTTGGCTTATCTTTCTTCAGTCTCTCTTTAAGGTACCTTTGTTTTCCTTTGTTGTTGAGGCCTCTTATGCTCCATGATGCAATAATCATTTCAACGATTTCAAGGGTTGTTGAAAGGCCTCTTACAATGGAACTACTCTTCCAAAATTTACTAGTAGCTCCCCAACCATCTAGATGGATTCATTCATTTGTCTTCTACCCCACCCTTGTTTATTTTAAATAGGCTAAATTTAGGTAATTAAAACAAGTTTGAAAATCATTAGAAACACCACCCCCACATCATTTTATTTCCAATTGAACAAGATAATATTGAATAAAATTATGAGCACTTCCATTTAAATTGACCGTACATAAAATAACAAACAATGTTGATGCTTTTAAAAGTTATATCCATCATTAAATATAAGCTAAGACAATGGTGTCTCATAATTTTAAAGGCTATATCCATCACCAACTATAAGATAAGAGTTAATGAGATGAGAAAACATTTGTCTTGATATAACATGTAAACGTCATATTACTTATAACTCATGCATATTGTATCTTATTGTGCATATGTTAATTGTATAACTTCAATATGGATAAATTTTTACATTTACATTGTCAAATATGTAGAAGTTACATTACACTAGCTTAAATACGCACACAAATAAAATATTAGAAATATGGTGGGGGAATGACTAAGCATTTTCACACTATTTAAAATTTCCCCTTGATTGGTGAAGAACTAATTCAATGCTATTTTTGGTGGAGTATTAAGTTATTAATTGAAGATAAAAAAATGTTAGTCTCTTAAATGAATGAAAAGGGATATTTAGAATGTTATATAGGAGTTACATTTCATGTAGCTATATCTATCATGACGTAACTATAATATTCCAACTCCATTTTTTTATATAGAAGTTACATTTCATGTAGCTATAGAAGTTACATTTACATGTTTTAGATAGAAGTTACATTTTACATAGCTATATCTACCACGAGGTAACTATAATATTCCAACTCCAATTTTTTCACACTTTTCAACATTTTGAAGATTTGTCTATTTTAGTGTGATTATGTAATTAAATAGTTGATACTGTTTAAGACATCTCCTATTTGCAACATTTTGAATTCTTAATGAGGATCTTGGGTAGGTTTTTGTTACTACCATATATCATGTTTTAAGTAGATGGTGTTTTATAATTCCCGCAAGAGACTTTAGGAGTAACCTTCAATTGCATGCTTGTTTCCATCATACATCTAATATTTACAACCTTTTCCACATGAAGAACCCAATAGCCCATGTTGAACATGAAGCAAGTACATCAAAAATTGAGGAATATCAGTTATTCTATTTCTAGAGGGGGATAGATCCAGAGAAGGCAATGACAACTATCATAAATAGCTTTTTTCGGGTTGTATTTAATGAAATCCCACTAGAATTTTCTACTAAAGTAAATCAGTTGTTGAATTTGAAGCTTGAAGGTATTGTTGAATAGGTGTTGAAAGGTATATCTATAACACTATCTAGCTACATGATTCTAATTCCATGAGATGGTGTCTCAATAACACTATTTTCCATTGACGGGTGCTAGATCTAGATATCTTTCTCATGTCCTACAGGTAAATCGTATCATTATATTTCTATGAAATCTCAGAATGTGTTTAAATTTTGTCTCAGATAAGGAAATATGTATGTACTCTTAAATTTATCTATGTTGTAATAAGTGTTGGGTTGTGTTATATTCTTTCCACGACTAGCCCATGTAGTTAACTGAGGGGTCAGAGGGGGGGCGGAGGCCCCCCCTTCGTTGCGCTCATTGCGTAGCGGGGGGGGGGGTTCACAGGGGGTTTGAGGGGTGCAGGTAACCCCCCTCTATGGGGTTTGGGGTAGTGCACCAGAAAATTTTGTTTTTCGACCCTATATTAAGTTGGGCGGACCTACCTATGGTTTTGCGCATGTTTTTCGCACATGGTTTTGGACACGATAGTTTTCGATCCATGGTTTTTGACGCGATGTTTTTTGGTCCATGGTATTGGATGCTTCGACATGTATAAATATGTATTATAACATTGAAAGGTACAGAATGAAAAATCAAGCTAGCAGTCCTAGTTTTGGGATCCAGGGGAAAATATCTGTGTATATGTGTTTTATGTGTTATGCTCTCGCATTGTTTATTTTTTATGTTTTAGAATTCGTATGTAGATAATTTCTGTATGGGTTGAAAACCTACATTTGGTATCGAAGCTATTTTCTCTTCAAGGGGATGCCTTTGTTGCTGAGGGGTTTCGCTCGGGCCTGTGGTAGACCCTATTCAGTGGGAGATCTATGAGATCGATTCTGGTGGTGAAAGAAGATGGCAAGCAATGGAAAGATAGAGATCGAGAAATTTAATGGTCAGAGTTTTGAGTTGTGGAAACTCAAGATGGACAATCTGTTGGTGGATAAAGATCAGTGGATCGCAGTAGATCCAGGTACTAAACCAACGGGAGTGTCTAATGAAGAATGGAAGAAGTTGGATCGGGAGGCAAAGAGCACAATACGATTGTGTGTCTCAGATTTAGTATTGCTGAATGTATTAGGGGAAGCTACGATGAAGGATTTGTGGGACAAGTTAGGGACTTTGTACCAATCTAAGTCTCTGGTGAATAAATTGTTTCTGTGGAAAAAGTTGTATAACATGAGGAAGAAAGATGGAGACTCAGTGACAGACCATCTGAATGCATTTAATACTGTGGTAAGTCAGTTATTTTATGTTGATATTAAAATTTCAGATGAAGATAAGTGCATCAGTTTGTTGTGTTCTCTACTAGATTCGTGGGATAGTCTGGTTATTGCAATAGGTAGCAATACAACTGCCTTGCAGTTTGAGGAAATAGTATCATCCTTGCTGATGGAGGAGATGAGACGGAAAAATATGGAGAGCCAGAATGGTGATGCCTTGTCTGTACGAGGATGGTCCCAGAACAGAAACAAATATAAGTCATAAAGTGGGAGATCTAAATCTAGAGGGAGATCTAAATCTCCAAGAAAGCCTATAAAGGTGGTGTGATGCAAATGTGGAAAGGAAGGACACTATAAAGGAACTGTAAATCTAAAGCTCCTAATAAAGGAAAAGTATCTGATGATGATCCTTCTGCGGAGGTGAAAACCACCTCAGATGAAGGTGGGGATGTGTACTTGGCTTCTTCAAGTACACATGTAGATCATGAGGCATGGTTGATTGACTCAGGTGCATCCTTTCACTTCACTCCCCATAGAGAGTGGTCTTGCAAGTATGAGAAATACGATGGTGGTGATTCTTCTTAGGGGATGATAGGAAGGCTAGAATCGTTGGTCGTAGAAAAGTAAAGTTGAAGTTGCAAGGTGGAAGGGTTAGAACACTTTCAGGTGTTCTGCATATTCCTGCATTGGCCAGAAATCTGATTTTTGTAAGAAAGATGGATGATGCAGGTGTAAAAAAAGTGTTCAAGAAGGATACCTGCAAGATGGTTCGGGGAGCACTGGTATTGATGTCAGAAGTTCGAATTGGAACTCTGTACAAGTTGCAAGGTATCACTGTTGTTGATGGGTGCAACAGTTCTATGGTTCCTGAAAGTGGAGTAGAAAATCTAGTGGTCTCTGGAGAGAAGACTATGCTATGGCATCAAAGGCTTGGACATATTGAAGAGAAGGGCCTTTGAATACTTCATGGTAAAGGTATGGTAGAAGGTATAAGTAATAGCTCTCTGGATTTTGATTTCTGTGAAAATTATGTATATGGGAAGCAGAATCGGGTGAGTTTCCCCTCTGGTGGTAAGAGGGCGAAACATATATTAGAACTTGTGCACAATGATGTGTTTGGACCTATGAAGGTTCCATCACTGGGTAAGTCTATGTACTATGTATCATTTATAGATGACTTCTCAAGGAATAAATGGATATATTTCCTTAAGAAGAAATATGAAGTCTTTGACAGGTTTAAAGAATTTAAGGCTCTGGTGGAAAACTAGACAGAGAAGAAGATAAAGGTGTTGAGGACAGATAACGGTGGAGAGTTTTGCAGCAAGGAATTTGAATAATTCTGTAAGAAGTGTGGTATAGCATGGTAGAAGACTACCCTATACACACCTAAGAAAAATGGAGTTGCAGAAAGAATGAACAAGATGTTGATGGAAAGGGCAAGAAGCATGCTCAGTGGTGCCGAGTTAGGACAAAAATTCTGGGCAGAGGTAGTGGAGACAGCATGTTACCTGGTCAACAAATCACCTTCATCAGTGTTGGAGGATAAGACTCCACAAGAGGTATGGACTGGTAAGAAACCATCTCTTTCACATCTGAGGGTATTTGGATGTGATGCATATGTACATGTTCCAAAGGAGAAAAGAACTAAGTTGGATAGTAAATCTGAAAAGTGCATCTTTATTGGGTATAAGTATGGTTTAAAGGGTTATAAGCTTTGGAACCTAGTAACAAGGAAGGTTGTATACAACAGAGATGTGGTGTTTAGAGAGGTGAAAGATGTTAGTAAACATGAAGTCCAACCAAAGGAACTTGAGAAGATAGAGCTTGAGCTTAAGGAGGAAGAATCAAACTCTACAGCAGAGGAGGAATCAGAAGATGAAGAGCCACAAACTCCAAGTGTGAGAAGATCAGTTTGAGAAAGAAGGCAGCTGGAAAGGTATAGTCCATCTACTTTATGTTCAAATTTTTCTTTATTGGTTACTGATGATGATCCCAGAACTGTGAAGGAAGCAGTAGATTCAAAGGATGGAAAACTCTGGAAAGAGGCCATCGATGATGAAATGACATCTTTGCACAAAAATGAGGCTTGGGAACTGGTGAAGTTGCTGGCTGGAAGGAAAACCATTGGCAGAAAATGGGTGTTCAAAAAGAAGACAAATGCAGAAGGAAAGGTGGAGAAATTCAAAGCTCTATTGGTAGCAAAAGGTTATTCCTAGGAGCCAGGAATTGATTTTGATGATATTCTTTCTCCTGTTGCCAAGGTGGCTTTTATTATATTATTTTTATCTATTGTTGCTGCTTTTGATTTTGAGGTAGAACAGATGGATGTGAAGACAACATTTCTTCACAAGGATCTGGAAGAGGAGATCTACATGAAGCACCCTAAAGGTTTTGCGGTGAAGGATAAGAAAGAAATGGTATGCAAGTTAAAGAAGTCTTTGTATGGATTAAAACAGACACCAAGGATGTGGTATCAGAAATTTGATACATTTATATGGGGACTTGGCTTCACCAAAATCAAAGAAAATCACTGTGTGTATTTTAAATTAATTGGTGATTGTGTTATTTATCTGGTCTTATATGTGGATGATATGTTGTTAGCTATAAATGACAAAGAAATTATCCAGGATTTGAAGACCCAATTGTCCTCCAAATTCGACATGAAAGATCTTGGTGCTGCAAACTATATTTTGGGCATGGAAATTAAAAGAGACTGGCAAAAGAGGAAGCTCTGGTTAAACTAGAGGAAGTATGTCGAGACAATACTGTAGAGGTTTAATATTTAGGATAGTAAACCGGTGAAGGTTCCTATTCCTGTAGGTGTGAGGTTATCTGTTGAATAGTGTCCTAAGACACAAGAAAAGGAAGAGGACATGTCTCATGTTCCATATGCAAGTGCACTCGGTAGCGTGATGTATGCAATGGTCTGTACTAGACCAGGCATTGCACATGCAATGGGAGTATTGAGCAGGTTTATGTCAAAACCAAGGAAGGAGCACTAGACAACAGTGAGGTGGGTTTTTAGATATTTGTGTGGCACTAGTGATTATGGTTTGTGCTATCAAGGAAGACCAGGATTGGACAGAGTGTTGGATATTTGTGGCTTTGTTGATGCAGACTAGGCTGGAGATTTGGATCAGAGAAGATCTACGAGTGGGTATGTGTTTAACCTATTTGGAGGTGCAGTCAGTTGGATGAGTAAGAAACAATATGTAGTGGCACTATCAACTACAGAGGCAGAATACATGGTAACCACTCATGCAAGCAAGAAAGCATTTTGGTTGCAGAGATTGTGTTCAAGTATGCGGTTAGTACAAGGAGCTATAAGGATAGATTGTGACAACTGAAGTGCAATTTACTTGACAAAGAACCCTGCATATCATTCAAAGATAAAGCACATTGATGTTCAGTATCACTTTGTGAGGGATATGATAGAAGACAAAAAGGTGTTGCTGGTAAAGGTGGACACTTTGAAGAATATTGTAGATGCATTGACAAAATTTGTGAGCTCTAAGAAGTTCTCTTGGTGTAGAGAAACAATGGGTGTTGTAGTGCTCGATAAATGACTAAGCTCTCTTGTGGCCCCCCGTGGAAAGAAAACAACAAGTGAGAGAATGTTGGGTTGTGTTATATTCTTTCTACGACTGGCCCACGTAGTTAACTGAGGGTTAGAGGGGGGGGGGGGGGGGCCAGAGCCCCCCCTTCATTGCGTCGATTGCGTAGCGGGGTGGTCACAGGGGGTTTGAGCAGTGCAAGTAACCCCCCTCTATGGGGTCCGGGGCAGTGTCCTAGGAAATTTTGTTTATGCACCCTATATTAGGTTGGGTGGACCTACCTATGGTTTTGTGCATGTTTTTCGCACATGGTTTTGGACGTGATGGTTTTCGGTCCATGGTTTTGGATGAAATGGTTTTCGGTCCATGGTATTGGATGCTTCAACATGTATAAATATGTTTTATAACATTGAAAGGAACATAATGAAAAATCAAGTTGGCACTCCTGGTTTTGGGATCCAGGGGTGCATCTTTGTGTATATGTGTTTTATGTGTTATGCTCTCGCATTGTTTAGTTTCCGTGTTTTAGAATTCGTATGCATATAATTTCTGTATGGGGTGAAAACCTCTAATAAGATCAAGAATCAAGTTGTCATTGCAAATAATTGGGATCTACCATGTAAGTTTACTTTACGACATGGAATTCTTGATTTGTTAGATCCCAAATAATTAGGGTTGAATTTATTTTTGATATAATGAGACTAAGAATAAATTTGTCATTTTAATCATTGAAATATACCATATAAGATTTATTCACTACATAAAAATGTTTATTTGTTAGAGCCAAACTTATTAGGATTATGAAGAGTCCCCTTTCATGACAATATTTATGAATTCTCTATTCTTTCTCAAAGAAATACATATTACAGAAAGGTGGAAAATAAACGAGTTGCAACTCAATGGTTTCTGTTTTAAAATGTGTGGAGGGAGTATAAAATCATTTTTTGTTGTGTTCAAATATTTTGGAGCACCCACTAAAGTGCTTCATTTTCCTCCTAGTTAATTTCAATTCTACTATCCCAATGCTTCTAGAAGTCCTTCTCCAAAGTGATCTCTTAAACATCTTAGAGGAAAATTGATTACTTCATTGGAACCCACGGATTACAATTTGATTAGGAGCAATGGATGAGAAAGCTTCATATTATTCAATATATTCCGCAAGTTAAAATCATATCGAATGATTTTCTTTCTCTTTAATTGATATGACAATCACTTGAGCATTTGTTAGGATTTTGAAATATTTTTCAATGATTTTTTTTTCCTAAAAGTTATGTTCTCATTTAAAGAAATTAAAGAAAAGGTGAAAATGATGCAATGGAAAGATTTTATGTTTTAGTGCCTAAGAATGCCTTGCTAATGTGTAGGGCTTGGTATTTTCTTGACTCAAGATTAGTCGCATTTGACTTCCTAACATTTCTTTTAATTTCATTTTTGTTGTGTTTATATTGCTATCCTTGAAGTTGGTGATCTACTATGTGTGTAATAGGAAGTATTAGCTACTAAGAACTCTCAAAGGTGATATTTATGGATGACTAACTTTAAATGTCCCTACTTGACACTTTAGTATTACATCATCATGCAAATAAATTATTAATAAATATTAAAGGGAAGATGATTAATGTGCAGTGTTTCTTAGATTGTCATATAATTACTCCATTTTGGCCCCCCATAATGTATTTGAGCCTAATTTTTGGTTGTTACTTGTGGAGCTTCCCTTTGGCTCAGAAAAACATCGAGGATAAATTACCATTGCATTGGCATTCGACATCATCAAAGAGGAATTCGCCAAAAGAAATAGAGGACATGGGATAAATTGGTACAATGAGCGGATAACTGCTAGAGAAACACCAAGGCACCATAATTTCTTGTGCATTTATATTCACTTGAAATTAACTAGTTGCAAAAGGTACCCTTTTTTTTCCGAATATTTTCATGTATACAGAAATATGTAAAATGCAATTTCAGACTAAATATTCAAACTAATAATTATTTGATAGTCATAATTTATAATTAAATAGTATAACATGATTAGTATTATAGGACACAACTATAGGGTCTGACTATGAGGGGCATTCTGACAATATATGTACACTTCTCATTGTATTAGAAAATCATCTCTCAAAGTGTGATATCCATCCAATGAAATGTACTCCTAGAGGCCATTGTGGGATTGAAATTTTTTTCTTTTAGTGGACAAGTAGTGATATGTTTTTTTAGGCCTTATTGTTCTACTTCCCTAAGGTTTTGACACTACTCACAGCTAGCACCTTCATTCAACCAAGTGAGGTACTCATCTTGGAAAGTTGAATCATTTTGTCTCCACAATCCAATATGATGTTGGATCAATCTCATGATCCTAAAAACATAGGTCATAATAGCAAGGAACTTTTATTGTGGGAAAAATAATATCCAAATTTAAGGAATATGACTCTTTTAGAACAAGCAATAAGGATATTTTTTACATTGTTTTTTTTCATTTGTTTTCACAAGTTATCTATTGCCTGATATTTTTAACATGTAACTTAGTTGGTATGATTGTGCCTAACGTTTTTTTTAAGGTTGAATACTAAGTTCCTAAGGTGTTATTTTCTATGGTGACTTTTTATTTTCTTTGGTTATATAGGTCATCTAGCTGCATAGTGGCCACTCTCGAATGTTGAGGTCTATGTCGTATAAATATTTTATAGTCTACTTTATTTTATATTCAAGTATCCATCGTCTTTCATGTCTTATACTCTAAATTGTATCTTCTGTCATTTTCAGGAGAGGAACTCAATATTGATGGTAAGAAGCAGTAATTGAAGAAAGAAGAGAAAAATAACACTGGAGCAACAAATGAAAAATGAGAGAGAGAAGAGAATATTTCTAGTGATACCCTTAGAGCCAATATATTGCATAAGACACACTCATAGAGACTGATGGTCAAGCTTTTAGAGTTGGTGAATTCACTTGCAATGCTTTGGCAACATAGCGATAATGTTTTGAAATGACGAAACAATATTTCATGTGTAAATTGTAGTCCAACCGATATTAAGTTGGAAACTCATATTGTAATACTTGATATTTTATATAATAAATTTATATGGTTCAAATTACTTTTATTTTCACTTGATATTATTTAGTCTTGTAATTAACCTATGTAACTTTGCATTATCATATTATATAAACATGCACATTTTATGGCATTTTTTTAAAATTTAGTTGCAAAATCATACTAATTAATTTATGTTGATTAATAGTGAACACATAAAATCAATCTAAAACTACTAAATTAGTAGCTTATATTAATTAATGATGAACACAAATAAAATGAACATATGATTAAATTAATCGTTTATAATGATTATGAATGAAATTAAATGAAATGAATAGAAACTACTAAATCAGTCGTTTATATAATGAATATGAAAATACCAAAAAAAGATAAATAACTACTACAAATGATAATTTTTTTATTAAAATGATGACTACATTTTTCATATATACGACTATTAGTAGCTAATTTATAGTATCTTATAACATGACTAAAATTTAGTCATATTTCTTCAGCCATTAATTGGTTTCAAATGATGACTAAAATTTGCATATATATGACTATTAATAGCTAATTTACAGTATATTATAATATGACACACATTTTGGTCATATTTCTTTGGTCATTAATTAGTTTTCTCGAGGATTCATATAGTAATATATTTTGTTGTATATTTGGTCATTAATTGCGACAATTAATGACCAAACCAATGAAAAATGAATGAAGAAATTTATTACTAAATATACTACTAGATAATAAAATTGAGGAAACCCATTAATGACTAAGCAAAAAATGACTAAAAGTTTGTCGCGTTATAAGACACTGTAAATTAGCTACCATTGGTCACCGACTAAAAAAGAGTTGTTTATATGAAAATTTTAGTTGTTTTTTTAGTAACTAATTAGTCATTTTGTACTAGTGTAAGCATATGGGCTGTTTTGAATTTTGTGAGAAAGTGGAAAGGATCCAACATCATCCTGTGTTGACCAAATTATTCATCACCAACCTCCATGACAACCAGGTAACCCTTGCTGGGGTCACCTTCACTATATCTCCTGCTATCATATCAGAAGCCTATGGGATCTCAAATGTTGGGGAAAAATGGTTTAAATAAGGAGAATTGGATCATTTTTATTATGAGCCATATCTTAAACCAAGGTACAAGAATGAGAAAGAGGATGTTTCCTTTCTCTTACCTCCTAAATAGATCTTTTCCCATGATGAAAATCATCATGAAGTACTTCACATGTGAGGGTAGGTTTTCTAGGCTTTATTTCTATCATATCCGCCTACTCAAGCATTTCACAAGAGTAAAAATGCTCAATATGCCCTATTATCTTTATCGAGACATTGACAAGATGTCATTCATTGCCCAAAGGAAATATTATGATCATCAAATGCAAAGTATATTTCACCACTCCCTCATCAAGATGATATTCCTACACCACCTTGATCAACTTAACATTACATGGGACACTTTCATATCCAATGAGATTTTCACAGTCCCACCTATTAAGCATGGAAAAGAAGTACCTTCATCATCTCATCCATTCATCCACCTCAACCCATATATCATCCATCTTCATCTAATGAGTCATCCACACCATCGCCTTCATCATCACCATCTCATGAGACTATTCATTCACCTGGCAGAGATGAAGGCAGTGAGCAAGAACACATTGAGCATGGTGAAAGCAGCAAGCCTAAAGGGGTTGGTTTAGGTACCTTGACACATACCTATCAGAGAGGGCACAGGTAAGTTTTTTCCCCACAAATTGTGGGAGGGGCATTTCCTTCTTCATTGCCAAAGAAAGTACAAAAGGGTAAGGAAAAGGTCACAGAGGCAGAGATTCAGCAGTAGGAGGAGGACCTCCATGAGATAGAGCATGATTTTCAATTAGTTGACCCAAATGAGCATGATGACAGTGATAACACAACCATTGTCATCAAGGAGAAGAATGCACTCATAGGAGGGCTCCAGGTTAGCTTGGAAAGGGCCAAATACATTATTTCATACTATGAACAGGAGAATAGACAATTTGAGGTCAAAAATGAGCTCTTGGAGATTCAGATCATCAAAGAAAAGAGAGAGATTGAAAAGGCTAAGGCCTTACTTGATGAGGCATATGGAAAATATGGTGAAAATCTTGATGAACAGGTGCCAAGAAGAAGGCCAAGGACTAGAGGCCTAAAGAGAGCTTTGGAGCTAGAAAAGCAAAGGGAGGAAGAACTAGCCAATCAGCTCACCCTAAATGAGAAATTTGCCAAATGGTAAATGAGACCATGAACATTGGCTCAAGAGGGTGAACACCCATCTTGAGAGCCTCTTAGACAAGGCCAAAAGGGATATTTATATCCAAAGAAGGATGGAAAAGTACTATGCCATGAGAAACAAAATTGCAAGAGCCAAACTCAAAAGAGCCCATGCAAAAATTGAAGCATTGACCAAGAAAGAGGAGAAAAGGAGGCTAGATATTCTTACCAAGGCATCACTCCATGCCTCAAACATACGATCATCCATCAGCCCACCAATTAGGATAAACACGCAACACCTAGGGTGCTACACTTTTGAGGCATCTGATGAACAAAAGGCCAACATTTTTGGATTTAGAGTGATGAGTACATGCACCTTGTGCATTTTCTAAGCATTTGGAAGCAAACTGGTTAGCCAAAAAGGTCAAAAACCACCAAAAAACCCACCTTTCTACCTCTTTTTTGGCCTCAGTGCTGCGCGTTTACCAGTATTGGGAGATTGAGTTTTTGACATGGAAAATGAGCTCCAAATTAAAAATTGAAGGCATATCTGGAAATTAGACTTGAAGGGCTTTCCAACGAGCTATATTTGAGCAAATTTGGACACCAATAAGGCACCCAAAAGCAGCCCTGAACTTAGAGGGCGTGTTTGACACTTAGGGGGCACGTTTGACAAAGAGAGCGCGTGTTTGATAGTCTTCTCCAATTTTCACTATTTCTCTCCAAAATAATTTTCACATATGGGAAATTGATTTTTTACTAATGTAATTGATAAGGATGATGTAATTATTATGTTTTTTAATGTTATCTAGCGTAAATACATTAGTTAAATTCCCTACATGACTTGTAATGAATCAGTTTCCTTAAGTTAGGGATGAGTCACTTTGACCACCCTATACTCTAGCTATCAGTTCAACCTTTCTTGCAAATGCTCCTCTTCTCATGGACTCGACCCCTAAGGCTAGGATGAGTTGGTTTGAGGCCTATATTATGTATTTTCTTAGTCATTTTACAAGTTTGACTCTTGGATGTTGTAATAGATTTCAAACTTTGGCACGAAATATATTGGATGAAGTTGCGGCTATTTTGGTGGGATTCCTATGGCATGGTATTTTGATCTTGTTTCTTCTTCAATTTCATATGTGTGAATGTTTTGTTCCTTTCATGATCCATTTTACTCTAATTATGTTCAATTTTCAAGGTGTGATAAGCAGAATTCATCTTTGTATGCTCTATTTTGTGAAAGTCATCATATATTGTTTCATTCTTCAGTTTAAAAGGAATTCATGACCCTCATACTCTTTTTATCATCTCATTAGTCTAAACCATCTCATCACTATACTACGAAGTTTAAAGTACCTTGCCTACCTTGCCCCATCAGATGTCTGCAATTCAGATTCACTTTGCCCTGACCTAGTTCATCCTCTGACCTAATTCACTCATCCTTGTGACTACCCAACCAAATCAAATCAAACAACCCTTTTCACTATACATCTAGCCTAAAACCCTAATCTATCCAGCTCTCTTGGCTATGATCCTTTGGAGAGAGCCCTCTCTGGCTTGATAGGGCTAGCTACCAAGTCAAAAGATTGGTCTGTGGTTACCTCAGCTAGACTCTTCCTCAGCCGTGGAGATCTGAAGGAGTGATAACATACAACATTCTCACATATAATCAAAATACAAGAAAAGTTCTAGGTCATTTACAACATTGCACAGTTATATTCTACTGAATGGTTGCTTCATGTTCTTTTGGGTATTTGTTATTAATTTACATCTCTAATTTGTGTAGCTTATTTTTAAAAGTTGCCTTCATTATCTGGTTATGTAATGACATGGTTGTCGCAGGAAATGATAATGATCAAAGCTCAAGATGGAGTTAAGAAAAAAATGAAAATATTAAACAAAAATATAATACATAAGGGTTCTAATCATGTAATGCATGTAATTATCTTTGGTTTGTTATGCTTCTTCATTGTATATCTGTTATCCAAGGTGTCGAGAAGATGAGCAATTGTATTAAAAGTGAAAAAAAAACTTCTTTTTTAAGGGTTGAAAAAGAATGGCTTAAGGTTCCATTTATATATGAAAGATAAAGATCCTTCTTTGAAATTTGGATAAGAAAAATCATTTTCAGTGTAGAGTTGGGAAAGGAAGATAAGTTGATTTTGAACTATCATAAACATAGCACAAGGGACTAGAGGTTCTTATAGGTTTTTGTCTATAAAAACTTGCGTACTCTGTTTTAAATGAGTTCTATGCATTATTGTACTAAGTTATAGGAAATGTAAGTGGACCCTTTTCGGAGTGTCCAAAATTACAAACCAGACCAGAACCTATTGAAAAACCAGTTGAATAAAAAACACAATGTTTAATTTTAAGTAAAAATTTCAGTATCTATGTACATCAATGTATATATATCATGTAAGGGAGAAAACAACTAATGGCATTGATATGTAAGTTCAGATACAGACAAAGTTTTGAAAATACACAAACATCAAGACTATAAATGGCCTTTAGAATTCAAAAATAATTGTACTACGAAAATGTCACTGCATGTCCTCATCTAGAGTTCAAAAATAATTATATTACAAATAATTCACTTAATGTCCTCATGATCATCCCCTATATCAAGATGCTCTCTTTGAATGGGTATCATCAACCTCTAACTTGATGGTTTGGAACTTGTGGCAGTAAAAGTGAATGAAAATCCATCCAGCTGAAGTCATTCTCTACCAATGTTGCATGGCTGACTTTCTATGATACGCTCCCAGGAGGGATCAATATCCTCCAAGTATGGGATTTGAGTCTGGTGTGGTGTCCAACAACTTGTTGCACCTCAATCAATGGTTATATTGCATAAAGACTAAAGCATTCAATTGTTGTTTTTCCAACTGGATTTTTTTTCATTTATATGTTCTTAAACACTGTAACTGTGCTCACACCCAAAAGCACTCACAAATACTTAATGAAAAGAATGTGATGAGTGTGGGGAAAATAGGGGGTTATGTGGGGATCTATAAATAGAGCTATGTTAGTGTTGAAAAAGGGTCTATATCCTTCAATTTTCGTGTTTTTTTTAGGGGTCATGGATATGCACGGTTAGGGTCATATAGTGTATTGATTTGTAATTGAGCTGGTCCAAAACTAATTTGGAGTGCTAGTCCCCACGAAAATTGTTTCATGCATATTTTGCTAGAAAAGGGTTGTGAAAATGTTGGTGGCAACATCAACTCAGGAACAAAAAAATGTTTTGGAGCACAGGACATTGGAAACAGCAGAGAACAAAAGCAATGTAAGTTTCAAATCATCAATTCTGAGCAAATTTCAACATCCAACTAATATTAATATAATTAGAATTATTGCTTTGTGTAATTTGTGTGTGGTTGTACATGTAAGACATGAGGCAATATTTATTGCACATCAAATAAAGGTGATAAACAACATCAAAATGGTCTTGGTTCAGAGTTAAGGGACCCTTATTACTTAAGTATTTAAGTATAAAGAACCGGTGTGAAAGCCTTTTACCAGTTTAACCCATTACCTTGATAACCCTGACATATATATATATATCTATATATATATATATATATATATATATATATATATATATATATATATATATATATATATATACATATTTTTATATACATACATACATACATACATACATACATACATATATATATATATATATATATACATAAACTCCATTATGAAACATTAATTGAAGTGGATTGAAGTGGAGGACTGAAACATTAATTTGGAGAATGCTCGCCATATTCAATCGTTCATGTCATGTGTGAAGAATTTACTATTCAAACTCGGCATGTTGGATAATGCTCACCATATTCAATAGGCATGCCATGTGAGAAGACTTTTCTTTCCATCATCTTTATTTTATTAATTAGATAATCAAAATCTTTATTTTATTAACTAGACAATCTCTACTGCTAATAATATAAACGGTAGTCAATCCTCTCATTCTGAAAGCAGAAAAGTTTGGATAACAGAACATACATACAATTAGCCTTGTCTCCATATTTTCCAAACCATGAATTAATCATGAAGATTTCCACACTTGGGTCTCTCAATCAACTCCCCACTCTCATCTCCCAGAGGCCAATCCCCTATGATTATGGGGGAATTGATATTCCCAATAGGTACAACAAGGATCCCAATTTCAAGTAATCAACTGAGTCTTGGCAATGTAGTATTAGGGGCTTCTCACTGCTTCAATGGAAGAACCATCAGTGCCAGTTTTGTAATAGAAGAAAAGAGGGATATTGCTTTCAGGAGGAAAAAGGATCACTATCTCTTTTGGATGTCTCTTTTCACACATCTTGCAATGATATCAGGGTTACATATAGAAGACTAGCACTGACATACCACCCTGATGTCGTGCCTTTGCACCAGCTTGAGACAACCACTGACCTTTTTCTGAGATAAATCAGGCTTATGATACTTTGTCTGATCCACAAAAGAGAAAATCATATGATGATCTTCACCTCATACCCAAGTTTGATACTGCCAGGGTTGCAACATCCCCATCCTCATTTGGGCATTGGAGAGCAAGGAATTGGGAAACAAATCAACGCTAGTGTTGAGAGGGAATTGTGACCATGTTCTTATTTCTATTGCTAGTGCGTGGATTTTAGTTATGTGTTGGAGATTAATAAGACCTTTCAAGATCATACCTTCTAGAGAAGGCAAAGGACCAAGATCCATTTCAGGCTACTTGAATGTACTCTGGTACTCTGGTTCCTATTTATGTATCGTGTGATGCTTGGACGCATGCCCTCTTGCTTAATATATGTTATTATGTATATATTTATTTATGATGGGACGACCTTGTAATTAGTTTTGGTGGCATATTTATCTGGAGGATTCTTACTGTTATCACAATAGTCAAGATGGTCACTTCTAACTTTCTTGTAGTCAAATCACATGGACATCATTGGATAATGGAGATCATCACAGTGCAGCTTTTTGCAAGAATGCTTGGGACATCGAAGAAGACATCATATTTTTTGTGCCTCTTGTCATTTGTCCCCTCCCTCAAAAATGGCTTACAACATATATGGTATTTTATACAAAATTTTGTGCAAGATCAAGAGATCCATGCCTAACAGTCAACTTGACTTATCATGACTTTAGTCTTTATATAAAAAAAAACATAGATAGATAGATACATTGATTTTGATTAGAATTGTAACTTGTTTCCAATATTTATTTTTATACAATATCTATCATATGTTTATTGTAGATATTATCTAGCACCATTCAAAAGTTGTTTCCAAGGAAAGTACCTTCAACATTCTCATTTGTGTCCTCATAGGGTGATCACAAGCCTATTTTCCAGGTCTTTATATTGTTCTTTGTCGTGGTAATAAATGTTGATTGAATGATCTTGGACATTGTAAATATATAATTTTGAAACATTATAATGATGTGTAGAGATTGCATCGATTTTACAAGACACTTCAAGCTACTAGTTCCTTTTCTATTGCCTTACGGTGTTTTCTTTGCAACATCTGGTGCAAATGCTAGTTTAAATCTATCATGAAAGTACTAACAGTAAGAAACTACATGAAAAAACTCAAAATCAAACAAAAATTTGTTATGTCACTTTTGTTATTTTTGTTGAACAATTAAAAACCCTTTAATCTAATTAAGCTATCCCAATAGGTTTTTCATATAGCGTAGATATGGTCCATGGGTGTGCACGTGAGTTTCAACCTTTGGGTTTAAGGTGCATGGTGTAGGATTTTATGATGTGAGTTAGGACATAGACAAGCATTTTCTAGTATGCCCAAACACCCATAAACTTGTATTTATCTTACAGTCTATAACCAACCAGCATGCAATATGTGCTTAACTTTGAGTTTTATTTAGTGGTTAACTTTTTTTATTTAGTATAGTCTAATTTGGAATTGTTAATATCTAAAATATAGAGATATAGATATATATGTAATAGAAATATATCTCTCATACAAAAATCTATATATATGTAAAATTTTATGTCAAAGGTCAAATTAACTGTTTTAAAAATTAAATAGACCTCTCAAATTTAACTACTAATCTTAATATAATAAATTCAAAAATATTATATTAATAAATGAAAATTATTTCTTTTAACTCTAATATAATATTTTATATATATTATACATAAAATAATAAAAACTCTATTTTATATTATAAAATAAATTATTTTATTTTATTTATATTTTAATATTTAAAAGTTTGGATAAACGAAAAACCATCTTACGAAGAATTAATAATCATTGAATTATGACATAACTTTAAAACAATCTAGGTTGAAAAATTCTATATATGAAAACAATATAATATATATATATATATATATATATATATATATATATATTCTCAAACATTATTTAATTAATTATCGTTTAATTCAATAATGTTTCTTATTTGTTTCTTTAGATCCGATAGACCATTATTTAGTATATATATTTTAATTAAAATCATAAAATTAGGGTTAAAAATATAAATAAATAAAATAATTTAAATGATTAGTTAGAAAAGGTAATTTATTTAATTTAATTTAATTATTTATTATTATATTAAAATATAATTAATATTATATTAATAATATAGTCTTGATATTAATATATTAATAATATTAGTAGTCAAATTATTATTTATTAATTTAATATTAATATTATTATTATTATTATTATTTATTTATGGAAATTAGGTAAAAATATATAGATAAATAAAATACTTTTAATGGTTAGTTTTAAAAACTTTAATTTAATTTATTTATTTAAATTATTTATTAATAATTATTAATATATATATAAAAGTTATAATATTAGGTTATTAAGATAAAAGTTAGGATTAAAAAATAATAAATAAAATACTTTTAGTGGTTAGTTTAAAAAGATAATTTACTTATTTATTTAAATTGTTTAATAATTATTGTTAATATATATATATATATATATATATATATATATATATATATATATATATATATATATATATTTATTTATTTATTTATTAATTAAAATTATAATAATAGGTTGTTAGGGACGAGAATAAAAGTACTTTATTAATTTATTTATTAATAATCTCACATATATATATATATATATTTAATTAAAATCATAAAGTTAGGGTTAAAAGTATATAAATAGATAAAATAATTTAAATGGTTAGTTAGAAAAGGTAATTTATTTAATTTAATTAAATTATTTATTATTATATAATAATAATATAGTCTTAATATAGGTAATTTATTTATTTAATTATTTATTAAATATAATATATATTAATAATATAGTCTTGATATTAATATATTAATAATATTAGTAATATATTATATATATTAATAGAAATTAGTCTTAAAAAAATAAAATAAATAAATAATAAATAAATAAATAAAATATATATATATATAAAATAAGAGTTCAAAAACAAGGAGGAGGCAGAAAAACCGACTAAGAAGAGAGTGCTGGAATCCAGCACCTACTGATTTTCCAGCCATCATCTCTATTGAGATTGCTCGGCCTCTTTTCAATCTCAATAACTTCCCTAAATTTACGATGATGGAACTGAGCAACTTTGGCAACAACCTTGGCCTCCTCAATACACACCTGATGCTTGGTCTTTTCCACATGCTCTGCCAATGCTGAAGACTTGGATCTCCCATGTCTTAGGTCGGCCGCATGTTCGCAAATCCTTTGATGGATGGAGCGCCCTGTTTCCCCAATATAGGGGGTCCCACATGAATAAGGGATCCTCAACAGTCGGTCCTCTGCCATCAAGTTCACCATGGAAAAAGAGGTCAATGGTTGCCTCCCTTTCCTGGATATTCTTATATCTCGGAGTAAGGATGGATATCTCTCCCACTCTGTGTTCCGAAAGAAGACGCATACTGAGCAGTATCTTCATGCCGATTCCCATCATTTCCCTGCTCAGAAGTTGGGTGTTCTTAACACCCTCGCTACTCGTGCCCTTAGGATCTCTGATTGTGAGAGCTTTGATAAGGAGAGATCCCATCTCCTTAATGTCTTTGTGGAGAATGGATTTAGTAGGCGCCTAGGTCAGAAGGCTTTCCGTAAAGCCTCTAAAAATGCGTTAATTAAGAAAGAGCCAAAGAGCGCCGTTTAGGTGTCCATCTTCCCTATGTCCAAGGAACCTCGGACAAGATTGCTCGGATCCTTAAAAGGTATGATATTCCCTCAACCTTTAGGCCCCTCAGCACCATTTGCAATTCCCTCTGATCGGTGAAGGATCCCGTTAACCCTAAGGACATGAAGGGTGTCTACTCGATCCCTTGTTCATGTGGGACCCCCTATTTGGGGAAACAGGGAGCTCCATCCATCAAAAGATCTGCGAACATGCGGCCGACCTAAGACATGGGAGATCCAAGTCTTCAACATTGGCAGAGCATGTGGAAAAGACCAAGCATCAGGTGTGTATTGAGGAGGCCAAGGTTGTTGCCAAAGTTGCTCAATTCCATCATCGTAAATTTAGGGAAGCTATTGACATTGAAAAGAGGCCGAGCAATCTCAATAGAGATGATGGCTGGAAAATCAGTAGGTGCTGGATTCCAGCACTCTCTTCTTAGTCGGTTTTTCTGCCTCCTCCTTGTTTTTGAACTCTTACTCTATATATATATATATATATATATATATATATATATATATATATATTTATTTATTTATGTATTTTTTATTTTTATTTTTTTAAGACTAATTTCTATTAATATATATATAATATATTACTAATATTATTAATATATTAATATCAAGACTATATTATTAATATATATTATATTTAATAAATAATTAAATAAATAAATTACCTATATTAAGACTATATTATTATTATATAATAATAAATAATTTAATTAAATTAAATAAATTACTTTTTCTAACTAACCATTTAAATTATTTTATCTATTTATACATTTTTAACCCTAACTTTATGATTTTAATTTATATATATATATATGAGAGATTATTAATAAATAAATAAATAAATTACTTTTATTCTCGTCTCTAACAACCTATTATTATAATTTTAATTATATATATATATATATATATATATATATATACAATATTTATTAAACAATTTAAATAAATAAGTAAATTATCTTTTTAAACTAACCATTAAAAGTATTTTATTTATTATTTTTTAATCCTAACTTTTATCTTAATAACCTAATATTATAACTTTAATATATATATATATATATATATATATATATATATATATATATATATATATATATATATATATATATTTATATAAAAATATTAATAAATAAATTAAATTAAAGTTTTTAAAACTAACCATTAAAAGTATTTTATTTATCTATATATTTTTACCTAATTTCCATAAATAATAATAATAATAATAATATTAATAATTAATATTAAATAAATAATAATTTGACTACTAATATTATTAATATATTAATATCAAGACTATATTATTAATATAATATTAATTATATTTTAATATAATAATAAATAATTTAATTAAATTAAATAAATTACGTTTTCTAACTAACCATTTAAATTATTCTATTTATTTATATTTTTAACCCGAACTTTATGATTTTAATTAATATATATATATATGTGTGTGTGTGTGAGTGAGATTATTAATAAATAAATTACTTTTTAAGCTAACCATTGAAATTATTCTCGTCATTAACAACCTATTATATATATATATATATATATATATATATATATATATATATATATATATATATATATATATATATATATATATATATATATAATATTAACAATAATTATTAAATAATTTAAATAAATAAGTAAATTATCTTCTTAAACTAACCACTAAAAGTATTTTATTTATTTTTTAATCCTAACTTTTATCTTAATAACCTAATATTATAACTTTAATATATATATATATATATATATATATATATATATATATATATATATATATATATATAATTATTAATAAATTAATTAATTAATTACAAATATTTTATGTATTAATATTAAAAATAATAATAATATTAAATTAATGAATAATAATTTGACCTGGGTCCTAAGGTCAAAATTAGTCGTTGGAGTCTCTGCTCAGACTATTTAACATGCTAAGCTGGATCTGTTTCTTCAACTTGTCCTGACGATGAACCACACTTGTTGGTTCGAAACGCGTCGACAAATGTCTGTCTACATGTGATTTATGCCGAAGTTATTCTTTCAATTCTCTTAGTTGTTCAGATGTATGTCCTCTGGATCCTCCATCTTCAGCCATTGTAATTTGTGATTTGTCTAAGGTTTCTATCTCTTCTTCTTGTTTTAGTGCTTGAGGGAAGATTTGTCCATAGATAGGCTATTGAACTTTCGTACTACTCTCTTTTAATTTCTCTACTGTAGAAGTCTCAAGGATATATCTTTTCTTTGCTTGATGTGCTAGCAGGATTTGTCTTTCAATGAGAGTGAATCTTTGGCCTGATCTCTGTTTTTCCTCAAGTTTTTCCACAGTAGCTTTTCCTGTTGGTGTCATGTACTCAATCTTTTCTAATG
Source organism: Pinus tabuliformis (assembly GCA_031772625.1). NCBI lineage: Eukaryota > Viridiplantae > Streptophyta > Pinopsida > Pinales > Pinaceae > Pinus > Pinus tabuliformis. Next base: position 384,699,689 of record CM062808.1, on the reverse strand, counting down.
ATTCTACTCCTAATGGTGGATTAGTTGTTGGTTGGGGGGTTTTGTGAATCTTCCTTTCTCATCCCTAAACCTAGACGTACATAAACATGACTAAAATTTAAATTTAATTCTTTGTTTTTGTTATTTTGTTGATTTTAAGTTTTTTTTTTTCAATCTTTCTAGTTGCACCTCCCCGGCAACGACACCAAAAATGTTTGGTCTTTACTTACTAAGGTAAGTTAAGCTCTTAATTTGTTTATCAATCAGGGAAAGTACACTTAGAGGTGCTCACCTAAAGTATATAGATCTAGAAGGATCTAAGGTTCTAATGACAGCCTAGTGAATGACATTAACAGTGCTCCCTTACAAGAGATCCTTCATTGTCTTTTCAATCACTCAAGCATCAATCTAGATAAAAAAAATCTTATGAAATTCTAATTGCCTAAGTAACAGAAACAGAGTATTGATGACTGATTAAAATCCTACATTCCCTTACAAGAATATTGCTCAATAGAATTTTTTCAATCATAACAATCCAAAGTAATTTCAATAGCAAATTAAATCAGACAGTGAATAAGATGAACAAAGTTACAAACCAATAACAGTTGAATCTTTTACAAGAATCACCTATCAAACTAAAAATTGAATTTAACAACTACAATATGAATCACTTGCAAATAAAACCAGAACTATTTTCAAAGTTAAAACCAATAAGCAAGTATGGAAATTGTATGACAGCAAGCACGTATATCAATTTCAAGATCAAAATTAGTTGAATCCTTTTACAAGGTTCTTTTCACAACAAACGCAAGCCTTTCAATTGATAACTTTAATAATCATAGCCTTTACGTCTACACATAAAATAACTTCTAATTTCTGAATTCAAATATGCAGTTAGTAAGAAAACTTAATAAAAACGGAGTGTACCAGTGTAGTGATGAGAGCTCTTCAACACTTCACAAGCACACTATAAAATGATTCAGAAGAGTGTAACTACTGGATCTTGAGACATAAGCTTGTTGATGAAGTCTGTATTAAGTCTAGAATAAAAAATTCACACACTGTCTTTTCATACGTTCACAATCTAGCTCTAAAACATAGTCTTCTTTCATAGGTTATTTATAATAAATCCTTATAACAAAAGAAGTTATTCCTCCTCCCTATTATCCTAACAGAATTCTATTAATTACATCCAAGAAGGTCGAAATTGAATCAGTTCCTTCATTTATGCCAAAAATCTCAAAATAGAAATTATTCTCTTCACAAAATCTGGAAAACTTGCTGAAGTGGCTGGGTTTGACCAGCGTTGACCAGACACTTGTTTTCTTCAAAACTGAAAGTGGATAGGTGATCCACCATCCGTGTACATTTTAGTTCATGGCAACAGTATTCAAATTCACTCACCTATTGTGCAACGTGTCAAACAATGGAGCATTTACAGGAAGTCACAACTTCTTGTAATTTTATGAAAAATGTCATTTTTAACATAATAATTTCAAAAATTAATTCCAAGCTAAAAATAATGATAATGACATCATATCATTTAGTTTCTAAGGATTATAGCTAGAATATGAAGGTTAAATGGTCAAAATTGATAGTCAAAAGAGAATTTTAAGTGGAATGGATAGTCATAATTTGATACCAACAGTCTTCAAGAAAGGTATTCCTAGTACATCCCTTAAGAGTAAATGGAGGAATTTACTCCTTGTACTTCATAAATTTATTACTTGTGAGGGTCGGTTTTGATACATGTATTTCTACCACTTTAGGATAATGATGCATTTTCTTGAGGAACACCAAATGTATCTTCCTTATTTCCTTTTGCATAGTCTTAAGAAAATATCCATGAATGTTCAAAAGAAGATTCAATTCAAAGACAATACCATGTATCATCATGGATTAGTAAATATCTTGGTTGAGTTCCACCTTCAAAGTATAGGGGATAACTGGGAAAATTTCCTAGTAAGAAACCAATTTGAAGAAAAAACTCTTGAACAACCCAGTCATGGAAAATTTTAGGGGCTAATGTTCACCCAGTGGGCTAATTTTCCATGATTTTTCCAAAAAATGATTCGCCAATTTCCAATTTCTATAAAAGATGATTCGCCCAAATTTTAGAATATAAAATTATTTTATCTTAAAAATCGCCAACATTATATAGAGACTATATATAAAATCATTATAAATTTGAATAGTTTTGCAAATATATCATTAAAAAATTTATAGTTTGCATATTAGGGATTAGTGAGATTCGCCAATGTTTTTAAACTTCCAGAAAATTTTCCATCCTTAAAATTTTCCTTGAACCCAGTAGTAGTAGAACCCTCATGGGAAAGAAGAGAACAGTGTAAACAATAAAAGAACCCCAGTCTTAACAGGAATTATCAAAAGATGAACTGCCCATAGTGGATATTTTACAAAAAATGAAAAAGGGAAATCTTAGAAGAAAGAGAGCTAGCAAAAGAACAAAAGATTTACCACAAACCGAGACCCTTCCTTAGGAAGAAAAGCCAAAAGAAGTAAAGCGCAGGGATTACAGACCTCAGGACTAAGGAGGAGTACTAGGTTAAACACAATTCAACAAGGAGTCTAAAGAGCTACGGAATATATTGATCTCAAGGAGAATGAGCCAACTGAAAACCTTGAAGGTTCCCTAGAAGGATCACTAAAACTATCACCAAGAGTGTCATCACCACCTTGCAGTTCACCTCTAAAAATTCCAGTGCACAGTCCATGTGTTGATCCTGTTCAACAAGAGATTTATGACTCCATAGAGTCATTAGAAAGAAACAAAGCAACAACTAAAGAATCAATCCAAAGTCCTGGAGAAGGAAGAAATCGATTCAATGAGCCACAAGAACCTTCAGCATCTAATGTTTTAAAGTAAGAAATCTTTGAGCTAGATACATTGAATAGATATCTCAAGAATGAAAATCAGACATTGAAAGCACAAAAAGAGATTCAAATTTCAAAGAGTGACAACCTTATCCTTCATTTGAGTTTGTGGTACAAAAAGAACAAAATGCTGAAGAAAGAGAACCAGGCAAATGCAAGGAGAAATCATCAACCTCAAATATAAAATCCGCATGAGGAAACCAAGGATTCTAGTAGTTGCCAGAAAGAAGAAGAAAGTGAATCCTAAAGAGAATGATTAGAAGGCACAAGAGAATGACAATGATGAATTATATGAGGATATACAAAACCTCCAGCGTGGGGGAATGTAGAGTCGAACGACTGTCTTACCTTGACACCCTTTTTTCCTATACTTCTTCCTTTTTTTTCCTATACCTATCACCTAAATAATGCAATAGACACAAGCTTTTGTTAAAAGTAAGCACTTAAATGTCTTCTTCTTCATATTTGTCTATATACCTTAATATCGTTTTGTTAAAGTATGCATTTGGCTATGGAATTGGCATGTTTCTGCAGCAAATCTATATTTTCGCAACTACCCCCATTGTTAACAGGGTTCAGATGCTCCAGCTCAGCAAAGGAAGATATGGATGGACAAGGAATTATCCCCTCATGAATTCTTTCCTATTCTCTCGAGCAAATCCTTCAAGAAGATCGCACGATAACACAATCAACCTCAAAGTCAACTGCAAGATTATCGCCAGGACAAAGACCAAGTCTTCATGAAATCTTATCGATTTGATTTTCCAAATAGAAAATTGATTATTTGGCGATATAGTTTGATTTAATATGATCAAAATAAAGATATGTATGCTTGAAACTCTCGTACTGTTATACAAATAAGTATTATAAAAGTAATGGCTGCTCTGTGTTTGGGGCGCGCTGATATATGTAAATTTTGAGAACATCTTGTTAAACTTGTTTGTGAGTAATAGACTTGGTTTATGATTTCCATACTGCATTGATTGGAGATTGTCGACTATTTTTTGGAGGGCCCCTACATCCAGTGTAGAAATTTTGAATAATATGACACATATTCACAAATATTATCCTGATTATACACTTATAAGCAAAAAATGCATAATACATAACCTCCTCTACGTTGATCATCAATTTTGCGGAATCAGAAACAATTAGATGCGCACATAGAAGCATCAATCACACATATCAACACAATATTTTCCCGGGGAAAGCATCTCGCTAAAAACCCCAACTATCTGTATATTATATTGATTGAGAACATGTAACAATACATAGTACAATACTCATCCCAAGTACTCAATAATAGCTCCTCCTGTTACACACAATACAACTCAGATCTGATCTCCAAATCTCCCCCGCTGCTTGCCTGCCTCCACTGTGCAATCCTGCAAGAGAATACCTGCAATCCCTGCTAAGAATGAATGAAAATGAATTCTCCAAACTCATATTTCCCTTTATTTCACAATCCCAAGTGAAAATCACGTGAGCATAGGCTGTTTCACTGGGCATATACTCAATCCACTTGCATGTGCAAATCTCATGCACAACTATAGTCACAACTGACAGCTGTCTTGCCCTTTCACTCACCTCTAACACTTGTCTTCACTGAACTATCCATGCACTGAGTTAACTGATGTATTCTTTAGTTGCTTTATGATTTAATAATTAGTGAATTAATTAATAACTAATTCACACAACTCATCACTTAGTCTATTGATCAGTTAGACTAAATACAACTAGTTCAACTAAGTCAAACTGAACACAACTCCATTAACTGCTCATCTAACTCCACAGAACTCAACCACTTGAGTTCTAACTAAAGTCCTGCATGAAATAGCTCAAGTAACCCAAAGGTAACCACGTGATTCCTTCAGGCAGTTGCATGTGCCACATCTGTAGCTCCAACTAAAGTGCTCCAAGAGAATAAGATAATGTTTATAGTCCAAATATTATTAAGGGCTAATAATATTCGACTGTTCTATATTTAGACTGACAATATCACCGCTGTTGTCTAAAAATAGAAGTCCATCTATTTTTCCCAACTTGACCAATCATCCATAAACAGCGTCCTGCAACTCATAGACCATGATCCATATTTCTAAAAATAGACATAGTCTAAAAATAGACTTTGCGCCAAAATTTGCCTGCGGGCCCACTTAGTGAAGGCGACTCCTTTCCACTAACCTCCATCATCTTGTTGCATTCTCAACAAGCATTTCTTGTTGCACACTTTTCAACACTCCCTCTCAACAAGAAAGGCTTCCTCTCAAACCCGATCCTGTAACTCTGGAATGTTTTGCATGCAACACATTTGCCCGGTCCACTTGCTCCAACACACTTAGAACAAAAAAACACTCCCAACTGACCACTCTGTTGGGCTAGGAACATACTCTGATGCTGAAGCTCTACTTGCTACTGACAAGTGATCCCTCTCTGACATCTGCGCTACTACAACATCTCCATGCATCTCACACCATTGCACACCTCTCTGTGCCACCTAGCACTGTGCAAAACACTTGTGCCTCTCGCATTGCTGCAGCCTACTAGCTATGCGCTGTCCTGGGATTCCCTGCACTGTCACTCTCTTTGCCACTCCATTTGCATCTGTCTCTACCCAATCAGTCAATTCCTACTACTACACATTTGGGGCTCCTGTAGCAAGGTCTCATCCAAGAGGTTGGGTACCTCAAGGATCCTGCCTCTCCTCCTTGGGGTGATTACTCTATATCACCCCACCTCCTACCTGAAGGTATGGTTGCATGTGATCCCTCAACCCACCTGGCTCGAAGTTTCCCCCTACTGGAGGTCTCTACATGTTGAGAGGTAATATATGCTCCCTCTCAACCACCAAGTCTCCATCAGTTGCCTCGTTGCTCAAGGCTTTGCATGCATCTTGAACCTTAAGAGCATACAGGTTCTTGACCCATGAACCAATCTGCTTCACCTGTCTAGTGATGATGTGTCTAAGGAAAACCTTTCCCTTACTGAAGACTACATCATAGCCTCTGTCTTCCAGCATCGCGATCGACACCAAGTTTCTCTTCAGTCCTGGTACATACTTGACATCGGTCAAGGTAATGCGAGCTCCATGCTCCCTCTGAAAAATAACCGTGCCTACACTTGAGACACTATACTTCTCATCATTACGCATCGCTATGATTATCTGGAGATCTTTCTCCTCCAAAGTACTAAATAAAATTTTGTCACCTGTCATGTGGAAAGAAGCTCCACTGTCAAGAAACCAACCACTTCCCACCATGGATGAAACCATGCATGCGAAGAGTGTGAAATCCAACTCAAATTGTGAAGCAAGTGCCTCACCTTTAGATCCTTCCCCGGATCCCTTCTTGGATTTCCTCCCTGGACAATTTGTAGCATAATGGCCCACCTCATGACAACGAAAGCATCGCACTTTCGACTTGTCAACCTTCCTCCCATCATTGGAAGAACTGGATTTGGAAAGAGAAACCTTCTCCTTCCCCTTCTTCGCCTTACTTGCTAAGGCACAATTCTCCTCATCATGCATAGATGAAGAACTGCCTCTGGTGCTCCATCTAATCTCCTCCTGCATCAAATCCGACCATAGTCGTTCCTAATTTGGCAGTTTCTCCCTTCCATTCACCGAGTCCTGGTAGCTATGCCAACTCTTAGAAAGGCCAAGGAGTGCTAGGCTCACCATGTCCTCATCCGACAGTCACCCCCACACTTCCCAGCTCATCCCGGCATTGCGTGAACTTCGTGAGATACTCGGGCATACTGTCTCCATTCTCATACTTAATGTTTATGAGTTTATCCTTGAGCGCCAACGTCCTCTAGTCGCTCTTTCTTTGGAATAATTATGTCAATGTTTTCCACATCAAATATGGAGAAGCCTTTCCATGGAGGCTGGACACAATGTGATCCTTCATGCCCTCCAACAGAATCCTTTGACACTTTGTTGTCGTCTTTTTCCAAGCAACAACTTCCACAGCATCAGTAGGCTTTGGGACATCCGCATCCATGAACTCCTTCAGCCCATTGTCATCTAATACTGCCTCCATCCTATATTTCCATGCAATATAATTCATACTACCCTCAAGGGCATACTCCGATCGCAATCCTGTGAAAGACATCTCAAATTTGACACCAAGAAAAACACTGCTGCAAATTTGAATTCCACCAGCACAAAACTCAACCGCTTCCGATCTAAAATTCATGAGAACAAAGTATTTCTTGTACAGAGATCGACTGCATGGGAATTCACTGGATAGCTCACCTTCCAAAAGAAGGATGAATCCAGAGGCTACCTGGCCCGCTCACAGACTCTTCCTGAAGAAATAAAATGTAAACACTTTCTGAATAATAGATCTGATGATCAATACAACACTGATATCATGTAGAACTTCTTCTACAAATCAGCTCGCTCTGATACCATGTAGAAATTTTGAATAATATGACACATATTCACATAGATTATCCTGATTATACACTTATAAGCAGAACATGCATAATACATAACCTCCTCTACGTTGATCATCAATTTTGCGTAATCAGAAACAATCACATGTGCACATAGAAGCATCAATCGCACATATCAACACAGTGTTTTCTCGGGGAAAGAATCTCGCTAAAAACCCCAAATATCTGTATATTATATTGATTGAGAACATGTAACAATAAATAGTACAATACTCATCCCAAGTACTCAGTACTAGCTCCACCTGTTACACACAATACAGCTCAGATCTGATCTCCAAATCTCCCCCGCTGCTTGCCTGCCTCCACTGCGCAATCCTGCAAGAGAATACCTGCAATCCCTGCTGAGAATGAATGAGAATGAATTCTCCAAACTCGTATTTCCCTTTATTGCACAATCCCAAGTGAAAATCACATGAGCATAGGCTATTTCACTGGGCATATACTCAATCCACTTGCATGTGCAAATCTCATGCACAACTATAGTCACAACTGACAGCTATCTTACCCTTTCACTTACCTCTAACACTTGTCTCCACTGAACTATCCATGCACTAAGTTAACTGATGTATTCTTTAGTTTCTTTAAGAGTTAATAATTAGTGGATTAATTAATAACTAATTCACACAACTCATCACTTGGTCTATTGATCAGTTAGACTAAATACAACTAGTTCAACTAAGTCAAACTGAACACAACTCCATTAACTGCTCATCTAACTCCACAGAACTCAACCACTTGAGTTCTAACTGAAGTCCTGCATGCAATAGCTCAAGTAACCCAAAGGTAACCACATGATTCCTTTAGGCAGTTTCATGTGCCACATCTGTAGCTCCAACTGAAGTGCTCCAAGAGAATAAGATAATGTTTATAGTCCAAATATTATGAAGGGCTAATAATATTCGACTGTTCTATATTTAGACTGACAGTATCATCGCTATTGTCTAAAAATAGAAGTCCATCTATTTTTCCCAACTTGACCAATCATCCATAAACAACATCCTACAACTCATAGACCATGATCCATATGTCCAAAAATAGACATAATCTAAAAATAGACTTTGCGCCAAAATTTTCCTGCGGGCCCACTTAGTGAAGGCGACTCCTTTCCACTAAGCTCCATCACCTTGTTGCATTATCAACAAGAATTTCTTGTTGCACACTTTTCAACATCCAGTACATGTCTCTGACCAATTGCACATAGATTTCTTTAATTGCTTAATCGTAGATGCTATGTTTTGCATTGTGAAATGTAGTATGATGGAATTCGCAATTGAATCATTGTCTGCATAAGAAATTTCTTTTTCTTTATACCTAGCTTAATTTTGTTATTTCATTTTCTTTTTATCTGGTAAAGTTTGATCATTTTCCTTGCTTTCTACCTACTGTAGTTCAACTGTTTCATTTTCATAGCATAGTTGCTTTTCAGTTTATCAGATTTATGACTTGTTTGGATGAAGTTGAATCAGTAAAAGAGTGACATTCATTTTCTTGACAATTAAATTCAGATAGAATAGATCTCTTTAGCGCATAGTAACTTAGGCTTGGCTGCAACATAAAATTTAGAGATAAAATCCAAAACTTTCAAACAAGAGTAAAGCTTAGAATCACACTTAAACCATCCATAAACTGATTCAATAGAGATTAATTTCTAAGATAAGTAGCTAACAACTTTAAGGAACAATTCTCTAATATAATCAGTAATATCATCTTCATATTAATTCTAAGTTTAGACTATAGCAATAACATAGATATCTTAATGACATAAAACAACTTCTAGCATGTATAGTGCACTTGTGCTTCATCAGTATACCTGCCCTAGTCAATAATTTATGTTGGCAATTTAAGGACATTAAATTGGCTAAACTGTAATATAACACACTAGCGCACCTCTGCCAAATAACATTGTTAAATTATTGCAGTGTGTTTATTGTTACAAATATTACCATCATAATTTAAAATTATTTAAAAATAATAATTTTCTCTAATGACATCGAATAACTAAAATTCCTGGTGTGTTTAATGGAATAAATGCGCCGATATGTTTATTTAGATAAACACACTTGTTACGAGAGCTTGTTTTGGATGAAAATTATTTTATTTATTTACAAAATATATTTAATGACTTCTTTTTTGAATGGTATATGTTTTATATTGATAAAAAATGTTTAAGACGATGTCAAGTAACAAAAATATGGATCGACACAATTATAGCACATCGAAAAAAGCATAGAAAGCAAGTTCTTTGTAAGTTCTTTACAAAATTAATGTCTAAATTATATGTAAGTTTAACTAATATGTACTAGTTAGTGTGTGTCATGCAAAACCCCAAAATGAAGAAGGTCTATAAGATTATTTCTAATCTAAGTGCGAAGAGCATAAAATCCTGATAGAAAAATTGCAGAACAATGAATCAGGTGAAAAAATACTATTCACTATGAGTTATTTTTCTTTTTTTTGAATTTTCATTAATAATATACTTAAGAAAATTAGATAACATGTTTCAAACAATCTATTAATTCATATATGTTTAATGTTCTACAAGGAGAAACAACAAATGAAAATATCAATGTCATTCTAAGAAAAGAAATTATAGAACATGTAAATGACTATGAATCAGTTCCCAGCTCATCTGGAGTGGTACTAGAGGTTAATCAAAGGGGGATTTTTTTTTTTGCAAAACTATGAGGGATCTAGTGGAAAGAACATACAGGCGTAATCTCCACCTACAATACAAAAATCAATCCAATGATTCTAAGAATCAAATTATATCTAAACTAAAGGAAGCGTTTCCAGAGCAATGTTCAATGAGACATGTTACAGTAAAAAAAACATACAACAACAAAAAATAATCATTCAAAAGGTAATATTCGTAATTAAAATGATTTTCTAGAATTATATGTATATATTGCTACAAACCATTCATTTATTAATAGAAATTTTGGTTTATTTAGTTTTCATATATCAATATAAAAATAGTTTATTACTTTTTTAGGAGGATTATGAAAAACTCAAATGATCAATGAGCTGATATGTGAAACATACCAGTAGGAATGTCCAAAATAATGTACAAGGAGATGTTGAAATAAATGGACATAATTGCATCACAAGAGGAGCCATATCAACAACAATATGCTTCAAATGTATGTAATCATGATTGACTCTGTACATATGAAAAAATAATTTAGCATTAAATATTTATTTTCAAGTATTTTCTTTCAAAAACGAAAACAAAATGGAACTCATTCAACACATAAAATAGGACGACAAGGAAGAAAAGGGTTGATAACAAATTTTGTGAGTAATTGTTAATATTTCCTTATAACAACTCAAGTTTTTTTTTATATTTTAAGTTGTTTTACAATAACCATTCTTGAATGTCTTCAAATAGGTGCTAACATACAAAGAAGAGCCATCAAAATAATTGATTGACATTGGGTTAAATATGGTTGTATGTATATGTTGGCATTTCAAAAATAAATTGTGGAATTTGTAAGTATCTGTGTTGTTTTACTTCTCTAAGTTTATAATTAATAGAACAAAAAAATCATTTATATTAAATATATGATTTATAGTGGGGTTTAAAACATACAGGAAATGAAGTATGGAACTATGCTAGTAAAAGAATTGTTGCAACAAGGCATGATACTTGGTTTTGAAACCATGTGCACAGTTTATGAGTCACTTCTTGCTATGATACATTATTATTTGATTTACATTGATATATATTATTTATTTCAATTTTCATTATTCTCACCAATGTAGATACACTTTGTACACTTTATTTTTATGTTTGCAGATGGAACAAGATCGAGAAGATGAAAATGATCGATGCAATCAAAAAAACATTCCTCCAAATAACCCAAGTCATGGAAGTAGCTTGAGTACTGACAGCAATTCCCGCGAAGAATGATGATATATTTTGATATCAATGCAACCTATTGTATTTTTTGAAATAATTGTCTATGAAAATCAAATATTTTGTTTAATGTAATGGACATAATGTCCCAATTGAAAGATAAGTTGTTACCAATAACAATCCCATTTTGTATGAAAAATAATCTCTTATTGATATATAATAAAATACATTTTAATTTATTATATTGTGTTATCCAATGTCATTGTGAAATGTTACACAACTGATTAAATATATGTATGATTAAATATTATAATGAAGAGATGTGAAATATGATAATATAACAAATTAATCCAAATATCATATACAAATTCACTAATCAAATTTCAATTTATATGAATATTGTTATAAGATATATGTTGATTTTTCGATCAATAATGGATTTAAAAAATTACAATAATTTCACTTTCATAGGCCAATGATTAAGAAAAAAAGAGAAAATCTCATAAAAAAATTAGTACGTCCATAACATCAAAACACATCGGTGTGTATGTTATATAAAATCATAGTGTTGCCATATTTTTGTATGGTCAATGCCTTTTTGGAAAACGACAACACTAGGGGATTTAATTCTTCAAGCACTGATATTGTTTGCAATTAATTCCTTGATGCATTATAATTATTAATGCACCAGTGTTTTCATAGAGCTAACACCCCGGTCCTAAAAACTATTATTTCCAGACAATATTCATCAACACTATGAGTTTAAACAAAAGAACCGATACTGCAATTATTTAACAACATTGGTCATTTTATATAACTGGTCATTTTAGTGGGCCTTGACCCAAGTTTAGCATTAAGTTAGCCAAGCAAATCCCTACACTACTGGCCCTTTCGGCATCAATTCGTCGAGCGCAGAATGAAGTTTCACCTGAAGCATTATGGGGGGATGCTAGAACCAAGTTTCTACATCGAGAGATGGTAATGATGTCATTTTATGCCTTAATTCTACTTCATGCATATCAATAAGCCTTTAGGGCTTGTCTATATACTTCTCTTAATCAGCCTCTAACCCTTCACTAATTTCTACGACTATCATTCACAGACCCTAAACAGGTGAATCAGCCAGCGGTTCTGTAATTACTCTTACTTCTGTATTTACCCATATTGGCTTAAGTATCTCATAGCTTCAACATGCATTAATATGTTATTATCGTAAACAGATATTATTACTTGCATTCAGATAAAAATGTAAAACATACAGATTTGCCCATCAATATAGCATCAAATCATAAACCCATTATTCAGCATAACATAACCGCATTTATTCTTAACATAAGTAAATAGATCAAACACAAATATTTCCAGAGTAATCTTATTTATTAACACTTCCGATCTTCTTATGGACTCTAACTGCCCTGCACACTCACCTGCAGGGGTCTGCGCACTCAGCTGTGGACTTCTACCCTAGGCCTCTGTGCACATAATTACAGAGCCTCTCTTCTACTCTAAGACTCTTTGCTATTTTTGCTAATGACCCATTACATTCATCATCTACTTCACCCTTTTTCTTAGACTGTTCTAAGAGTCTCCATTTATATAATCCCATGGTCCACAGACCATGGGTGGATCCTCTAAAGCTGACACAACTTACATAAAATAAGGGAAGAAACCCTTTATGACCCTTTACCCCTATCCACTCCACGACCACAAATTGCAGAGACTTTACACTCTAGATACAAAAACTTGGGCATTCTGCCCCAAAACTTTGGCTTTTAACCCCAAAATTGACCCTAGGGGACCCTATCCCAACAGGCCTCCAACACAAATATGGTGACTCACCCCTGAGTCACTCTGCTAGTGCAGAGATCTTATTGCAAAGACCTCCCAACTCTACTTGCACCATGACAACTTCAGTTGTGCACTGCGTAGCTACCTACTTGAACTACGCTACCAGTTTCTCCGTTGCTAGTCATACGCTATCCACCCAGATCTTCTGCTGTGTGTTCTACAGGCTAGCCAACTTCTCCCTAATGGCAGTGACAGAACATAGGCCTCATCTAGCCAAGGCCCCAATTCTGGCCTTGAGGACTTCCTCTTTCCGCTGCACTACTTCCAATTGTTCTCTCAGTTACTTTCCCTCCTGTAGCTTGGCCAATCTCTGTGTGATGGAAATGGTGCGCATCGTCACTCTGGCTTCGTCATACTAATGCTGTAATTCCCTTGCTTCAGTATTCAACCTCTGCAAGTTGGGATCTTCTTACAGACTCATGATTACTTCCATCGATTGCTCAAAGAGCGCATTGCATTTTGCCGCCGCGACATCTACTACAATGACTGCATCCTTGACAACTTCCTTGAGATATTCTTTAATCTTTGGTGGAGTTGAATGCTGCACTCTCAACTTGAGCTCTGTAATCTTGAGGTTCATCTCAAACTAAACCTTGGCCATCTTAGTCCTAGCATCGTGCACACCTGCAACCAACTTTTGAATCTTGGCCTCCAAAGGTGCCTCTTCTGGGATGTGCAGTTCTGGAATGGTTCTACATGCTTCTGCTACCACTGCTGCAGTGCGCTCATTCTTCTCCTAAACCTTTTTCAAGGAGTCTATCACTACCAATTTCTCAATGAACATATGTTTATTGTTAACCTTCTACTCATTGATCACACTCAGTGCACGTTGCTCTGGGGCCCTAAGTTCTGTGATCACACCTGCTTGTAGGGTGTGAAGGAATTCACTTGGGAGTGTGGCCAAGTTGAGAATAATGTTCCTTAAAGTAGCCTTGTCGGCATCTGTCTCCATGCTTAAGGATCCATTAGGTATCCTGACAACTCAAGGATCGAAAGAGTGAACCATCTCCACGGCTTCAATCGTTCCTGATGCCAAACTAGTCGACACCACGTTATTCTGCCCTACCCATGCCTGCAGTTGAGTAGTTTGGATCTACTGCTTGCACAGACCCATCTATATGAATACTAATTCTTACTTCTACTGCTGCTTGAACTGATGCAACAGTTTCGCCGTCACGTCCCTTACCTTATCCCCGATGTCATCCAAGCACCCTCTGTCAAGGTGATCGGGTCTAGGGATGACTTAGTGGCCTTGGTATTTTTGCGTGTCCCTTCGTTCTCTTACTCCCTATTCCACTTCACCCAGAGGGGAATGCTTTCCAGATCTGCACCACCCTGCTTTGATTTCTCTTCTTCTTATGTCTGTGGTGAATGGGATTTCTGACTTCTATCAGAGTTGCGTTCTTCCTCCCATTCTTTCGCGATGCACTCCACTTCTACTCTAGCTTTTTCCTCAGCCTCCTTCTTCTTCCTTTCAGCCAACTACTGAATTTTTGACTAGACCTCTTCCTTCTTGTGCATTCCCACAGACTTACTAGACCCAATGACAAATCCGATGTTGTGTGCCATTCAGCTGGACAACGATCGAGGACTATTGCTATGGCATCATCTATCGCGAGGTATGGTAGATCAGACCACTTTTGTTCTTGGTCCTTGCGCACTTGGATGGAGATATAGTGGAAGTCCGCTTTGAGCTCTACATATCCCAACAACTACTCAAAGATAGTTGATGACAACCATGGCTTGCGGTTGATGTCCTCATGGATGCTTGCCTCCATCAGCACCCAAAATGTTTTACTCTCCTTGACCCGCTCGACATCCTTTGTGGCCCAGAGCGAAGTGAACTTCGCTGCTTCTGGTAGATCCTTCGTGATCGGAGGAAACTGGTTGTCCTCTGGCAATTCCCATGTAACCAACACAATCGAAAACAACAGCCATGATTAGTGGAATGTTTTGTTGTGGTCCTATGCCTCCTTGCAGTTCGTGAGGAACTTGCTGCATAGGTAGTGTGCCCAATTTAATTGTACGCCCTCCGCACACTGGGCCGCTAATGAAACAACTGGTGCTAACACCACATCGACACAACACTTCCTCATTACCTTCCCAACCAAGATCTAGGTGGCCACCTTCACCGTGAGGTCTGTTATGATGGAAATAAAATATCCACGTGGCTTTTTGAAATGCTTAAACTTGTCCTTCATTCTCTCAGCGAGGTCACGCTCACCCGTCTTTCCGCCAAATTCCTTGGCCGGATTCAACCCTGAATATGGTAAGAGTGTGATCCTATGGATTAATATCCGTGATTGGTATCGGTTCTCCCAACCATAGGAACCCGTCATGCACCAAGCACAGTAACTGCTTCATAACAATAAAATTTATGGGATCGCGTTTGAAATGTGACACCCATAGTAGATTCAACAATCCTGCCTTTTCCACCCCCCAAATCCATTTCACCAGCTCTAGTGCGGTGACACCAAAGTCCTCATAGAACATGCGCTTCATAAAAGTATCAATCTCTAGGTGGGGGAACTACTTAGTATCCGCCAAGTCCCAATCCTCTAACTTCAGATGTGGGACGCGTGCAAAGCGTGGACCTTCAAATGTGATATGGTCTGGTAGGAGAGGTGTATTAAGAAGAAACTTTCCCTCATCTGGGTCCTTCGAGACCTTCACCTTACCCCGGCATAGAGGGATGTATTCTGTCAGGTTCGAGATAGGGTCTACTCCCTCAATATTAATGTCCTATGTGCCCTCGTCAGCCTCTAGGTCTACCACCTTGCCTTTCTCCTGCGCGGTGGGCTTCTCTTTTCTCTGATGCTTCCTAGGCGACTTGCACACCAGTTGTGTTGCCTTCTGTTTATCCTTCTTCATCTTGGAACACTCTTGTGTCGGCGTAGGATTCGACCTAGGCGACCTTGGAAATTTTGGTACCGCTACGGGCACCTCCACACTTACAACCTCAGGGGAAGCTCCCTTAGAGGCCATAGATCCTCCAACACTTGTAGTTTCCACGGGCACCGACAAGAGGCTATTAAGGAGATCCTAGGTTTCCTTAGGCAACCTGTCAAACACTAAACTGGCCACCAAATCCTCAAAAAACTCAGGTTTCATGTGCAACCGATAACACAACACATAAGCTCTCAAAATGCAAAGTGTTTTTTGTTAGGTGTCCATCTGTAATTTATAGGAAAATTCGAATTCAAATCCCACTATTCCCCCAAAAAACTGCTCATAAATGTTATATTGGTGGAAAATTTTCAAAGATCTCACTCTTAACTTCAGCCTCAAATGCTGCCTCCCCCCCTCGCGCTCCTCTTAGCCATTTTCTCATTGTCGGATCATGAACAGTGACAATATTGATCACTTTCTGGCTGCCCTGCGCTATCTCTCCTTCTATAGCACAAATCCCTTTACGCTCTTGCTGATGTTGTGAAATTCTTCTATCCCATGCAGTCACCACTCACACAGCTCTACAACCCAGGTAGTGTAGTTTATAGTCCCGCACCTCGTTTCAGCTCCCTGGAGCGCTAAGACTGTGCTTCCATAATATAGTCATTTGGC
This sequence comes from Pinus tabuliformis, assembly GCA_031772625.1. Classification (NCBI taxonomy): domain Eukaryota; kingdom Viridiplantae; phylum Streptophyta; class Pinopsida; order Pinales; family Pinaceae; genus Pinus; species Pinus tabuliformis. The sequence continues at coordinate 384,683,092 of CM062808.1, read as the reverse complement.
TAGATCCCTGATATATGGCTTCAATCGGCTGCCATTTACCTTCCCCAAAAATGGATCTCCATTCAATTTCACTAGCTAAACTGCTCCACTATCAGTAATCTCTTTAATGACATATTGCCCCAGCCAATGCATTCGAAATTTCCCTGGAAACTTATCAAACTTATTGACATACAATAAAACTAATTGTTTACCTTGAAGGTGCACATTTTGATGTGCCGATCATGCCATGCCTTTTTGCGCTCCTTCTGAACTTGCTGATGGAATCCAGCCAAAAATTTGTCTTCTTCAAGATCTGTCAACTGCATGAGCCTCTCTTCCAGAGCTCCGCAATCTGCGATTCCTGTGAATGCCACTATGAGTAGACTAGGTACAATATACTCCATCAACATCACAACTTCTATGCCATAGACCGGTCTGAAAGGCGCCTGTCTAGTCCAATTCTTGCAAGTAGTTCTGTAAGCCCATAGCATTGCGGGTATGCGCACATCCCAATCGTTCCTCTATGCATTGCAAACCTTCATCAATGCATTCTCCAATATCTTATTAAATGTTTCAACTATCCCATTAGCCTACAAGTGATATGGAATACTCTTTTGATGATAAACTTGGAAAACCTTTGTCAGCACGCTGATCATCTCATTAAGAAAATGCATACCGCGATCACTCATATCTTCAGGCAACCGAACCTAGTAAGCACATACTCAAAGAGGAACTTTGATGTTGTTGCCCCTGTATAGTCCTTCACGGGTTGTGCCTCTACCCATCTAGTCAAATAATCAGTCGCGGTGATGATTTACCATGCACCTGTCTTCTTTCCTGGAGGTTGAATCAGGCCTACAAAATCAATCGACCATTTCTCAAATGGCCGTAGCGACATCTATGGATTCAAAGGCAACTCATCCATCCGCTATGGCATGCCATCCTCTGACATGCATTGCATGCCTTACAATAAGCTTTGGAATCATTATGCAATGTCAACCACCACAACCCAGTGCCTAAAATCTTCTGCGTTGTTGCTTTTCCTACATAATGTCCTCCCGTAGCTCCTTCATGAGCTTGAGTGAGGATGTTGTTCCATTCAAACTCAGGCACATAACATCACATAATTTCATCTGAGCCCATTTTATATAAAATGTCTTGCAATGATAGAAAAGTATGCCACGCACACCACCAATTCCTTCTTTTGTTGATTAGTATACCCTTCTGGAGCTGTTCTCGTCACTAGGAAGTGTATGATATCTGCAAAGTGATTATAATCTAAAGACACCACAAAAAGCTACGCATCAAGCAGACCTTCATCCAAATTAGTAGGCTCCTCTACTATTTCAATATCTGGTCCTGCATTCAATCATCCTAGCTTCACAAGGACTTCGAAATCATATTCCTGAAATAGCAGTATCCATCTGCATATCTTCCCCCCCAACATAGGCTTGTTAACTAGGTACTTCAATGCAGAATGGCCTATATACATCTTAAACTGTCCACCTAGCAAGTAGTGTTTGAACTTCTGGAGCGCATACACCATAGCCAAACCTTCGCGCTCTGGCGTTGAATAGTTATTCTCAGCCTTAGACAACTTCCTACTTGAAAATGATATAGAGTGATCTAATTCTTCCTCACCAGCTTGTGTCAGTACTGCTCCTAGTTTAATACATGACACATCCACATGCACATGAAATTCCTTCTTCTAATCCGGGAAGACTAGGATCGGCGCGGTGACCATCTTTTCTTTTAACATGTTATCACAAAAACCAACCCTGATAGGCTTCTAATCAGGAAGACTTTGAGTAACTATTTCAAACCAACTTTTGGCTAAGGCTTAGCCTCCCCAACCTGAGAGGGCTTTCTCACTACAGTTAAAGATTTTAGTAAAAGGTTAGATGGCTAACTCTATAAAACAAATGAAGGAGTGTGAATGGTTGAAACATAGTCAATAAACATCCATTGGGATTGTGGAGTCAGAAAATGTTTAATATGACAAGAATATTAGCTTAACATGGAATTCAGGGCATCAAGAGTTCAATATATCAGTTAACACATAAGAACATGTAGGAAACATAGTCTACAAATGTATGAAGGAAGTTAGAGCATTTCCAATGAGTTCTAAGTAACATACATTCATACTACTGCAAATGAGGAAATGAGGGAAATCATAAAAACAAGCAAGCATTGAACTCTTTCTAAATCCTGAGAATTGAAGCCAAACTCTGTATTTCATAAAAACATAGTCATCTACAATGACACAATATGAGTATTTTTTCACAAAAATTTCCAACCCTTGGTGCCTTACATCTCTTGTCATATATAGAGTTTCATTACAAGTTTGGATTCCTTCCTCTAGCAAGAGGGGAATTTTAATTTCTCTAGACCTAACACCTACTGATCTTTAAACAAACTATTAATTACAACTCACTGTAAACTAACAGTCTTAGAGACCTAATTTGACTAGGAGTGTAACTCCTTATCTATGGTGGCAACAACCTTAACTATGAAAATAAACTCGTTCTTTGACATTTGTCCCTCTTCATCTTTGGCTTATGTGATGACTTTAAACTGCATGCTTGCCTTTGATTGCTTGTCCTTTAACTATCCCTAGATACTAGGAAAACTGCCCTTGTATTTTCTGTTTGGTATCCAAATTGGTTCCTCGAATTCTGCTAACCATTTTGTCCCCTTTAATAACATGTGATGCCTTGAATTAATCCAAAGGTCCTGCTCATATACTCATGCTAAGACAAACCCCTTAGATGTTTCCTGAAGCAAGACAATCTATCTGAGCTACGAAATGACTACTGTTTTCGTAGCGCAGAGTTTGGAGTTACTATATGCTACTCATTCTCTGAATTTTCCTTTGCTTGATATTCAAAACTCTGAGGTGGCCCTTTCGTGCCTTCTGCAGCAACATTCTTTCATAATGGTTCCCCTTTTCATTTCAAAATTGATTCAAAAAAAACAAAATTGGCAGCTTCAGCAGTTTCATAGCACGCTACGAAACTGCTATGCATGATAGGTCATCTGCGCTACGAAACTACTGTGTGAATCAAGAACACAATTTTTTGTCATTTTTTTTAATGACTTCTCCATATGCAAATGGGCCAAACAAAACTGACATTGTCCATCCAAAAATAATCTTCAATCTTCAAAAAGTAAGTTTCGCATCAAAATTGTGTCAAAATTTCTTCACTTACTGTCAGGTTCATTAATGATGAGACTATTCTTCTGGTTCATTCAGTTGAATCTTCAAATCTTCAATCTGTCTTTTCATAATTCGGATTTTAGTTCTTAATTTTTCATTGACCTTTCTGACATATCTTGCCTCTTTTATTGCAGGGACGGTCCAAGTGAAATATTGGTCATGATTGCACACTGCTTCATATCTTGGAACTTTTCCATCTTCCCAACTAGCTATCACTCTTTTGAAATTTGCTTTTTCAACTACATTTTTCCTTGCCCTTTCCTTGAGTTGGGTAATCTTAAGATTGGAAAACACCAATTTCTTTTTGATCTCCTCAAAGCTATCTTCCTCATGAGTGATAACTGCCTTGCCTTTGTCATCTTTGTGCACTAGTGATGATTGTACTAATGGAACCACAGGCTCTTCAAGAAATTCTGCTACCTCCCCTGTCTCACTTGCTTCTTGCTCTACCTCTTGTATTCTTCTTAAATGTCTAGTCACAGGTCTTCTTGGCTTGAACACAAACTCTAATACCTGGTCATCAAATTGAAGCTTTTTAGAAGATTTAACTCTTTTTGTTTTGTTCTTACCTGCTTCAAGTAAATTTTCTTGGACCAGAGGAGTCTCTTCTATGTCCATAGCCTGGAGGAGATCATTCAAACTTCCCTTTGAAGCTGGGCTTTAATCAGCAATCATAGCCTTCCCCTTTTCCTTGGCTAATTGACTTCTTGTTACTCTTCTTTGGACAGTTTTATCAACAGACTGCTCTTGTACCACCTCATTAATCTGAACCTTCTTCCTCTATGACTATTGAGGGGTGTCTTGAACTACAAACGGCGTCATAGGCTCCTTCACCTACTTTCTAGCTTTCAATTTCACAAATCTACTTGATCTTGTTTCCACTTGATGACTTGCTGCTAGTGAAGAAAACTCCTTAGCCTTAGGGCTAAGTCTTGTTTCAATTTTAAAGCCTATCTTAAACAAGAAAGTAGACCATTCTCTTCCAATCTTTTGAAGCTCATGTAAAACAAACAACTTGATCAACCCATGATGGAACAAGGAGGTCTCACAATCTTCTTTCTTCAATTGAACCTTATTAGACATTTTTCCTAAGTTACAAAACAGATAAAAAGGTAAATCAAGAGATATTTTTCTAGTGAAATGTAAGAGGAGCTTAAAATGGTAAGAGTACACCTTATGGTATCTCCCCTCACAAGTAAAATATCTTTGGATGCATGTTAGAAAGTTGGCATATGAATCTTTTACATAGCTTCTGGGCACTGATTTGGTTAAGTCCGAGCCTATAAATTCTAGCTTCAAAAATTCTTGGCAGGGTGCCATTTCAAATTTAAAGTTCTTGAACCATATTTCCTGGCCTCTGGGTATCTCTGTGACTGTAGATATAATCTCAGGAGAAATTGGTATTTCTAGCACTCTGACTCTTGAATTCAAACTAGTGAAATTTAAGGAAAAGTCTTTGGTTACTTGAATGTGACCACCCTGAAGCTTTTTGCAGAATCTCCAACATCCCACATGTTTGAATGCATGTTCAACCTCTTTATTTCTCATGAGAACATCTAAACCTTCAAGCTTTGCTCTAAGACACCGACCTGATCTATGATTTTTCCTTTCCTCAGACATGTCTATGAAACCTTTGCAAGGAAGCTTGAAGATAAACCTGCACTATGTTGGTTTGAAGATTGCCTCGATTGAATTTGAAATGAAGAACTACCTCGCAATAGCTTTCAAAAAGTGCTGGTGAATGCTGTTCCTAAGCTTGCCAATTGTCTTTTTATGTATGAAAGGAACATGGGGAAGACCAAGACTAACTCACCTCACCTTACTTTTTTGAAATTTGAAAAGAGTGCGAACAAGATCCCTAATGGATCTAATGATGAGAATGAATGGCTGCATGTGATAAGCATGGTTCATGAATTGACTCATGGTAATGAAACATTAACGGATTTTGATGGATTAGACAACTAGATAATATCTATCACGAATCCCTGATTTCGTAGCGCAGCCAGTGCAAATTCTAGGTTTTTCACTATGAAATCTCCTAATTACGAATCCCTATTTTCGTAGCGCACATTGTGTATTTTTATGAGTTTGTGCTACGAAAACTCCTAGTTGATTTCGTATCACATACCAACTTTAACACAGTCTTGACACATGACACCTATGAACCAATGTGGGACTAATGATAGTTAAAACAAGATTATTTACCTTATTTGACAATGGGAACAAGACTCTACTCTATGTTTAAGACTCCTTAAACAAAAACAATAGAAATGACTTGACCAAGACTGACTTACATCTTTGGAACCATACAAGTTGTCCAAATTTTTTTTATAGTGATAACATAACACATCCAAGCTTCACTGACATTCTTCATTCCAATAGATTGTAGCATCCTTGTTCAATAGTTTTTCCATTGGCGTGGTAATCTGGGCATAACTCTTGATGAACTTTCGGTAATAACCAGTATGCCCCAGCATTGCGCACATCTATTTGACACTTCTTGGCGCCTCCTGTTAGGTAAACTTGACTCAGGATAGAGTCAAAGTTGACCAGGTTAAAAAGTGATGGTTTTGGGGCACATGGTATTGTGCACCCATAGTATTTTGCCTGTGGTATTATATGTAATGGAGCTTATAAAAGGCTAGAAGGACTTCATTGTAATGCAAGACCTGGAGGTGAGCGGTGAAGGCTCACTTGGTGAGATTGGCTAGGGTTTTTGCCAAGGATAATGAAATTTCATTATGGTTTGGTTTTTCCATGGATTTGGGGTTTTCCCAGATAAACATGTGTGTTTATGTGTTTATGGTTATTGCTGGTTATTTTTATATTTATTCCTCTTAGTAATTATTTATGTTATGCAGTAAATTTCTTAACAACTGGGATCAGAGCCAGATATTGGCTTCAAAGGGATTCTTTGATGCCAGGGGTTTATAGTGCCTGATGAGACTAATGCAGCCTTTTTTACATATCTGGGTCTGGAAAATAATGGTGGAACAATCGTACATGGAAGAACCTCGAGGAGAATGTGTGGAAGATAGTGTCGTAACTACCAGGGATGGCATTGCATTTGCGATATTTACCGGTTTGGAACATGCTGACTAATTGTTTGGGATTCATGTGGCTATTTAAAGAAGGTTGAGAGATACCTTTGGTCAGAAGAAATTTTTTCATGCAGCTTCGAAAATTGTTTGTTTTTTGCTACGTGAGGCCATCGGTGCTGGAATTTATGAGGTTCTCGTCGAGCTCGCAGTTGGAGTGGTTTGATAGAAGTTTTTGAGCAAATCAAATTGAAAGAGGATGGATCAAAATCACGGCAGCAATAAACAAACAAAACAAATTTAATGAAATCAAAATTATTGCATGTAAATGGGCATATTACTGTAAGACCTGGTAAGGCATGTGTACCCCTCGGTGATCACAGGTAAAGTCTGGGGTAGACCTAGGTGATAGGGGGGATGTCAAGTTAACAATACCCTGGGTAAAAACTCTGAAGGGGGTAAGAGCTAGAGTGAGCGGGATTATCTCACTTAGCATGTTTGGCTGGAGTTAGTCGAGGAACACCAAGTCAAGTTTAAGGGGGGAATTGTTAGGTAAACTTAACTCAGGATAGAGTCAAAGTTGACCAGGTTAAACAATGATGGTTTTGGGGCACATGGTATTGTGCATCCATAGTATTCTACCTATGGTATTATATGTAATGGAGCTTATAAAAGGCTGGAAGGACTTCATTGTAATGCAAGACCTGGAGGTGAGCGGTGAAGGCTCACTTGGTCGGATTGGCCAAGGTTTTGGCCAAGGATAATGAAATTTCATTATGGTTGGGTTTTTCCCGGATAAACATGTGTGTTTATGTGTTTATGGTTGTTGCTGGTTATTTTTATATTTATTCCTCTCAGTAATAATTTATGCTATGCAGTAAATTTCTTAACACCTCCAAATTGATTATAACTGCAATCTTAGCTAGATCCACCATTAATCCTTGTTTGCATACTACGTGACCTAGCAAGATTCTGAAAGGGACGCAAAATAGACACTTCTTCAAGTTTAGCGTGATCTGATACCTCCAGCATGTATCCATCATCAAGTCTAGACTAGCTACATGGCGCTTCACTAGCCTAAACACCATCCAATTGTCAAATTATACCTCCAAGAACTTGTGGATTAAGTCATTGAAAGCTGCAATGACTACGCGTGAAAAGATCATTGACGTGTTCTTCAATCCAAAAGGCATCATGGTATACTGGAAGCATCCCCACTTAGTTGCAAAGGTCGTCTTACTTCTATCCTCCGATGCGATCTTGATCTGATGGTACCCTGAGAACCCATCAGTGAATGAATATGCTTCTTTTCCTCCTAAATTATCCAACACTTCCTCTGTGAACGGAGTCGGAAAAGGATCATGCACGCAAGCATCATTCAGCTTCCTGAGATCTATGCATATCCTTATTCCATCCTTCTGCTTCTTATCTTAAGCTACCACAGGACTTACCCAGTCAGACTCCTCCATTGGTTCAACGATTCTTGCCGCTAACATTTTGTCCAATTCTAAGTAGACCCTTTCTTTGTACTTAGGATTGAGGCGATATGGCCTCTGCTTCACAGGCTTCGCATCTGGTTTCAATGTTATCCTCATTACTCCTAAATCGCCTATTATCCCTTTCAGGTCTGAAAACTTTGTAGGGAACAAGTCCTGGTATTCACGGAGCAACTCAACGACCTTATCCACCATAGCATCATCCTAGTAGTCCCCTATCTTTGCATAAACTTTAGATCCACCTCTGTCCTAATGTTCACTTCTCTCATTTTCAGCAACGCGGTGATATCTGGATTTTCTATCTACAACCCCTCAACTTCGCGGTGACCTTCTATTTCCATGATATTAATGTTCCTCGGATCCTCGTCTTCTTCTTTAGTAGTCACATTGTAGCATTCCAGCGCATGGCACCGCTGGGTGGTCCAATATGGTTGAATCAAATCTAAAGGATCCTGTAGTATTTTGAAGATCATTTCCTTGACCTCCTGGAGCGCCTCATCAATACATTCAAATCCTTCCTCAAAGCTAAATGTCATCATGAATCCTTGTCCGAAAACATCCCATTCTTCAGTGCCATGGCGGAGCTCTGTTTCCAAGTACCAATTCATCGATATTACATCAAAAGTATGATAGAACAAATGCACCCACTCAGGCTAAGGCTCCGCTCCGTAAACTTCAGTCCATTTTACCAGGTGATCGTGCAGATCATTCCTTCCATCATATTTCTCTGTTAATCAAATTTTCGGGTGACCAAACCACAACCTCTATTGCAGCTTGCGTCATTTTTTTCCACTAACTCAGGGTATTTGTATTCTAGCGTAGAGTAGTCCTGTAGTTTTCATTTCTCTCTATTCTCTTAACTGTAGTTTTGAAATTGATGTTAGTAGCCTAATTCGATTTATTTCATCTGTTGTTCCTTAGTTTCTAGATTTTAAATTAAGTTGTTTAATGCTTTTTTCTTATTAGTGTAGTCACTCATGATATAAATGAATGTTTCCAAAAGCCTTTTGTTGATGGTTAATCCTCAAACTAAATAGTGAAATATTGTATTTGTGAATGAGACTTTCATTACAGTTGTTGTTCATTAGTTTTCAAGTTAAAGTAGTTTAATTCCATTTTCTTATCAGTTTAGTAACTCATGATATAAATGCATATTTCCAAGAACCCTTTCAGTTGAATGTTAATCCTAAAACTAAGTGGTGAAATGTTTTATTTATGACTGATTTTTTCCTTGCACTTTCATGTTTACTTTTTAGAATGATGAAGAATGAAATCTTTCAAATATTGCTATCGTAAGGAGGTAGTTCTCCCTGAATTATGTAGCAAAGTGAAAACAATACTTCATTTAGTCTTGCTTTCACAAATAGAATAGTTGCAATTTCATTTTTGTTTCTTTTTACTTAGTTTAGCTGCAGTCCCATATTCAGTTGTTCATCAAGCCTTAATTTTGCAAGTAGATTAGACAACAGAAGTAATTTTGTTTCCAGAATTTCATTTTCAGTTTATCATAGATAGCTACAATTCCATTTTCTCATTTAAGTTTTGGTTTTGTAATTAAGTAGATAGTAAAGTCCTTTCAGTTCATGTTTTGGAAACAATTATAATAGCAAGAAGAGAGGCTCTATTTTCACCTTCTTGTTTAAAAACTTTACTTCCAAATTTGGCCTAAAATCACTTTTAGTTCTCACTTCATTTTTCTACAACAATAGATTAAGATTTTAATTACATTGCAGAACATTAGGAATCAAAAGAACAAAAACCCCAAAACAAACATAAACTTAAAAATAGTGAGGTAAGAAAAGGTCACTTAGCACATATAGTGCACTACACTTCATCAGTTTACGATACCCGGATTGATAATTTATGTAGAAATTTAAGACACTAAATTAACTAAACATTTTGGCGCCGCTATTGGGGAAGTGTAACTAGGTAGCCTTACTTCTTACATTCACAAAAAGAAAAAAGAAAAAATCAAAAACAACAAAACAAAACAATGACATGCATAGAGAAAGAGATTCTAGGGGTAGATTTATAGCTAGGGGCAGAAGTTTGATTTTCACAACTCCACCTACTCCACCAAGGCTTAGAAAGGACACACCTCCATCCCAGACTCGTACTCCCAGCCTTAGGATTCCTGGAATTCAAGGGGCAGCAACTCAGTTAGAAGATTCTCCCACTTCATCTACTAAACCAGACCTAGGAGAGAAAACCTTTTTCACCTCTACAGGGGAGCCTATTGTAGTTGAAGAAGTAGGAATACCTAGTGAAGAGGAAGAAGTAGAAACTCTCTCCCATAATCCATTAATAAAATAAATAGAAGATTCTGAGGAAACTATCATGGCAGAAGAAGAATAAGACAGATAATTCTCACTATTTGGAGAAGGGGGTAGAGGGAGAGGTAGAGGAGACAATGGAGGAGGTAGAGGAAATAGGGAAGGAGATAACTCATTTGGATTCCCCATAGTAGATGAGGAAACACACACAACAATGAAAAACATTTCACCGTCTGTCCTCCAAAACTTTTATGGGTTGAGAAGTGAGGATCCTAAAACATTTTTGTTTGAGTTTGAAGTCTTATGCAGAACATATGACTATCTAGAAGACTCTCAAAAACTCAAATTGTTCCCTTCAACATTAAAAGGGGTTGCTTTGAAATCGTTTATGGGGTTAGCAACTCAATCCATTAGAATTTGGAATGTTATGAAACAAGCATTTTTGGATAGTTACTTGATTACTGTATGCCTACCAATCACAAGGATGAAGTGTTCAAAATGATGCAAAAGGAAGATGAAAACTTAGAGGATTTTCTTGAGAGGTTTAACTACAATTTGACAAGAGAAAAAATGAACAATTTAGATCAAGACACTTTGAAAGCTCTTTTATTGAAGGCCATTAGAGATGAATGGATAGTTATCCTTAACATGATGGGGAAGGGAGACATCTCTCAACTTCCATTGAGTGACATAGCAGAACTATGTGTCCATCTCTCAAGAGGGAAATCTAAAACTGGGAAAGGACCAAGAGGTCCTTCTCTTATTAGAGCAAACAAATCTGCAACTAGATCTGTATGTAGAGTAGAAATTGGCAATATGCTTGATGAGTTTAAAACTGATATTTTAGGGAGCCTTAGTGAGCAGCTAGACACCCTCAAAATCCAAAACAAGCAGAAAACAGAAGCTGATTCTTTGGGCATCTTTTGTCCAAAATATAGAAAGAAACATGCTCTAAGGGAATGCCCTTTAGATGCAAAAATTGTAGAAACTTGTATGATTTGTTCAGAAAGTCATGAGACCAAGGGTTGTACTTCAATCCCGGGTCTTAAGGCTATCTTTCAAGAGGAAATAGTCCCAAATTTTGTATAACCTCTTTGTTTTGTTGCAAGAGGACCTTGGCAAGGGCCACAAAATCAAGGATTTAACAATCCAATGAATTTTCAGCCCCCACCAAATTGGAATTCTTGGCAGCAACCTTGGCCTCAACCTCAATCTCAGTATCAATCTCAACAATGGGCACAAGGGGTAAAAAATCCTTATGGGAGATTTGCTCAATATTATCAATATCCTCCATCTTATCAGAGCTATCCTCCCCCACAAAATCAGTAGCAAAATCAGCAACCACAACTTCCAAATCAAAGCCCTCACCTTTCATTGCCATTTCCACAACAAACTCAAAATCCTCAACTCTTACTTCCATTTCAACAAAAACCAAATCAACTACCAGCCCAATCATTGCCAAACCCCAATAATAAAAACCCTCATAATGCTTATATGGTATAAGGACAACAATTTCCTACTTACATGATTGTTCCTCTAGATCTTAATGATGTTCAACTTAGATCTGGTAGGATACTAGAAAAGGAAAAACCTTCTATAGATATTCAAGAAAAAGATGCTTCTGAAGAGGATTCTCTAAAAGTCAATAAAATTTTTGAGGGAACATCCCTTCAAAACCAAAACATTCAAAAAGAAAAAAAAAAGAGTCAATAAACACAACTCCTATAATTGAGCAACAAACATCTAATTCTACGCCTCCTTTTCCTGAGAGATTACAAATTGATAAAGGAGTGGAAAAACAGATCTTGTTGCCCAATTATGACTTCCTCAATGAATTGAAGAATGTTTGTATCAAGATTCCTTTGTTACAAGCCATTAGAGAAATTCCTATTCTAGCAAAAACAATAAAGGAGTTGAGTATCAAAAGACCAGGAAGAAAACCAAGAGACACAAAAAGAATTCACGTGGTAGAAAAAATAGCAGGTATCATGATGGGAAAGATTGCCATGCAGAAATATGTGGATCCAAGAAGCCCAGTTGTCAAAACACACATAAATGGGATTGAAATTCCAAACACATTGATTGAATTAGGGGCAACAATAAACATTATGAGTAGACAGAATATGGAGCAGCTTAAAATTCGTAACCTTCTTTACACACCTACCTTACTGCAACTTGCAAATAGATCAGTAATCAAACCAGATGGTGTGCTGGAAGACATTTCAGACTCCTTAGATTCTTGGGAATATCCTGTTGATTTCATGATTTTAACTCCCAAGAATAACTTAGGAGGACACCCACTCATCTTAGGAAGACCTTGGTTGGCCACAATTGATGCTTTTATTAGTTGTAGATCTGGTGACATGTACATTTCTGATGGTAATTCAACAAAGAAACTTACTTTGTATCCTTTAGCAAAATCAATCACCGAAATAGATGACAAAGAGTGGATCGATGATGAAGATGTTATTCAGTCTATCTTTACTATATTAGAAATTAGTGAAGATAGTCAAATTTTGAACACATCGGAAAATTTTGAAACATCTTCAGAATATGATCATGCACAATTTCAGGAAAAATCTAATGTTGAATACTTGTCATCTAGGTATATGTCTCTCTATTCTATGGAAGAGTTTGGTAGCTCTATAATTGAAATTTTTCCAAGTAGGACTTTGAACATAAACAAAAGCTTGGAGAAACTACAACAAGAAGAGCTAACCAAAATATTACAAAACATTCTACTGCATTTGCATGGGAGTATACTGACATGAAAGTTATTGATCCTAAGACTTGTATCCATCATATCTATATTGAGGAAAATAGTAGACCAATTAGACAACCTCAAAGAAGAATGAACCCAAATCTTAGGGAGATTGTAAAAGAAGAGCTCTAAAAACTACTCAATGTAAACTTCATTTACCCAATCTCAAATAGCCAATGGGTTTCTCCTTTGGTAATTGTGCCTGAAATTAATGGGAAATGGAGGGTGTGCATTGATTACAGAGAATTGAATAAAGCAACCTTGAAAGATCACTTTCCTTTGCCCTTTACAGATCAGGTATTAGATACATTAGCAGGTAAAAAGTACTTTTCATTTTTGGATGGTTTTAGTGGTTATAATCAAATTCAAGTAGCACCTGAGGATCAGGATAGACCACATTTACTTGTTCATGGGGAACTTTTTCCTAGCGAGTGCTTCCTTTTGGGTTATGTAATGCACCCGCAACATTCCAAAGAGCAGTACTAGGAATTTTTTCTGATCTAATACATGATTGTGTAGAGGTATATATGGATGATTTTAGAGTCTATGGCAACACATTTGAAGAAGCCTTGGAAAATTTGGAAAAAGTCCTTAAAATATGTAAAGAAACAAACCTTTCACTAAGCCAATAAAAATGCTTTATGATGTTTACAAAAGGTATTGTTTTAGGACATCACATTTCAAGAGATGGGATTAAAGTTGACAAATCAAAAGTTGAAGTCATCTCTAAGTTGCCAATTCCAAATTGCCAAAAAGATGTTAGGAGTTTTCTAGGAATTACAGGATATTATAGAAGGTTTATAGAAAACTTTACCAAAGTAGCATCTCCACTCTTCAAATTGCTTACACAAGATTGTGAATTCAAGTGGAATCCTGATTTCCAACTAGCATTTGAAACCTTGAAAGCAAAAATATCTGAAGCACCTATCTTAAGGGGACCAAATTGGAAACTTCCTTTCCATATTTCTACAAATGCTTCAGATACAGCTCTAGGAGTTGTATTGGGACAAAAAGATTTGATTCCTTATGCCATTTACTACACAAGTAAAAATTTGACTCCCACTGAGTTGAATTATACTATGACTGAAAAAGAGCTCTTAGTCGTTGTTCATGCAATTAACAAGTTGTTATCACTCAGGTTGTCCCTTGGCTCCTTAAGGGATACGGCCGAGGTAACCACAAACCAATCTTTGGACTGCAGGTCCTAGCCTACCTGCAATCAGAGAGGGCTCTCTCTTTATAATTTACCTTTGTTTAGATATGATTTTAGGCTAGTTATGGTGTACAAGGGTTTTGTTTGAGTTTGGTGGGATGGGTGATGTTTCAGACAGAGTTGGCCTGCATAGTGTGAGAAGTTTTAGACCATTGGGCATGGAGTCAAGGATTAAGGGCTGCTGGATGTGTTTTCTTTGGTGAAAAAGGATTACAGAGTGCAGTAACTGAACAAGGAAAAATTTCAAGCTGGAAAAAGGGTGAAATGGAGGTCAGGGAATGAAAGATAGCTAAGCAGCTTTCATTATGCTAACAGAGGGAAGGTGAGTGAACATCATATAGGAGCTATTAAGGATTCCTAAACAATATTCATATGTGAAGGAAATACTGCAAATATGAGCAAACAAGTATTCATATTCATAACTATTTTAGAAGAAAACATAAAGAAATAACAGGAATTGAGGACAGAGCACAGCTAAGTGACATCTGAGTTATTCTTTCTTCCTGCAATTTAGATCATGACACATATATGATATAGCAAACATAGAAACTGAAAACAGGTAAGGAAAACTTATTGATCCATGAAGTAGCACTAGAATTCTGTAATCATCTCTTCAGCCATCAAATCCACAACCAGACAATTCATAAGTAATGCATTCCAGCAATCTTTGTTCACAAAAGTTCTCAAGTTTACAGCGTAAGTCCAGAATGATTCTTATCAACCAACCGACCCTTATTACATAGCTCAGGGCCGTATTTATAAGAAAAATATCTACAAAACAAATCTGATAAAAGATCTGGGGAAACAACTGCGATTAACCTAACTTTATCTGCAAGTAAGATAAAAATATCTATCAAATGTTGCATTGGAGGCAGCTCCTTCAAAGATGAGGTTATGGATATCCTTTGTAGCTCGGCGCCGACTGTTTGCAATAACTATCCGCCGCTTTTAGGTGGCTCTCTCTCATCAATTCTAATCTGATATGGCTTTTAATAGCATTAACTCTTCACTGATATTTTTGATTTTGTTGGAGGCTCTTTAATGTTCACCTACTTTGATATTGTCGATCTGATACTCTTTGCCGCTTCATTGATACTTTTTAATTGAATCTGGGCTTTAATTTTCCTCTGATACTCTTTAACACTTGAATCGGGCCACTTTCTCTCCCTTGATATGCTTGAAACTGTCAAATCGCCCCTTTTCTGCCCTTTTGAGGCAAAAATAACTGCTGCAAATGCTTTCCGTGGCCTCTAGAATGCTATCGGCGTTGGCCGATTGAATATGAACATACATGAAGAAATCTTGCAAAATAATGGCGGAGGAATGCAACCTGATAACTGTGCTGGGTTGAGGCTAGCTTCCTGAAGAAGTAATGGGCTTTGGAGTGATCCAAGATGACTAAAAAATGTATGAATTCCCTTGACTGGGCGCGCGTAGGCGCAGCTGTGAAAACAACGAAGAAATGGCCTCCTTTCCTTTTACACAGAAAAGACCAAATTATATGCAAAAATCGTGAAAAACACAGGCGGGAGTGGCACTGTAGCGAGGATTAAATCCTGGCCGTTGGATCGCGCGAAGGCAGATCCAACGGCTCGCGCTAAATCGGCGATCGACGGATCCAAAACACAAAACCTCCGAAATGACGTGGACCCGAAATGCTATAGGCTCTTTCTTTATGGAGATCGGGTCCGGTCCATCGGCGATTTCATATCGGCGGATTTTAACAAAATTGATAAGCGGACCCGAAATCCCTTTAAATTGCTCTTAATAACTTTTCGGCTCCGGCCAGTCAGAGCGATACATGGGAGCGATGTGATTAAATGTGGGCCATTGATCTGAGGGCCCAAATGGGCGGCTATGATTAAGTTGGCCTTTCGCTATCGGCGGGGAGCATTGGGCGCGGCTTTATTTTTGTTGTGATTGCAGAAATGATCTGGGCCGTTGAATGGGCGGGGTTATCGGACAGCTGACATTCAATCGTTATTTCGCCATCGGCAAAACCTAGGGGGCGGGGATTTATATGTATATGAATTCCGATGTGATATTTTTGAGAAATGCGGGTTTTCCGTTAAAACCTTAAGTTTTATAAAAACTTAAGTTTAAACAATAAAGGGCCATTAACGATAGAGCGGAGATATGCAGCATATATGAAATATGTGGTATGGAGGGCTCCCGATAGTGATATCGCATCGGCGAAAAGGGGAAGGGGCATGTATATGGGGCATCAACATTGCGATACGCCGATCGCCGAAATCGCATCGGTGACTATCCATTAGAGAAATACATAAAAGGGCCAACTCTGTCATTGCCACCCCTGACAGCGATATCGGGTCGAAAAGGGGGAAACTTTGATCGGAAGCATGTTTATACATCGACCAAGGCATAATATGATCGGAGGAATGATTTCGCAATCGGAAGGAGTCCAATGCGATCAGAAGAAGGTGTTATTGATCGGAGGAAGGGTTTTAATGCCTTTGAAGGATTTTTTGTGATCGAAGAAGGGAAAACTGAAATTGGAGGAAGGTTTATGTGCATTGGAAAGGGTTGTTAATGCATCGGAAGGGGTCCGATTGCATGGAAGAGGGTTTTTATGCTTTTAAAAGGTGACAACAAGGTTAAATGGAGGGTTTTTATACATCGGAGGAGGGATTTTATGAATGGAAGAATTCCAAATGCATTTGGAAGATGGTTAAGGAGGAAAAAGAGGGTTCTTGCCAAGTTTCAGGCAAACTTAGCAATTCCCAAGCATACTTATGGTTATTTTTCAACCAGAGGGAGGGGATATATACATAGAGGAGCTATTTAGCATATTTTAGTAAGGGGAAGGGAAAATAGATAGGGATTTACATAATAACGTTAGAAGTTAATATGAAACTGGTGAAGAAAGCGCTAAGTATCGAAATCTTAGGCTTCAAAGGGGAAATAGGACTTATAGAAAGAATATGAGCACTCCTTAAGTAAAGCAAATCTTTACCAAGGCAAATGTTATGGAATATGATGAACTTAAGAGATATCAAGCAGATCTTGACCTCTTTAGGGGAAGTTAGTGAGTGATTTGGGGAAGAGGGAGAAGGGGAAGTTAGACATGCCTCTCTTTGAGCTGATCCAAAGGAAAACTCCCTTGTCGTTGTGATCTGAATAAATTTAACACCTTGAAATACAAAATTGATCACAAGTCACCATTCTGCCACCACAAAAATACCTACCCAGCCTACTTACCTAGTATTTTCTCTTCTTTTCGGTTTGGGTGCACTTGAACTAGCAAACCCAGCTTTTCAACTTTTCTTTTGGCTATCCTCCTATCTAAATCTGCCCTTATTGCATCCAGGGGCTCAGATTAAGCTGTTGAGCGCCCAAAATTCTTTACCTATCTACAAATCTGCCAAGATTAAACAGTTTGGACAGATATTCATTCTCTATCTTCTAAAACAAGCAATTTAAACCTAGGGAAGCAAAGATTAAGTTGTTTGGCTTTCCCTTAACTATACCACTCTTAAAAAATGGAACTTTTGCAGCATGGAAAAGATGAACATTTTTGGCACTTCCACTGTCAATCATGAAATATGAAACCTATTGCAATAGGAGGCTAACACAAGTTTAGACACTATATAATAGGCTATGAAACTTTTTTTCATATAGATCACTCTACAATTAGATATTTGATGAATAAACCTATTACTAATGGCATAGTTACAAGAAGGATTTTACTTTTGCAAGAATTCAATATTACTGTGCTAGATAGACTTGGAAAACAAAACACAGTTTTTGATTTCTTGTCCGGGATTCAGAATATCAAAGAAGACTCTCCAGTTGAGGATAAGTTCCATGATGAATATATTTGCAGTAACCACTCAAACTCCTTAGTTTGCAGATGTTGCTAACTATTTGGTTACAGGGAAGTTACCTTCACATTTATTTCCTAGAGAAAAAAGAAAGATTATTCAAAATAGTGCAAGATATTCATGGATCTCTACCGAATTGTATAAAACAGGGCCAGATCTTATGATTAGAAGGTGTGTCGGGGAAGATGAAATACCTAATATTCTCAAAGTGTGTCATGACGAGTCGTTTCATGGACACTTTGCTGATAAGAGGACAGCCTATAAAATCATTTCTTTAGGATATTATTGGCCATCCATATTCAGAGATGCTAAAGAATATGTCAGAACGTGTGATAGTTGCCAAAGGGTAGGGAAACCTGCTCCCTCAAATGAAATGCCATTACAACCTCAGGTACTTATTGAACCCTTTGAAAAATGGGCTTTAGACTTTATTGGACCTATTAATCCTCCATTCAAGCAAAAAAAGTATATATTGGTATGCACTTATTATGTCACCAAATGGGTAGAAGCCAGAGCAGTACTTTTTGCTAACAAAAAATCTGTAGTTAGTTTTATTTTTGAGGATATTTTTACTTGCTTTGGTGTTCCAAGAGAAATTGTGACAGATCAGGGAACTCAATCCACATCCAAAATGATGGAGAGGCTTATGGAAGAGTACAAGATCAAGCATAGGAAATCCACTCCTTATCATCCACAAGAAAATCGTTAAGTGGAGTCTACAAATAAAGTTATTGAAGGAATCCTAACCAAGATTGTGCATTTACATAGAAGAGATTGGGCAGAAAGGCTTCTTGAAGCCTTATGGACCTATAGAACTACATGGAGGAACACAACAGGACATACACCTTATGAACTTGTTTATGGAAAGCAAGTCTTGTTCCCCATAGAGTTCTAAGTTAAAACTTTCAAGATGGCAATCAAGTTGGGGATGGATTTATCAGAAGCTCAAAAGCATAGATTGGAGTAGTTAAATGAACTTGATGAAATCAGACAAGAGGTTGTTCAAAGGACTAGTTTAGTTTAGCAACAAAGGGCTAAGTGGCATGACAAGTACATCAAGGACAAAAAGTTTCAAGAGGGAGATTGGGCACTATTATTTGATTCAAAGTTTAAGGATTTTCAAAGAAAGTTTCAAACTCATTGGCTTGGGCCATATGAGATTGAAAAAGTTTTCAGTAATGGAGCAGTAAGAATCAGAACAATAGATGAGAATCAAACTCCTCCCCTTGTGAATGGTCATAGACTGAAAATTTATCAAAAACCAATCTCAAAGGAGGAGTTCATCAAGATATTTCAAAATAATTCTGAAATGAAGTTGGTGAAGAAGAATCCTTCTTCTCCACCAACTTAGTCTTTGTTCTTTTCATCATATCTAAAAAAAAAAAAAATGTAAAAGGTCTAAAACCAATCACTGATTGGCTGCTTATACAGAAAATGTAGGGTGAAAATTAGAAGACTCTGACACCCTATATTTTCCAAAAAAAAGTGACCCATTGTACATTATGAAAATCCATGGTTTACTTCAGTTCATTTTGTTTTATTTCTGCAAGTTTCACTCCACTCCACCACCATATTTCACCAATAAATTTTTCTTCTTCGGCATTTCTTCCATATCCATTTTCCATTTCCATTCTGCCATATTTGATCCACACAGTCATCTCCATTTCATTAAGTCATATTTTATTCACTATTTTACATTCCGCAGTTGTTCCAGTTCTATAGCTAATCTTGTTCTACAGCCAATCTGACTCTGCAGTAGCAGTTTGATCGTTAGCTTAAAAAATAAAAGGCCAGTTCATAATAAATTTCATATGCAGGTATTGGAGGAGAAAACAATTTTTGAAGACACATCAATATCTAAGCACCTAAAGAAGCAAACAACGAAAGGTTAGCAAGTGGAAAGGTATGGTTCTATAGGTGAGAATAAAAACCTATTTCAAATAGCAATATAAAACATAAGTTGTATAATTTGTATAATCACATTACTCCTTGACTTGTCATCATACGATTTGATTGTCGTGATTACTCCACCATGCCTTCTGACTTTAATGCCTAACGGTCTCATGATTTGATCTCCAATTTTAACTCATACTTCACTGTACTTCTCCATTACACCTATTTAATGGCTAATTATATGACTTAACCTAGTTGGATACGGCTCTTCACAACCCTACTGTTCCTTTATTACACCGAGTTCCTCGTTTTTACTTCCACAGCCTTCCTATGTATACGAGCACTCGGATTATTCATTTAGTTTTCGGTTCTCTCTGTGTATAAGCAATACTCTATTTTCCATACAGTCTATGTGTGCAACACTTCCATTCCATACATCCTCCACACTATTTCACGCATACGATTTCCCTGTTCCATATACCCTATATGCTTCATTCCCATATCCATCGTTTTCCTTCCACATACTCTGATATTTCATTCCCATATCAGTAACTATTTTTGCTTCCATATACCACTGTTGTTTACACAGTCTTCTACACGCAGACAGTGAAGGAAATTTGAAGAAACACAGAGAAAAGGAGTGATGGGTCCTATTGTAAGAACAAAACCTATAGGAGTGAAATATATGGAAGGATATCCTCAGTTGAAAGGTATGTTGAAGAGAGTTGGGTGGCTGAGCTTCATTGAGAAATTCGATGGCCATCATAAATAAATCACCAAGTAATTTGCTAGATCGTTTGATGGGATGGATGTGGAGATTGGCGACATAAAGTTTTCAGTGACCGAGTCTTTCATTGCAGCTGCAACCGAACTACCAAAAGTTGGAGAGAGGTGGTTCAAGAATAAAGAATTCCATGATGAAACTTGGAAAGTCATTCTCCAAAATCCAGGTATGGACACTTCAGTGTTTAAAAGAGGAATCCCCATCTCTTCACTTAAGGGAAAATGGAGTAGCATGTTACTAATTATACAAAAATTTATTACATGCAAGGGTAGATATGGTTCCATGTATATGTATCACATAAGACTGTTGATGAATTTTCTTGAAAACGGAACCATAAATCTCCCATTCTTTCTATTGAATAGCTTAAGGAGGATGTCCACTACTATTCAGAAGAAAATGGAAGACATAGAACCTCATCTTTATCACCATGGTCTTATAAAAATTATAGTTGAATATCACTTAAAGAATGTAGGAGATACATGGGAAAACTTTCTGATCAGAAAATTTTTCCAAGATCCACCAGAGTTACCTGAAGGAAGTTTAGTGAAAAAGAATAGGAGGAGAAAAACAAGTCTTACAATTCAAAATACTCCTACAACTTCAGCAAAAGAAAACAGTGAAGAAGAGTCTCTCTTTGAAACTATAACAGAGATCATAAAGCAAACAAAACAGAGGGGAAAAATGAAAATAAAAGTTGAGGAAATCTATCAACTTACTCCTGAACCTTCATCAGAAGATGAGCAATTACTTTCTGAGGAATTAGTCAACATCAAGGAACAATCCAAGAAAGAGAAGAAGAAGGGGAAAAGAAGACAGGTTATAGAGGAAGAAAACATAGGCTCACAAAGTTTGACGTGAAGTTCTAGGCTTAAGGGCAGAATGAAGGAAACAAAGTCAAAAGAGACCCAGTTCATAGATTTAGGAGAGGAAACTCCAACTCAATCCCAAACAACATCTCATTTTAGCAAAGTCCACAACATTCTCCTCAACAAAACTTTGAAAGCAACCTAAGGAGAGTCTCTCCAGTGATTGACCCAGTTCAACAACAGATTTATGATTATATTGAGTCGCTAGAGCAGAAGAATACATTAGTAGATCAGGGGACTTCATCCAACCCTGAGCAACCAACTAAATCACAAGAGGCTTTGATTAGCTCACTTAAGCAAGAAATATATGAGCTGGATTAGCTCACTTGAGGAGAATGAAGGTTTAAAAGAATAAAACAAGCTGGATAAGATCATTCATGATAACACCATGCTTCATTTGGGTCTGTGGCATAAGAAGAACAGAAAATTAAAGAGGAAAAACAGGGAGCTAAGCAGGGCTCTCATTAACCTTAAGTATAAATTCCTCATGAGAAAACCTAGAATGGCAGTTGCAGCAAAGAGAAGTAAGAAAAGGTTGGATGTTCTAGCTGAAGTTTCAGAGTAGATGCAGTAGAAGGACGGTGTTACAATTTTAATTGCATGGAACATGCAATAGTCTCGCAGTGGGGGTATGTTGAGTTCCAAAACTGCCTCTTTCTTGAGCAACTTTCTCATCCTTTTACATTTTATTTTCCATGGAAAATGCATCCTAAATCATCAAAATCCATTGCACATTGCCCCAAGGAGTATATTTCAATGCTTTATAAGTTATATTTTTATGTTTTTTATTTGAATAGGTCTTTTTTCAGCTACGAAACGCAGCTACATTCCGCAGCTAACCGGCTATTCCATAGCCATCCTCATGATTTTGTAGGTTACAGGTGTCAAGAGATGAAACAGATCATATGGGTAGCTGGGAAAACGTCTGAGCATGGATGGTATCCTATCCATTTGACCAAGATCGATGAGGACGACCCCGGTAAAAAGGGAGTCAACTGAAGAAACTTACATCAAGTAGAACTCTGTTTTTGCACGTTTCTTCGTGAATGAATCCGAGACAGTCTCCTGAAGCCAAGGATGTCATTCTCCACCTGCACAAACAGTATCCAACAACCACTATTCGAAGATTTATGTTTCAAGGAAACTAAAGACAAAATTTCCGAATAAATTACCTGTCTACAAGTTTGCTATAGATGACTTTTCTCTTCAAACAATTTTATATTTTTCGTATAAATACCAGTGTTTAGAACACAGAACACGTTGATGTTTTTGCTGATGTAATAGTACAATTTCTACTTTGTGGTGTGAGAAACTCAGTGCTTCTTTTTTAATATAGAAACTCTATTTTTTTCAATGGATACCTGAAGCGTGTGAAGTGTTGATTCTGCGTTGCTAATCCTAGACCTTGCAAAGGGCCCCTGCATGGTCAAGGGTACATTTCATTACTGTACATTTTATTTATGTTTGTCTTTCTTAGTTTAATTGTACATTTATTGTGTTTTTCATCATGTTCATAATCGTTTTCTAACATTGTGTATATTGTAGCTTGTGTCATTTGTTTCCACTAACTTAGGGTAGTTGTATTCCAGTGTAGAGTAGTCTTGTAGTTTTCATTGCTCTCTAGTCTCTTAACTGTAGTTTTGAAATTGATGTCAGTAGCATAATTTGATTTATTTCATCTGCTGTTCCTTAATTTCTAGATTTTAAATTAAGTTGTTCAATGCCTTTTTCGTATTAGTGTAGTCACTCATGATATACATGAATGTTTCCAAAAGCCTTTCATTGATGGTTAATCCTCAAACTAAATGGTGAAATGTTGTATTTGTGAATGAGCCTTTCATTACAATTGTTGTTCATTAGTTTTAGAGTTAAAGTAGTTCAATGCCATTTTCTTATCAATTTAGTAACTCATGATATAAATGGATATTTCCAAGAACCCTCTCAGTTGAAGGTTAATCCTAAAACTAAGTGGTGAAATGTTTTATTTATGACTGAGTTTTTCCTTGCACTTTCATGTTTACTTTTCTTAGAATGATGAAGAATGAAATCTCTCAAATATTGCCATCATAAGGAGGTATTTCTCCCTTAATTATGTAGCAGAGTGGCAACAATACTTCATTTAGTCTTGCTTTCACAAATAAAATGGTTGAAATTTCATTTTTGTTTCTTTTTACTTAGTTTAGCTGCAGTCCCATATTCAGTTGTTCATCAAGCCTTAATTTTGCAAGTAGATTAGACAACAAAAGTATTTTGTTTCCAGAATTCCATTTTAAGTTTATCATAGATAACTGGAATTCCATTTTCTCATTTAAGTTTTGGTTTTGTAATTAAGTAGATAGTAAAGTCCTTTCAGTTCATGTTTTGGAAACAATTATAATAGCAATAAAAGAGGCTTTGTTTTCACCTTTTTGTTTAAAAACTTTACTTCCAAATTTGGCCTAAAATCACTTTTAGCTCTCACTTCATTTTTCTACAGCAATAGATTAATATTTTAATTACAAAACATTAGGAATCAAAAGAACTAAAACCCCAAAACAAACATAAACTTAAAAATAGTGAGGTAAGAAAGGATCATCTAGCACATATAGTGCACTACACTTTATCAGTTTACGATACCTGGATTGATAATTTATGCAGAAATTTAGGACACTAAATTGACTAAATAGTAATCGTTCCAAAGAAAAATGGAAAATTTAGAGTATGCATCGATTACAGGGAATTGAATAAAGCAACATTAAAAGACCACTTTCCACTACCTTCCATAGATCAAGTCTTAGAAACATTAGCAGGGAAAAAGTATTTTTCATTTTTGGATGGTTTTAGTGGATATAACGAGATTCAGGTAGCACCTGAAGATCAATATAAAACCACATTCACCTGTCCATGGGGAACTTATGCTTACCAAGTACTTCCCTTTGGATTATGCAATGCTTCGGCAACATTCCAAAGAGCAGTCCTCAGAATTTTCTCTGATCTTATTCATGATTGTGTGGAAGTATACATGGATGATTTCACAGTTTATGGATATTCTTTTAATGAAGCACTTGGAAATTTAGAAAAGTGTTAATAAGATGTAAAGAAACAAATATTTCGTTAAGTCATGATAAATGTTTCATGATGTTTAATGAAGGAATTGTTTTAGGTCACCATATTTCAGGAAATGGAATTAAGGTGGACTCATCTAAAGTCGAAGCCATTTCTAAGTTATCAGTGCCAAACTGCCAACGAGATGTTAGAAGTTTTCTTGGTTTTACTAGATACTATAGAAGATTTATAGAAAACTTCACAAAAATGCATCTCCACTCTTTAAACCTCTTACCAAGGACTGTGAATTCAAATGGGATTTTTAATGTCAAACTGCCTTCGAATTTCTGAAGCACCTATTTTAAAATGACCTAATTGGAAATTACCTTTCCATATCTCAACTTATGCTTCAAATTCAGCCTTAGTATCTGTGTTAGGGAAAAAAGGTCTTACTCCTTATGCAATCTATTATACCAGTAAAAATTTAACTCCTGCAGAGTTAAATTACATTGTAACTACGAAGGAGTTTCTATTTGTAGTTCATGCCATTAACAAATTCAAACATTATATAAATGGCTATGAAACTTTCATTCACACAGACCATTCTTCCACTAGATACCTAATAAAAAAAACAATCACTAATGGGAGAATAACTAGATGGATCTTATTCTTACAAGAATTCAACATCACCATTCTAGATACACATGGAAAACAGAACACAATTGTTGACTTTTATCTAGAATTCAAAATGATAATAATGATCAACCTATAGAGGATAAATTTCTTGATGAATATCTTTTTGCAGTATCTACTAAATCACCTTGGTATGCAAATATTGCTAACTATTTAGCTACAGGGAAAATTCCGTTTCATTTGTCTCCTAGAGAAAAGTGGAGAATAGTCCATAATAGCACATCGTATTCATGGATAAATGAAGAGTTATACAAAACGTGACCATATCTCATCATTAGAAGTTGTTTTCGAGAAGATGAAATACTAGAAATACTTAAAGCCTGCCATGATGAACCATGTGGAGGAAATTTTTCTAACAAAAGTGTTGAAATGTGGCAACAAGAATATTCCAATTTTAATTTGTCCTTGAATTAAAATTTGAATTTAGTCTCACCAGCTGCTTGAAAATAATTAATTAATTCATCTTGGATTAATTAGTTGTAGAAATTCAAGTTAGAATTCTTTCTGATGGCATGCAACAGTTATCCCTTAAATTAAGGAGATAAGATTGAGTTATATTTGAGTTGTAATTAGTTAGCTCAGTTTACTGAGTTAAGTTTAGTTAAATTAGTTCCAAACTGTTTGAGGAACTAATTATGAGTTATCAGTCAATTGATGCATGCATGCACTCAACTAGTGTACTCTATATAACTGAAGATTATCTCATCAGTAACTCATGCATGTCTATTCTGGGAAAGACCCAGTTGAGATTAAAGACAGGGACAGTGTACTATCAGTTGCATGTGTTCTCTTATAAAGAAAACTCATGCATGCAGTCAAGGCAATCATTCCTTGAGGATTGCACAGTTTTGACAGTGTGTTAGAGCAGTGTGAGAGTGATCCAAGTCCAAGTGTGACAAAGGACCCTTCCAAGACCTTTTACTTTCATGATGTGTTAAATTGCATTTTTTAAAAGAACATTAATGAATACATCTGCATGTTTTGAAGAAGAGGAACATGACATTCATCAACACGTGAAAACATAAGTCAATGATAACGGAGTTCGTCCAAGAGGGACTACGTCTTTGAGCCTCGGTGTCAAGATGGTGTAGGTCGCTGCATTAAGTATTACCAATAGTGATGTACATAAGAGGTGATGTCGCTATCATACAAGAAAGATTCCCTCACACAGGAGTGACTCCAAGATATGTTCCACTATGTTAGGATATTTTGACAGATAGGAAATAATTAGGTATAACTTGGTCTAGTGTAGAGTTAGGTAAAGTGTGTTTCTTTACTATGTACTCTTGTAACTTATAATCTGATGGTTCATTCTCTCCTCATAATTACCGACACTTGATCCGTGGCTTAACACCTGATTGGTCCATGATCTCTATTTAAAGAGCATGGAGGGTCATTTGTACTGTAACCATTCATGAAAGAAGCTTATGTAAATTTCCATTCTTTTATTAATAAATTTCCTAAAGTGGTCATGTTGGCTCAGGCCGTGGACTATTTCCCTCTTTGAGGGTTTTAACCATGTCAACAATACCGGTGTATTGGTCTATGATCTGTTTGTGAGCAGTGTCCTTTGATGTTCTGTCTAAGGAACTTACCCTGTAAATTCCTACATGGTATCAGATTTATTTGAGGGCTACATCCATTGGTGATCCAAATCTAAAGCTGGTAGAACTGTGTCCGACTGTCATTTCCTAGATCTACTATTATTGACTGCTTTCATGCCGAGAGGACTGCTCTATTGTTTTAGGAGCATCTGTTCCAGTGAGGAACCCCTTTTGTTTGATGCGAAAAGGTTTCTGATAGCCCTAGCAATGTCATTTTTAAGATCTGGAGGTATACAATGTTTATTTGCAGTTTTGAGTTATTTTCTCTTTGTTTATTTGGTTTATTTATCTCTTTGTTTTTTAATTACCGAATCTATACCTTTCATTTTTGCGTATGCTCTTTGCCCCATGACTCTGTGTGATTTAGGCAAATCAAAAACAGAAAGAAAGGATTTTTCTCATGCGTATGCTCTTTTCCGCTGTGCCTTAGTGTGATCTCAGAAAATCAGAAACATAGAGGAAAATATTTAGTTTCTGGCTAAAGCTAACTTCAAGCTGTAAGGTTTGTTTTTTTGTACGCCCGTGTTGGGTTTCTTGCTTTTTGTTTTGTAGGCAAAAAAAGAGCTTTCTCAAGGAAGCATGCACCCCAAAGCTTCAGCGATTAAAAAAAAAAATACCCCTCTTCCCCTTTTCCAAAAATTACTGACCTTTTAATCTAGCTCACTTGGTCCAAAGCTACTTTATGAGAGTAGAGGTCTTGAGTTCAAGTATTTCCTTTTGTTGAGTTACTTTTTCAAAAAGCACATGTAAGTTATGTTTTAAAGTTACTTTATGTAAAAGTTTTCTCACCCATTATAAAAAGTGAGTCACTTATAATTCTAAAGTCTCTTTATTTTTTATTTAAGTTACAATTTAGTGGGTAGCTCATAAAGTACCATTGTAAAAGTGACTTTCACTTATTTATAAAAGTGAGTCATATAAAAAAAAATTTAAAAGTGAGCTAATTAGGTTAAGTTTGGAAAGGGGGCAAATTTTTTTAAATATAACATTATCATTCATTTTCACACATTCCCGCACTTCGTCGACATCTTCAACAACTTTTTTTTCAAAAAGCCATAACTTCTTCATCTGAAAGGCGTTTCCAGAGCCATTTTTTTTTTTAATCAACCTAATTTTTCGAGACCTTCCATTGGAACACTTAGTTTTAGCATATATAGCTTCAGTTTCTATTAAAATGTAAATTCCATGCCAAGTTATTCTTGACAACACCAACTACTTCCAATGGTGGTCCTACATTGTGGATTTACTTAGAAGTAAAGGTCTTTACAGAATAGCCTCAGGCCAAGAAACCAAACTGAAAGATGAAGATAAGGCAGCCAACTTGGAAAATAGGCAAAATCAAGCACATGGGTTGATAGGGATGTCTATTTCTTCAAACATTAGATTCCATATCGCAGAAATTGATACTCCTAGTGAAGAAATGAAATAGATCACTAAAATTTTTGCAATTAAAAATAAACTTAGAGCCCATCAACTCGAAAACGAGTTGCTTACATTGGACCCCAATAATTTTTCTTCCATTGAAGATTTTTTTTCCAAGTTCAAGACCCTTAGACTTCTCTTGGAAGGTGTTAAGGTTAAGAAAGAAGATGGTAACCTTATCTATTCCATTCTTACTAAGTTGGGGACAACCTACTCTTTATTTATTTCCACCTTCCATTCTAGAAGAAAAGCCTTCATTTCTCAAGGACAAGACTACAAGTCCCCTTCCTTTGATGCCTTTTGTGATTCTTTAATAAGAGACAAGAAAAACTCTTACACCTTTGTCTTCTTAATCTTGGAAACTCTTCTAATAAAGCCTTAGCCGCCCAACAACAACCAAATTCAAAGAATCCTAAGAATCTGTATCCTAAAAAGAATGGTTATAAACCAAACAAGGGTCCTAAGAAATTTCAGTCTCAAAATGAAAAATCATTTCAACAAAATGACAAGGCAAATAAAAACAAATGGAAGAAGACTGATAGACATTGCCACTTTTGTAATTGAGATGGCCACTTAGAATCCAAATGCTTTAAGAAGATGGAAGCTTTGGAAGCAGTAATGAAGAAGCATAACATCCATTTGGAGCACTCTTCAACTTCAATTTCATCTTCAAGAATAGCACTTCTGCATGTGGTTGTCAAACATCTCGATCTAGATATGCACTAAATGTATCTTCTTCTTCTAATTCTCATGAGTGGCCCATTGATCTAGAGCTTTTTATCACATGGCCAAAAACAAAGCCATGTTTTCTTCTTTAAATGATTGTAACACCAAGAATATATATGTTGGTGATGATAGATCTCTTAGTGTTGTAGGGACTGGAACTGTTCATATAAACAATGGTCAATTTTATGATGTATTATGTGTTCCAACCTTATCCTGCAACCTTATATCTGTATATCAGATAACTCATTTAGGTGAAGGTAAAATCATTGAATTTTCACCTCACGATGTTGTAATTAAGGACCTAAGAGATCCTAGACAGATTTTAGATACTGACATTGCTGATGATTCTACAAGGTTGTATAAGTTTAACAAATTTGGGTCATCAAATCTTCCCTTGGTATTTGTTGCTCATAACGATGAAGTGAGCAAACTTTGGCATGAGCGATTTGGTCACTTAAACTATCGCTCCCTTCAGAATCTATGTAAAGAAAATATGGTGACAGGTCTTTCAATGGTATCTTGCAGAGATGGTGTTTGTTTCAGATGTGTACTCAGAAAACATCATTGGGATAATTTTGAAAAATGTGCTTCTTGGCACGCCTCAGCCCCTTTACAGCTTGTGCATAGTGATTTATGTGGTCCACTTCCAGTTGTTTCATTCTCTAGCTACAAGTATTTCTTAACTTTCATTGATGAATTCTCTAGATGCACATGGGCATACTTCTTCAAACTCAAGGGTGAAGTATTTAACATGTTCTTGACCATTAAGGCCTTTGTTGAAAAAAAATATGGACATCAAATTCTTAAGCTAAGATATGATAATGGTGGAGAATATCTTAACAACAAATTCATCAACTTTTGCATTGAGAATGGAATTCAAATGCAACATACTACAACAAAATGGTGTAGCTAAAAGGAAGAATTGTACCTTAAAGGAAATGGCTAATTGTATGCTTCAATCTAAAGGACTTAGTCTTATCTTTTGGGCAGAAGCAATTAACTATGCAAATTACATATTAAATCACACTCCTACTAAGGTTTTAAAGAACATCACTCCAGAAGAAGCATGGAGCTCAATTAAACTGGATGTAAGTCACTTTCGTGTTTTTGGAAGTGAAGCATGGGCCCATATTCCATATGAGAAACATAAATCCTTAGAACCTAAGAGTGAAAAATGTATTTTTTGGATATTCTGAAGATGTTAAAGGATATATACTTATTCCACTTAAGTCCAAAAATGTTATCATTAGAAGAGATGTAAAGTTTGCTGAAATATATTGGCCTACAAGCCTAGTGCAGCAAATGTGCCACCTCTCTCTATCCCTTCTACTTTTGAAAATATTTCTTCTTCAAATGATGACAGTGAGGATGAAAATCCTCCCCCACCTTCTCAGGATCCTCCTTCAACTCCTCAGCTTCCAAAATGGGTCCCTGCTACTCAGGATGTAGCAGGTGCTCTTGCAGGTGATCCTACATATCATTGATGTACACATTCTCAGCTCGATAGAGCCTCTTCTTTACTTGCTCAAGCTTCAGCAAATTATGATCTTGACACCTTTGCAGAAGCTTCAGGCCATCCAGATTAGGATGCAGCTATGAATGAAGAATATCGTTCATTATTGGAAAATGATACATGGGATCTTGTTCCTCTTCCAAAGGGATGAAAACTTGTCAGATGCAAATGGGTTTACAGAACCAAGTATGGCCCAAATGGAAAAGTTGATAAACATAAAGCTCGTCTTGTTGCTAAGGGATTTTCACAAGTTGAAGGCATTGAATATACTAACACCTTCTCCCCTGTTGCCAAAATGAACTCTATCTACCTTGTTATTTCCCTTACTGCCTCTTTCAAATGGGAAGTCCATCAGATGGATGTTAAATCTGCCTTCTTGCATGGGGGCTTGCATGAATAAATCTATATGGAACAACCTACTAGATTTATACAAAAAGACTCCAGCCTTGTATCTCAGCTTAAGAAATCCCTTTATGGTCTCAAGCAAGCCCCTTAGGCTTGGTATGCCAAAATGGATAGTTTTCTTTTAGAAGCTGGCTTTTGTAGGTGTCATTCTAACAACATTGTCTACACAAAGAAAGTTGGTAAGCCCCTTATCATTCTTGTTCTTTATGTTGATGACCTTATCCTTATTGGTAGTGATCCCAACCTTATAAACCATGTGAAGTCTAGCCTTAAAAATAAGTTTGAAATGATAGACTTAGGACACTTGCATTATTTTCTTGGTCTTCAAGTCTTACAATCCAAGGAAGGTATTTCCCTTTCCCAGTCCAAGTATTCCTGTGATCTTATACGCCATTTTCACATGGAATATTGTAAGCCAACCCCTTCTCCCTTTCAGTCTAAAGCCAAACTTTCAGTCACTTGTACTTCCCCTGAAGTTGATGCTACCTTATACCATCAAATTGTAGGAAAACTTTTGTATCTGACCCATAATTGTCCTGACCTTTCCTTTGTTGTTGGCCTTATTGCTTGGTTTATGCAAAACCCACATGAAAGTCATTAGAAAGCAGCTAAAAGAATACTTCGTTATGTTTGGGGTACAATTCCATTTGCGATTCATTGCAGTGCAGAAGCATCTCCTCTATTCGTTGGTTTCACTAATTATGAATGGGCTGGTGACCTTGATGATCGAAATTCTACTACAAGTTATGTGTTCACTCTTGGTTTAGGACCTATTACATGGGCTTGCAAGAAACAAAGTGCCATTTCTCTTTCTTTAGCAGAAGCAAAGTATCGTGGTGTCGTAGAAGCTAATAAGGAAGCCCTGTGGCTTCATCAGATCCTGTCAGAGTTTGGCTTTCAGCAGTAGCATCCGACTACACTTTGGTGTGATAATCAAAGTTCCATTCAACTATGCAAAGATCCAGTCCAACATCAGTGCACCAAAAACATTGAACTGCACATGCACTTCATCAGAAAACTCATTCACGACCATGTTCTTGAAGTGCAATATTGTTCAACAAATGATCATGTTGCAGACATCTTTACAAAGGCTCTCACAGAGGCGATGTTTACTAAACTTCGATTTATAGTTGGAGTTCAAGAAGTTGTCACTAAGGGGGGATAGGCTCTAATGCCTTCTTCCTTCTCCTTGTGGAGCCCTGAAACTATATCTCTCCTACACACTTTCCTAGACTTTTTCCCCTCACTAGTACCACATAATCTATCAAACATCATTACATATTGATTCTAAAAGAGCATTTAAGTGATTTTCTAACTATGTTCCTATGTTTGCTATTTGAATTAGATTTTTCTCATTAGTTGTGGAATGCAGCCACTTTCCGCAACTGAGTCGACTTTCCGCAGCTGTTTTTGTTGATCTCTAGGTTACAGGTGTCATCAAGCAAAATGAGGCACGTGGCTAAGTTAGGAATGATCAGGACATGGATCAGGTCCCATTGGTTCAGCCAAATTTGCAGAGGAAGCCCTTGGTCAAACAAAGAGTTCTATGACAAACAGGTCTCTGTTTTCAAAAATGTGAAGGGTCTGAGACCATTCCTAGATCCATGGGTTCAATTTGACAGCTGTAGACTACCTCCATAATGCAAATCCAACAACCAACTTTTAATAGATTGAATGATCTCAGAAACCATCATGCTAAGCTTACAGATGCTGTCTTTTTACGTGTCCTCTATTGAAAGTGTTTCATAGGAAAATAGTTATGAAATTTCCCTTATAAATAATGCGTTTGCACACGCATAGACTTAGTTAGTTTTTTATGTCATTTTGTTGTTAGTCTTTGTAATGTGCCGTGAACTGGTTTTGCTGCTGTAACAAGAGGATTCTTCCACTATTTGCAATATAACAAGACTCTATTTTATATGACTGTGTGAGCGTAATTTCAAACTGATAGCGTGTTGACCAAGGCCATGCAGAGGGCCCCTACTGGCTCAGGTTTTGTTTTCTTTATTTTTTTAAAGTTTTTATGTGTTGTTTCCTTATTTCCATTGCACATATTTCATAGTTTGTCCACCTGTGTATATTTCACAAGTTAGTTATGATGTTAACATTTCACTCTTGTACATGATTTTTCAAGTGTTGTATATTGTTGCTAACACTGATCAGTGTGTGTTTCAAGATAGACTAGGCCCGGGCATTTTCATACAATTTTTGCAATAACTAGTGACATGAGATTAGCCTCTCGGCTGACTTTGCTTTTCTTAGTTTTTCAATTGCAGTTATGCTTTGATTTCAGTCTTATTCACTTGCTTTGTTAGTTAGCTTAGATATCAAATTCCCCATATCATTGACGTTATCTCCAAAGCCATAGCTTAACCTCGAAAAGACTACCTGGCGAGCTATCGAACTATGAATGATGTGATTTGATTTTAGTTTTACCTTTCTGCAATTAGATATCGAATTCCTCATATCATTGACATTATCTCCAAAGCCATAGCTTAACCCCGAAAAGGTTACCTGGCAAGATATCGGACTATGAATGACTTGATTTGATGTTAGTTTTACTTTTCTGCAATTAGATATCAATTCCTCATGTTATTGACGTTATCTCCAAAGCCATAGCTTAACCCCAAAAAGACTACTTGGCAAGCTATCGGACTATAAATGAAGTGAATTGAATTTACTTTTATTAGTTTGTAGTTTTTGACTTGTTTGAGTGCAGTAGCTTAACTTGTTTTTCTGTATTTAGATGAGCAGCAGGGATAGTGATATCATGATCAGTAGTTCATCATTTGTTTGATTTTAATAGTAGCATATTTCCATTCTTGTTTAAGTGTTAGTTTCATTACTAGTATGTTTTGAGATCCTCTGAAGTGTTAAGCTCTGGAAATCATCATAAAGGACATAATTGCCTTAAAATCTATATCCATACTTACCTTCTAAAGTATTCTTAAAACTCAGGAATAGGATTCCCATTCACATTAGGAGATAAACAAATATAAAACCCCCAAAACAAAACAAAAATTGAAAACAACAAAAAGTGAGAAAGAGGTTGTCTTGCACATACAGTGCGCCACACTTCATCAGTTTACAACTCCCGGATTGATAATTAATGTAGCAATTTAGGACATACTAAATTGACAAAATATTTTGGTGCCGTTGCCGGGGAAGTGTAACTAGGTAGCCGATCTCTTACATAAAAAAAAAAAAAAAAGAGAAGAAAAAAATTGATAACTTCTCAAAGTATGCTCTCCTCTTGCACCTAGTGTGATCTGGAGGATCAGAAAAGAGAGTTATTAATCCAATAATTTCTCGATTATGCTCTCTTCTTCCACCTAGTTTGATCTAGAAGATCAGAAAGAGAATTATTAGCTCGACTTGAAAGAAAAAATAAAAAATGACATGCATAGAGCAAGAGATTCTAGGGGAAGGTTTATAGCTAGGGCCAAGGGTTTGATTTTCACAACTCCAGCTACTTCAAGGCATAGACAAGATACACCCCCATCTACTCCCAGCATCAGGATTCCTGGAATTCAAGGAGCAGCAGCCGAATTAGAGGATTCTCCCACACTATCTACTAAATATGATCTAGGAGAAGAACCTTTCTTCACTTCTACAGGGGAATCTATTGTAATCAAAGAAGTAGAATCACCTGAAGAAGAGGGAAAGGGAGAAACTCTCTCTCGTCCACCATTAATAGAAGAACCAAAAGACTCTGAGGAAACTATCATGATAGAGGAAGTAGTAGATGGATTTGGAGGAGGGGGTAGAGGTAGAGGAAGAGGAAATAATGGAGGCAACAATGGTGGAGGTAGAGGTAATAATGGAGGAAAAAGGGAAGGAGATAACTCATTTGGGTTCCCTATAGCTGATGAGGAAACTCATACAACAATGAAAAACATTTCATCATCCATCCTCCCAAGCTTTTATGGGTTGCAAAGTGAGGATCCTAAAACATTTCTATGGAAGACTCTCAAAAACTCAAATTGTTTCCTTCAACATTGAAGGGAGCTGCTTTGAAATGGTTCATGGGATTAGTCACCCAATCTATTAGGACTTGGAATGATATGAAACAAACATTTTTGGATAGGTACCTGGACTATTGTATGCCCACCAATCATAAGGATGAGGTATTCAAAATGATGCAAAAAGAAGATGAAAACTTGGAGGATTTAATTGAAAGATTGCAATACAACTTAAAGAGAGCAAAAATGAGTAATTTAGATGAGGAAACCTTGAAAGCCCTTCTATTTAAAGCCATTAGAGATGAATGGATAGATATTTTAAACATGATGGGGAAGGGAGACAGTTCTCAACTTCCACTTCGTGACATAGCAGAATTATGTGTCCATCTCTCGAGGGGAAAATCTAAAATGGGAAAAGGGCCTACAGATCCTTCTTTTATTAGAGAAACAAATCTGCAACTGGATCAATAAGTAGGGCAGAGATTGGCAATATGCTTGATGAGTTCAAAACTGATATTCTAGGGAGCCTTAGTGAACAACTAGACACCCTTAAAATACAAAACAAGCAGAAAGCAGAAGATGATGCCTTGGCCATCTTTTGTCCAAATGTAGGAAGAAACATGCTCTAAGGGAATGCCCCTGAGATGCAAAAGTTGTATAAACATGTATGATTTGCTCAGAAAGTCATGAGACCAAGGATTGTCCTTCAATTCCTGGGCTCAAAGTTGTCTTTCAAGAAGATCCAAATTCAGTAGAATCCCTCTATTTTATTTCAAGAAGACCTTGGCGGGGTGTTGTAGGGAAAAGTATCCGACTCGGATGACCCTATCCCACTCTAAGGGTGATAGTACCTCAGCAACAACTGTAAAGAAAACTACTTAAGGTTTACTTCTTTATGAAAGCAAAAGAGAGTGGATAAATGCACTAACCGTTGCCTTGCGCTTAATGTCGAATCCAAACTCTTCTCTATGGCCGCTTACTCCCAGCTCTTTTCTCTTTTGCCGGCCCAGCTACAATGAGATCCTGCAAAATGACAAAGAAGGAGACTACAAGAGGCATGCAATCATAACTGATTCACGGATTAGCATAAACCAAATATACAATTATCACAAAACATCATTGGAACAAATGCATATAGAAGAACCTCAATAGCTTTTATTAATGAAGAAGTAAAGGTTCTGAGAGTGTTACAACCATTGAAGGTCCTAATCCAGCAACACCTCCCAGCAGAAAGAATTTCTCCTCTTCACCTCCCTCAAGCAATCACCCAATAGCTCTATAGTGAAACCAACAGCATAGCATTACTTTGCACAAAATTCCAGCCCCCTGAGCTCATAGGAGAGAGCTCAATATATAGATGAATTGAGAAAGGATGAGTCAGCTTGCAACTGATGTGTAGCTGCCTTGTGTCCTCTCTCTCTTCAGTTAATCTTTAGTTGATCTTCAGTTCTTGAGTCCACTTGGAGAACCTTGCTTCCACTTGGAGAAACAGAGCCTCTGACTCATCACACGGCGAAATCCCTGATCCAAGTGTCATTTTTGGAGCAATGACTCAGTGTGCCACTTGTCCCATCTCGCTCAGCGCAGGTGGCCTTTGTTCCACTTGCTTTGCAACGCAGGTACACCATGGAGGATCTGAGTTTTAGCGCAGAAGCCTAGTGGAGCACCTGCTTTGATTTCAGGATTGCTTGTTTTTGAGTGTTTTCAGGTGGAGAACTGATCTGAGAGCTGTTGGTTTGCTAACCTTGTTCCTCTAGGGGTAGGAACATCATGTTTATGGAACTTTGGATCCCTTGGATTATTGACAATTCATGCCTGTTGCTGTAAGGCACAAAATTGTCTATAACAGATGCCCCCTAAAGTATGAGGTCGTTTATCGGGTGAAATGCTTTATTGAGAGGATCCGAAGTTCATTCAATCTGCTGAGAAGTGTCCTGTAATAAGATACAATACAATACATTATTTTTCATACATTTTCATGATCTAGCTGAGGCGGGCATTCCCATGCTCAGCTTTATAAATACATTTTTGTACATAGAACAGACGATCGTCTGATTGTAGACCGATAATTCTCTGCTGAAATTATCATCCTTTGAGAAGGATGATCATCTGCTGTAATGATGTACATATCAAATGTCTTTATGTCCTGAATATATATCGCAGCCCGGATGGATGAAATTAGATCCGGGGTCTTCAATCTCTTCCGATCTTCACTCGATGTACAAGTCGATCCATGTGAGAATTTCTTGAAGTCGAACATGGAAAGACATCGCTTGATTACCGGTCAATGATGTAAACCATTAACAAGCGCGAGAGGAATCACCGATAAGGATGATGACCCTCAAGGTACGGCAGTACAATTTACATGGTGGGAATAAAGGACTTGGCGTCGACCACCATGCAAAATCTTCTGGTCGAAGGTCATTGATGTATACCTGTCGCCGGAAGTGAGAAACTTGCCATTGAGGCATGCAAGCTTCAAAGTACTGAAGGGGTTGTTCCTAGATCAACTCCTTGGATAATGAGCTGATGTCGACAAGGAGTGATCCGTCAAAGGAGGGCCTTAATGAATCCCACATCAGTGACACGGAACGGAGTTAGTGATTGTGATGAGGTGAAAACAAACTGTGATGTATGATTCAGGGTGGTGGCCATGAAGTGGATGAAGGATAATGTATGGCAGTGGATGGGACACGGTTGACTCTTTGCAGAACCACATCTCTTGAACATATAACGACACTGATGTGATGGATTGGTAGCATTACCCCAATTGTGGATGGTGTGGCGAGGACCATGGTTATGAGACCGGTGAATGAAGCAACCCAACCCGATGTGATACGGAGGACAAAGTGTCATGTTCAAGAGCGACTTGCTACCATTAATGCTGTGAGGTTCTCCCAATTTTTCCCCAGTCATTGCTGACCAGTACCTCTTTATTTTTGTCAAGCTTGAGGAGGATAACATATGCTTGTTCTATAACCTGCCCTTCGGGCAAGCCCATCGCTATGTTTTAACGATCCTAGCGATAGGGAAACTCGTTCTCGTCTAAAGACAATTTTGTCGCTATTTAATCATTTTAACGAGTCTAACGACAAGGAAAACTCGGTCCTTTTCATTTTTAGAGAGTCTGAAAAGGTACGGAAAGTTAACTCCAAAATTCCTTTTTCGTCATCTAATCCCTTAAGTCCGAAAAAGTATAAAACAATACAAAAGGGATGAATTTTCGATTTCTTTAACGAGCCGAACAAAACAAGCGCTCGATCTTTTTGTGCAATAATCCCTCAGGTCCAAAAAGATTAAAATCTAGAGGAGGGATAGCTCTTCCGGTCCTTTTAACGAGCTGGAAGGCCAAAACTCGGCAAACTTTTCATATTTTACGAGTCAGTGAAAAGAGCTCAAAGAAGACTCGTCTTTTGAGGAACGAGTGATAAACAGGGATAGCAGCAGATTCCAGGTACAGGTTGGAATTTTCCAATCACGGCAGTGTCACAAGGATGGCTAAGTGAAATCACTCTTCGCAGCTGTTCCTCAAAATGGGTAAACAAACATATGGAGATGAACGATTGGCCAAATGAACAGATGGAGGTGATGGCATATAAACACGACCAAGGGCTTTTAACATGGCAGTCAAAGGTTACATTTCTCAAGGTTATTTACCGGTTCATTTTTTCTGGATGAGCTTGAACTGTAGGGAAAGATTGCTCACAATTTATGTTTATTTTTTAACGAGCATGAACTCTGTACGAAAACTGCTCGAATTCTTGCGTTTATTTTTTAACGAGCATGAACATTGCTAAAACTGCTCGATTTACCAGTCTTAATACAAGGAATGCCTTAGGTGAGGTAATCTTATTTAAGGAGCGATACCTCACTAATTACTCCAATTTGGCAGGTTTTAACTTTTGCCCTTCATCCTTTCTTTATGCAAGCTGGAAACGGCTAATCCTACGAGTTTAACGGGTTAGACCTACAGGTTTAAAGGGAGGACCTAAAAATTTAAAAAATAAATAGTCGTCCCGTGCTTGCACTCCAAAAGGTTTGCATGCCCCCAGGTATAAAGTATAATTTCAAGGCTGCCCCTCCCCTGTCCCACCTCTGTTTTTCTAATTGTCGTCTTGCTATATTTTTAACGATACTTGTCTTCTCGTTATTTTTCGGTGCCGACGGTACTTGTCTTCCCATCAGTTCACTTTTTGATTTTGCAAGATCGCAACAGATAAAACATTGGTGTTACGGAGGGAGGCCCTCTTACTTATTATCCGAAAAATGGTTTTGTTTGCTGCCGCAGACTAAACTCTCTTTTCGGCGGTGTCTATCATTAGGTTGCTAAGGATGGTGACTACTTGTTTCAGCAATTTCATCTCTTTCTTTGGAGACTGCCCCTACTTATCCTTCAAAACATATTGTTTTAATGGGTGAGGCTTGACATTCAAAGATGGTGGCTACTTGCTGCCACAAATGGATCTCCTCCTTAGGAGAGCCTACTTTTTTAGACAAAGGGAGTCGATCTTTTCGCTCACATAACTTTGACAAAAGAATTTTATCCCAGAACAACCCTCTCTTCCTTTTTCGGACGGGGTACGGACTAGTCCATTCTTCTGCGGAAATTAACTTTATACCCAAGGTTTTCTCTGCCCAAGGCAGGCCAGGGTGCATGCCCCCTGGGTCCCAGTTCTTTCTTTCCGAATTACTCGCATTCATTGGGAAGTAGAACCGGGGGTGGTGGCATTCCTTGAGTGAATAAACCGTTAAGGGATGGTATTTGACTATTTGCGATGCGTGATCCTGGAAATGAAAGTTGGTCTACGAGCTTGACCATTCTTCCTTCGTGCGGAAAACACATGACTCTAAAGAGCGAGGACACTATTGCCTCCATGCAATATATATAGTCTCGTCCAAGGAGTAAGTTATAAACCAAGGGTCCCTGGACGACCATGATGTTCATATGAACTGTCTTCCCTTTCAATGTAACTGGAACATTGGGAAGAATCCCTAACGGGTGACTGGTTCCTTTATCAAAACCTGATAGATTTCTTATCTCAGGTAAAAGCACCGGGGAACCCAGTGCTTTCCAAGCAATAGAGGAAAGGATACTCACAGATGCCCCTTCATCAATGATAGTTCCAGCCATCACCATTCTGTAGATTTGGACTATGATTCTGAATGGGATACTGGCTGGTAACCGGGGTCTGCCTAGTTGATTCCAATCAAAGGATACAACTAGGTTGCTTGGTGGTGGGACCGAATACACGGCCGGATACGATCCTGACGATGTTCCTTCCTGCGATAAAGGAATGGGCGCATTGCCCTGATGCTCATCAGAGTCTGTGTTGATGAAAAGAATATGGACGGTGTCATCCTTATCCTCTTCAGTGAGGGTGTCATTTGAAGATGGGTCTTCAATGACGGAGTCATTTGAGGATGAAACCTCTGAAGGAAGAACCGGGTCAACTGCCGTTTCGACCTTTAGACTTTCGTCTAGTCTGGATTCAGCAGGTTCATTCTCAATGACCGACACTTCAGCTGACCACTTGAGCGGGCCAGCTGGATTTTCAACTATCGAGGGATTAGGCACGAGTTTTTGGTATCCAGGAGGAAGTCGTAACGGTGATACCGGACGATCTTCCAAAACTCTCTTCGCCTCATCTAAGAATGGACATCGGTGGATGGCGTGATCGCCTTCACACAGCATACAGG
This sequence comes from Pinus tabuliformis, assembly GCA_031772625.1. Taxonomy (NCBI): domain Eukaryota; kingdom Viridiplantae; phylum Streptophyta; class Pinopsida; order Pinales; family Pinaceae; genus Pinus; species Pinus tabuliformis. Next base: position 384,642,684 of record CM062808.1, on the reverse strand, counting down.
GTGATCTTGGTTTCCCTCTTCGTCCTTCACTCTCACTAGTTGACGGACTGCAATCAACATGACTACCAGAGGTTGATGCTACTGGATTGTGCAACATTGGGGACCAGTCCCTTAGTATCCGGGGAATACAAGGACAATCACGATGGAAGTGGGTCCCTTTGCAAATGACACATGGCGATTTAGGCCCGGTCGGTGCAGTGTGTGGATTTTTGCCAGATGTCTTTTGCTTGCCCCCAGACGCCTTCGCCATAGGCCCCTTCTGCTTCTTTTCTCTCTTCTTCTTTTCTTTCTTCTCCATGGGAGGCTGACTTTTGCCGGCTCTACCTTGCGAAGATGAAGGATCAGAGGAAGTATTGTAAGAAGTGGAAGGCTGGTGGGTAGTTCTAGACTGGTCTGACTGTTGATTCGACTGCTCAGGATTAGTGGCGATCTGCACTACATTAGTTGAAAAGAGCCATACAGGTAGGCCAATTGTCAATCCTGGAAGTGACAATGTGGCCATATGAGGCGCACCAACATCTCCCCAAGAGGAGAAGGGATTGGGACTTCCGCCAAGGTTACTTCCTTGGTTGGTGGGCTCCATACTTTTCAACTGAAAGATCAACGTGGGAATAACAGGTGATTATGTTCCGATTTAAAATAAATTTTATTAACGACGCTTTAGACACAACTTTGCTTTTTCATGTTTTAAGAGTCGAGAAAAAGCTAAAGATGACTCTAGTCTCCTTCGATGTTTTAACAAGCCCGAAGTGACAAATGCTCGGATGGACTTTTTCAGTTATAGAGTTTGAAAAAGGCCAAAAGAAACTTCTCTGGAGTTCTAGGCAGAGGGTGTGCCAAACTTTTCGCGAAACCACAGAATACGTTTTACGGTACGGGTGGTCGATCTTCGTGAATGCTGTGTTCATTGCATCGCGATCAGTAGGGCGGCCGACACGACTTCCTATGGATAAAGGATAATTGCCTATAGGGGTCTCCCAATATATACGCGACGGTACGTGGGAGCACAAGTCCGTATTAGCGCCACCGACTCTCAGGAGGAATCACCCACCTTCGTAGAGATCGACAGTCACTATGTTTAACGACGCCGGAACACGTCTCTACCTAGACCTCTATGTGTTTGCGTTATGTTACAAAGCGTTGTTATGTAAATTGGATTTATTTTAATGTTGATCTTGCTTAGTAGTTTGCCTTTAAGGATCACCACGAGATGTATGTAACAAATTCCTGAATGCAGTCTAAGATGAGAAGCAAACTTTTCAATCTTTCAACTTTGAAAACCTTAACTACTGAGGGAAAAGAAAGGCAAATCTTTTCACACAGATCATAGAGCACACACTAAATGCAATTTTTTCCTAAATCATCAAGCAAACAGTCAAATGCAAAATGCACAATGCATGTATTTTCTTTTCCCTTTCTTAATGTTGATTGGTTACAAAAAGAAAGTTGTTATATAACTTTGATTTTGATTTAAAGCGAAAATAAACAAGTTTGTCCAAAATAAAAAAAAAACACCTTAAGATTTACCTGTTTAATCACTGGAAATGCATAAAATCAAACCATAATGATGAAAGTAAAACGACTAATCAGCTATGGACAGCAAACAAGCTAACTCTTTAGACCAGCAAAATGCCTAACACAGGTTCAGATCTAAGAGGCCAAAAGCAAGACTAGTTTACTCTTCGTTATGGGAAATTGTAAATGAGTAAGAAATACAAAGAACAAGTACAATTTCGTTATATAACAGAGGCGGAATGATGGCAAGTAATGTTGGTTTCAGAACAGGTGCAAGACTGGTAACTGGCAGCCAAATCTATAGTGAAAACAGGCAAGAGAAAGGGAGGAAACCCCAACTGCACTAGGCAAAATTGGGCCAACGCAGGTGCTGCTCAGCCAGTCTGGCTCTCAGCACAGGTAGCCCCTTCGGGACCTGCGTTGCAAAGTAGGTAGCCTGTGTACTACCTGCTTTGGAAAATGAAAGTTGCGTTTTCACAGTTTCCGGGTCACAATTTTCTCAAAAATGCACAGTTTTTGCTCAAATCAGAAGCAATCAGTCAAGCACACTCAAAGGGATGATTAGGAGGATGAAAAGATATCACTAAGAGCTTACAAGGATCCTTGTAGATCAGCTCTTCAAATCATGAACATGCTCAGAAATGAGCTAGAGTAGCTGCCCTCTACTTCGCTTTTGATATAGTCAAAAGCTTTTCGATTTGGTACTCTTTCGTTTAGGAAATGAATAGCAAAATACTACAAACAATCAAACAGATACGATCCCCAGTGGAGTCGCCAGTTTGTTGTAGGGAAAAGTATCCGACTCGGATGACCCTATCCCACTCTAAGGGTGATAGTACCTCAGCAACAACTGTAAAGAAAACTACTTAAGGTTTACTTCTTTATGAAAGCAAAAGAGAGTGGATAAATGCACTAACCGTTGCCTTGCGCTTAATGTCGAATCCAAACTCTTCTCTATGGCCGCTTACTCCCAGCTCTTTTCTCTTTTGCCGGCCCAGCTACAATGAGATCCTGCAAAATGACAAAGAAGGAGACTACAAGAGGCATGCAATCATAACTGATTCACGGATTAGCATAAACCAAATATACAATTATCACAAAACATCATTGGAACAAATGCATATAGAAGAACCTCAATAGCTTTTATTAATGAAGAAGTAAAGGTTCTGAGAGTGTTACAACCATTGAAGGTCCTAATCCAGCAACACCTCCCAGCAGAAAGAATTTCTCCTCTTCACCTCCCTCAAGCAATCACCCAATAGCTCTATAGTGAAACCAACAGCATAGCATTACTTTGCACAAAATTCCAGCCCCCTGAGCTCATAGGAGAGAGCTCAATATATAGATGAATTGAGAAAGGATGAGTCAGCTTGCAACTGATGTGTAGCTGCCTTGTGTCCTCTCTCTCTTCAGTTAATCTTTAGTTGATCTTCAGTTCTTGAGTCCACTTGGAGAACCTTGCTTCCACTTGGAGAAACAGAGCCTCTGACTCATCACAAGGCGAAATCCCTGATCCAAGTGTCATTTTTGGAGCAATGACTCAGTGTGCCACTTGTCCCATCTCGCTCAGCGCAGGTGGCCTTTGTTCCACTTGCTTTGCAACGCAGGTACACCATGGAGGATCTGAGTTTCAGCGCAGAAGCCTAGTGGAGCACCTACTTTGATTTCAGGATTGCTTGTTTTTGAGTGTTTTCAGGTGGAGAACTGATCTGAGAGCTGTTGGTTTGCTGACCTTGTTCCTCTAGGGGTAGGAACATCATGTTTAGGGAACTTTGGATCCCTTGGATTATTGACAATTCATGCCTGTTGCTGTAAGGCACAAAATTGTCTATAACACGGGGGCAACAAAATCAAGTATTTAACAACCCTATGAACTTTCAGCTTCCGCCAAATTGGAATTCTTGGCAACAACCTTGGCCCCAACCTCAAAATTCATATCAATCATGGGCACAAGGGATGGAAAATCCTTATGGGAGATTTGCTCAATTTATCAATATCCTCCATCTTTTCAAAATCAAAAAACTCCACAACTTCCAAACCAAAACCCACAACTTTCATTACCATTTCCACAACAACAACCTTCTCAACAAAATCCAAATCCTCAACTCTTGCTTCCATTTCAACAAAAGGCAAATCAACTAACAACTTAGCCATTGCCAAATCCTAACAACAAAAATCCTCAAAATTCCTACATGGTATAAGGACAACAATTTCCTACCTATATGATTATTCCTCTTAATGATGTTCAACTTAGATCTAGTAGAGTTTTAGAAAAACCTTCTATAGATGTTCAAGAGCAAGATACCTCTGAGGAGGATTCTCTTAAAGTCAATAAAGATTCTGAGAAAGCATCTCTTCAAAACCCAATCATTCAAAAAGAAAAAGAAAAAGAGTCAACCCCCACAACTCCTATAGTTGGGCAACCTGCATCTTCATCCACACCTCCTTTCCCTAGAAGATTACAAATTTACAAAGGGGTGGAAAAACAAATCTTGTTGCCTGAGTTTGATTTTCTAGATGAATTAAAGAATGTTTGTATCAAGATTCCCTTGCTACAAGCCATTAGATAGATTCCTATTCTAGCAAAAACAATAAAGGAGTTGAGTCTCAAAAGACCAGGAAGGAAACCAAGAGATACAAGAAGAATCCACTTGGTAGGAAAAATTGCAGATATCATGATGCGAAAAATTACCATGCAGAAATATGTGGATCCAGGTAGTCCAATTGTCAAGACACATATAAATGGGATAGAAATTCCAAATACTTTGATTGATTTAGGGGCTGCTATAAACATTATGAGCAGACAGATTATGGAACAGCTTAAACTTCCTAATCTTCTTTTTACACCCACCTAGCTGCAACTTGCAGATAGATCAATAATCAAACGAGATGGTGTATTAGAAGATATTTCAGTCTCCTTAGATTCTTGGGAATATCCAGTAGATTTCATGATTTTGACTCCTAAGAGTAATTTAGGAGGGCACCCACTCATCTTAAGAAGACCTTGGCTAGCCACAGCTGATGCTTTCATTAGTTGTAGATCTGGGGATATGTACATTTCTGATGGTAGTTCGACAAAAAAATTCAATTTGTATCCTCCAGAAAAAGAAATTACAGAAGTAGGAGACAATGAATGGGTTGATGATGAAAACATTATCCAACCTGTCTTTACCATTTCTGAAATTAGTGAAGATAGTCAAATTCTGAACACATTAGAAAATTTTGAAACATCTTCAGAATGTGACCACACACAATTTCAGTTAGACTCTAATATTGAGTATTTATCAAGACAAATGTCTCTTTACTCTATGGAAGAGTTCAGTAGTTCTACCATTGAGATTTTTCCAGGTAAAACATTGAATATCAACAAAAATTTGGAAAAGTCAAAACAGGAAGAATTAACCAAAATCTTGCAAAAACATTCTACTGCATTTGCATGGGAGTATACTGAAATGAAAGGTATTGACCCTAAGACTTGCATCCATCATATCTATATCGAGGAAAATAGTAGACCAATCAGACAACCTTAGAGAAGGATGAATCCAAATCTTAGGGAGATAGTGAAAGAAGAAAGATTATTCAGGAGAGTTCAAAATATTCATGGATTTCTAACGAATTGTTTAAAATAGGGCCAGATCTTGTGATCAGAAGATGTGTTAGGGAAGATGAAATGCTTGATATTCTCAAAGCATGTCATGATGAACCATGCAGCAGACACTTTTTGGAAAAAAGGACAGTCTATAAAATCCTCTCTTTAGGATATTATTGGCCATCCCTCTTCAAAGATGCAAAACAATATGTCAAAAGGTGTGACAGCTGCCAAAGAGTAGGGAAACCTACCCTCTCAAATGAAATTCCATTGCAGCCATAGGTACTCATCAAACCCTTTGAAAAATGGGCTTTAGACTTCATTGGACCTATTAACCCACCATCTAAACAAAGAAAGTATATATTGGTTTGTACTGATTATGTCACTAAATGGGTAGAAGCCAAAGCATTATTTTCTGCTATCGAGCATTCAGTTGTTAGTTTTCTTCATGAGGATATTTTTACTCGCTTTGGTGTTCCAAGAGAAATTGTGACAGATCAGGGAGGTCAATTCACATCCAAACTAGTGGAGAAGCTGATGGAAGAATACAAGGTCAAGCACAGAAAATCCAGTCCTTGCCATCCGCAAGCAAATGGTCAAGTGGAATCTACAAACAAAGTTATTGAAGGCATCATTACCAAGACTGTTCATCTGCACAAAAGAGATTGGGTAGAAAGGCTTCCGGAAGCCTTATGGGCCTACAGAACTACATGGAGGAATACAACAGGACATTCTGTCTATGATCTTGTTTATGGGAAAGAATTCCTACTCCCCATTGAGTTCCAAGTTAAAACTTTCAATATGACAGTTCAGTTGGGAATGAATCTATCAGAAGCCCAAAAGCATAGAATGGAGCAGTTGAATGAACTAGATGAGATCAGACAAGACGTAATCCTAAGAACTGATCTAGTTCTATATCAAAGAGCTAAGTGGCATGACAAATACATCAAGGAGAAAAAGTTTCAAGAAGGAGATTGGGCATTGCTATTTGATTCCAAGTTCAAAGATTCCAAAGGTAAATTTCAGACTCATTGGCTTGGGCCATATGAGATTGACAAAGTCTTTAGCAATGGAGTGGTAAGAATCAAAACCATTGATGAATATCAAACTCCTCTTATTGTGAATGGTCACTGATTAAAGATCTATCATAAGCCACTCTCAAAGGATGAATTTGTCAAAATCTTTCAGCATAATTCTGCAATAAGGCTGGTGAAGAAGAATCCTTCTTCTCCACCAGCCTAGTCCTTGTCCTTTTTTGTTTAAAAATATATACATACATACATATATATATATATATATATATATATATAAGGCTGAAAACCAATCACTGATTGGCACTCTTATACAGAAAATACAGGGCGAAAATCAGAACCTTCTGACGCCCTATATTTTCCAAAAAAAAAAAAGTCTCTCTCTCATTTCATAGTTTCATGCCACTTCACTTTGTTTCACTCCATTTCGCTTCATTTCACTTCACTTCACTTAATCTCATTTCATTTTATCATCATATTCCACCAATAAAAGTCCTTTCATGACCAGTTTTCATCCACTCAGTCATCATTCATCCATATCCATTCAGTCATATGATCACTGTGTCAATTTCCACAGCAGAATCCTGTTTCCACAGCTAAAAGCCGATTCCGCAGTTGATTGTTGATTTTGCAGCTAACACTCCGTTATTCAACATTGACAGTCAGATGTTAGCCAAATAATAATAAGAACCAAATGCAGGTATGAAAAAGGAAATATTTTGAAGATATAAAGCACCTAAAAGCATCAATAGGAAGCAGCCACTCAAAGGTCAGTGGACAGAAGTGGTAAAGTTCTAAGGTATGAACAAAGTTCATTTCAAATAGCATTTTAAAGCACATTTTATATAGTTATGAAACCACTGGCTCCATTAAATGTAATGATTCACCTTGATAGCTTTCATAACCACTCCATAGCCTTTACATACTTCCACCACGAACCTTGCATTAATTTCTAAACGGTCTCATGGTCTGTCTCCGAATTTAACTCGTGTTTGATTGTACTTTGACACTCCACCTGTTAAACCAAGTAATTATGGGGACGTAATAAATTTGATCACGACTCTTTCCTGCCACAAAAATTCCGCAGCCATTTTGTGAGCATGCTAATGTCTATTCCGCAATCGTCTAATTCAAAGCTCTACCGGGCTCACTCTATTCCCATACTATCCCATTGAAGTTGCATTTGCCTTGTTCACATAAGCCTGCGCTCCGTGAACTCATTCTCGCTACCTATTCTCTGTTCTTCCGTTTACAACTACTTGTTTTTCTCCACAGTATTTCTCTATCTCCCGCTAACACAACCATTTCACCTCCGTTAAACACATATTTCAGTAAAATTGGAAAAATTATATTACAAGGACATGACTAAAATTGAGTTTTTTGGTTAGTTTTAAATTCTTGATCCACCATTTAATTCCAAATTTAATGAAATATGTGTTGTTAGCCCATTACTCACAGTCCATCAGTCACAGATGTAATTTTAAGGCAGAGGAAGAAGTGGGCCTACTGGTGCGAATAGAGCCGGATGGGCCTATCTTCATGGAGGGTTACCCACAATTGAAAAATGTATTAAGGAAGGCACAGTGGCTACAGTTCATCCAAAAATTCAGAGGTCACAAAAAAGAAGTTACGAAGACATTTGCAAGGTCTTTTGATGGCGTGGAAGTTGAGGTTCGAGAACTTAAATTCTCAGTCATGGAGGCATCTATCATGGCAGCAATGGAACTCCCACAGGAAGGGGAATGGTGGTTCAAAAACAAAAATTTTGATGAGAAGGCCTGGAGGATTATGTTGAGTAACCCAGGTATGGATATCACTGTCTTCAAATGTGGAATCCCTGTTTCTGCTCAAGAGGAAAAGTGGACTAGTTTATTATTGATAATCCATAAGTTTATTACATGTGAAGGATGGTTTGGGTCCATGTACATGTACCACACTTGGCTGCTAATGAATTTTCTAGAAAATCAAACTATCAATTTGCCCTATTTTCTATCGAATAGCCTAAAAAAGATGTCCACAACTCTACAAAAGAACTTGGATGAAATAGAGCCCCACCTTTACCATCACAACCTTGTCAAAATTATAATTGAAAAAACAGTTGAAGGAAAGAAAAGATACTTGGGAACAGTTTTTGATTCGAAACTTCTTTCAGGACCCATCTGAAACACCTGAAAGTAGCTCAGCAAAGAAAGGTAGGAGAAAGAAAATAAGTGTAAACATTTAGGACACTCCTACTAACATAGCTAAAGACACTGGTAAGAAAGAGAAGCTGTGTGAAAGTAGGAAGGAAAGAAATAAGAGTAGGAAGCAAGGGGGACTAAAAGGGAAAAGAAATGATGAAGCTGCCTATCAAACCCCAGAACCTTCCTCAGGAGAAGATCAAATACTCTCAGAAAAACTAATCTACCTTAGGGAACAATCAACTACAGCAAAGAGAAAAGGGAAAGAAAAAAAATGTGTGGAGAAAGGAGACCCCAGCTCACAGAATCTAAGGAGGAGCTCCAGACTTAAAGGAAAACTGAGGAAAGTACAAACTAAAAGGGCCCACTTCATTGACTTAGGAGAAGAAACAACATAATAGTCTCCAGCAATCTCTCCTGGCTGTAGCCCACCACATTCTCAACCAATTATTGAGACCAGTCCTCCAGATATTGAGATCAGTCCTTTTCAACCGGATTTTGGGGTCAACCCAAGAAAGACTACACCTGAGATAGATCCAAACCATCAAGAAATGTATGATTATTCGAGTCATTAGAGAAGACTGCCACAGATCTAGGCACTTCATCTACCCAGCCTAATACAGCATAGGAAGCTCTAATCCAATCACTAAAACAGGAAATTTTTGAACTGGAGGTCTTGAGTAGACACATCAAAAGAGAAAATGAAACATTGAAGGAACAAAGCAGGTTGGATAAAATTATTCACGACAACACCATGTTGCGTCTTGGCCTGTGGCAGAAGAAGAAGATGAAATTGAAGAAAAATAGCAAGAGGTTGAGCAGAGCTCTTATCAACCTCAAATTCAGGTGCCTAATGAGAAAACCTAGGATGACAGTGGTACCAAGAAAGAAGAGAAGAAGGCCAGATGTGTTAGCAGAGGTCTCAGAACACATGAATTGAAGGGAGGATGGTCAAAGTTTTGGTTGCATGGGGAAATGCAACACCTTCATAGTGGGGGTAAGTTGAGCCCTGAAACTACATCTCTCCTACACACTTTCCTAGACCTTTTCCCCTCACTAGTACCTCATAAGCTATCAAACGTCATTACATATTGATTCTAAAAGAGCATTTAAGTGGTTTGCTAACTATGTTTTTGTGTCTGCTATTTGACTTAGATTTTTCTCATTAGTTGTGGAATGTAGCCACTTTCCGCATCTTAGTCAACTTTCCGCAGTTGTTTTTGTTGATCTCTAGGTTACAGGTGTCATCAAGCAAAATGAGGCATGTGGCCAAGTTAGGAATGATCAGGACATGGATTAGGTCCTATTGGTTCAGCCAAATTCGCAGAGGAAGCCCTTGGTCAAACGGTGGTCAAACGAAGAGTTCTACAACAAATAGGACTCTGTTTTAAAATGCGTGAAGGGTCCGAGACCATTCCTAGATCCATGGGTTCATTTTGACAGCTGTAGAATACCTCCACGACACAAATCCAACAACCACCTTTTGGTAGATTGAATGATCTCGGCAACCATCATGCTAAGCTTATGGATGCTGTCCTTTTACGTGTCCACTGTTTAAAGTGTTTCATAGGAAAACAATTACGAAATTTCCCTTATAAATAATGTGTTTGCACACACATAAAGTTAGTTAGTTTTTTATGTCGTTTTGCTGTTAGTCTTTATACTATGTTGTGAACTGGTTCTGCTGCTATAACGAGAGGATTCTTCCTTTGTTTTCAATATAACAAGACTCTATTTTATATGACTATGTGAGCATAATTTCAAACTGATATCATGTTGACCAAGGCCATGCAGAGGGCCCCTGCTGGTTGAGGTTTTGTTTTTTTTATATTTCTGTAAAGTTTTTATGTGTTGTTTCCTTATTTCCATTGCACATATTTCATAGTTTTTCCACCTGTGTATATTTCACAAGTTAGTTATGATGTTAACATTTCACTCCTGTACATGATTTTTCAAGTATTGTATATTGTTGCTAACACTGATCTATGTGTGTTTCAGGATAGAATAGGCCCGGGCATTTTCATACAATTTTTGCAATAACTAGTGACATGAGATTAGCCTCTCTGCTGACTTTGCTTTTCTTAGTTTTTCAGTTCCAGTTATTCTTTGATTTCAGCCTTATTCACTTGCTTTGTTAGTTAGTTTAGATATCAAATTTCCCATATCATTGACCTTATCTCCAAAGCCATAGCTTAACCCTGAAAATACTACCTGGCAAGCTATCGGACTATGAATGATGTGATTTTATTTTAGTTTTATTTTTCTGCAATTAGATATCTAATTCCTCATATCGTTGACGTTATCTCCAAAGCCATAGCTTAACCCCGAAAAGACTACCTGGCGAGCTACCGGACTATGAATGATGTGATTTGATGTTAGTTTTACTTTTCTGCAATTAGATATCAATTCCTCATGTTATTGATGTTATCTCCAAAGCCATAGCTTAACCCCGAAAAGACTACTTGGCGAGCTATCGGACTATAAATGAAGTGAATTGATTTTACTTTTATTAGTTTGCAGTTTTTGACTTGTTTGAGTGGTAGCTTAACTTATTTTTCTGTATTTAGATGAGTAGCAGGGATAGTGATTTCATGATCAGTAGTTCATCATTTTTTTTTATTTTAATAGCAGCACATTTTGATTCTTGTTTAAGTGTTAGTTTCATTACTAGTATGTTTTGAGATCCTCTAAAGTGTTAAGCTTTGGAAATCATCATAAAGGACATAATTGCCTTAAAATCTATATCCATTCTTACCTTCTAAAGTATTCTTAAAACTCAGGAATAGGATTCCCATTCACATTAGGAGATAAATGAAGATAAAACCCCCAAAACAAAACAAAAATTGAAAACAACAAAAAGTAAGAAAGAGGTTGTCTTGCACATACAATGCGCCACACTTCATTAGTTGATGACTCCTCGATTGATAATTAATGTAGCAATTTAGGACATACTAAATTGACTAAACATTTTGGCACCATTGCCAAGGAAGTGTAACTAGGTAGCCGATCTCTTACATAAAAAAAAAAAAGAGAAGAAAAAAATTGATAACTTCTTGAAGTATGCTCTCCTCTTGCATCTAGTGTGATCTGGAGGATCAGAAAAGAGAGTTATTAGTTCAATAATTTCTTGATTATGCTCTCTTCTTGCACCTAATGCGATCTGGAAGATCAGAAAGAGAATTATTAGTCCGAATTGAAAGGAAAAAAATAAAAATAAGGGCATGCATAGAGCAAGAGATTCTAGGGGAAGGTTTATAGCTAGGGCCAAGAGTTCGATTTTCACAACTCCAGCTACTTCAAGGCATAGACAATATACACCCCTATCTACTCCCAGCCTCAAGATTCTTGGAATTCAAGGAGCAGTAGCCGAATTAGAGGATTCTCCCACAGTATCTACTAAATCTGATCTAGGAGAAGAACCTTTCTTCACTTCTACAGGGGAACCTATTGTAATCAAAGAAGTAGAATCACCTGAAGAAGAGGGAAAGGGAGAAACTCTCTCTCGTCCACCATTAATAGAAGAACCAGAAGACTCTGAGGAAACTATCATGACGGAGCAAGTAGTAGATGGATTTGGAGGAGGGAGTAGAGGTAGAAGAAGAGGAAATAATGGAGGCAACAATGGTGGAGGTAGAGGTAATAATGGAGGAAATAGGGAAGGAGATAACTCATTTGGGTTCCCTATAGCTGATGAGGAAACTCATACAAAAATGAAAAACATTTCACCATCCATCCTCCCAAACTTTTATGGGTTGTGAAGTGAGGATCCAGAAACATTTCTATTTGAGTTTGAAGTCTTGTGCCGAACCTATGACTATATGGAAGACTCTCAAAAACTCAAATTGTTTCCTTCAACATTGAAGGGAGTTGCTTTGAAATGGTTCATGGGATTAGTCACCCAATCTATTAGGACTTGGAATGATATGAAACAAACATTTTTGGATAGGTACCTGGACTATTGTATGCCCACCAATCATAAGGATGAGGAATTCAAAATGATGAAAAAAGAAGATGAAAACTTGGAGGATTTACCTGAAAGATTTCAATACAACTTAAAGAGAGCAAAAATGAGTAATTTATATGAGGAAACCTTGAAAGCCCTTCTATTGAAAGCCATTAGAGATGAATGGATAGATATTTTAAACATGATGGGGAAGGGAGACATTTCTCAACTTCCACTTCGTGACATAGCAGAACTATGTGTCCATCTCTCAAGGGGAAAATCTAAAATGGGAAAACGGCCTAGAGATCCTTATCTTATTAGAGCAAACAAATCTACAACTGGATCAGTAAGTAGGGAAGAGATTGGCAATATGCTTGATGAATTCAAAACTAATATTCTAGGGAGCCTTAGTGAACAACTAGACACCCTTAAAATACAAAACAAGCAGAAAGCAGAAGCTGATGCCTTGGCCATCTTTTGTCCAAAATGTAGGAAGAAACATGCTCTAAGAGAATGCCCCTTCGATGAAAAATTTGTAGAAAAATGTATGATTTGCTCAGAAAGTCATGAGACCAAGGATTGTCCTTCAATTCCTGGGCTCAAACCTGTCTTTCAAGAAGATCCAAATTCAGTAGAATCCCTCTATTTTGTTTCAAGAAGACCTTGGTAGGGGCAACAAAATCAAGGATTTAACAACCCTATGAACTTTCAGCTTCCGCCAAATTGGAATTCTTGGCAGCAACCTTGGCCCCAACCTCAAAATTAATATCAATCATGGGCACAATGGATGCAAAATCCTTATGGGATATTTGCTCAATTTTATCAATATCCTCCATCTTTTCAAAATCAACAAACTCCACAACTTCCAAACAAAAACCCACAACTTTCATTACCATTTCCACAACAACGACCTTCTCAACAAAATCCAAATCCTCAACTCTTGCTTCCATTTCAACAAAAGACAAATCAATTACCAGCTTAGCTATTGCCAAATCCTAACAACAAAAATCCTCAGAATGCTTACATGGTAGAAGGACAACAATTTCCTACCTATATGATTGTTCCTCTTAATGATTTTCAACTCAGACCTGGTAGAGTTTTAGAAAAACCTTCTATAAATGTTCAAGAGCAAGATACCTCTGAGGAGGATTCTCTTAAAGTCAATAAAGGTTTTGAGAAAGCATCTCTTCAAAACCCAATCATTCAAAAATAAAAAGAAAAAGAATCAACCCCCACAACTCCTATAGTTGAGCAACCTGCATCTTCATCCACACCTCCCTTCCCTGAAAGATTACAAATTGACAAAGGGGTGGAAAAACAAATCTTGTTGCCTGAGTATGATTTTCTAGATTAATTAAAGAATGTTTGTATCAAGATTCCCTTGCTACAAACCATTAGAGAGATTCCTATTCTAGAAAAAACAATAAAGGAGTTGAGTCTCAAAAGACCAAGAAGGAAACCAAGAGATACAAGAAGAATCCACTTGGTAGGAAAAATTACAGATATGATGATGGGAAAATTACCATGTAGAAATATGTGGATCTAGGTAGTCCAATTGTCAAGACACATATAAATGGGATAGAAATTCCAAATACTTTGATTGACTTAGGGGCTGCTATAAACATTATGAGCAGAAAGACTATGGAACAGCTTAAACTTCCTAATATTCTTTTTACGCCCACCTTGCTGCAACTTGCAGATAGATCAATAATCAAACCAGATGGTGTATTAGAAGATATTTCAGTCTCCTTAGATTCTTGGGAACATCCAGTAGATTTCATGATTTTGACTCCCAAGAGTAATTTAGGAGGGCACCCACTCATCTTAGGAAGACCTTGGCTAGCCACAACTGATGATTTCATTAGTTGTAGATCTGGGGATATGTACATTTCTGATGGTAGTTCGACAAAGAAATTCAATTTGTATCCTCCAGCAAAAGCAATTACAGAAGTAGGAGACAATAAATGGGTCGATGATGAAGACATTTTACAACATGTCTTTACCATTTCTGAAATTAGTGAAGATAGTCAAATTCTGAACACATTAGAAAATTTTGAAACATCTTTAGAATATGACCACACACAATTTCAGTTAGATTCTGATATTGAGTATTTATCATCAAGACAAATGTCTCTTTACTCTATGGAAGAGTTCGGTAGTTCTACCATTGTGATTTTTCCAGGTAAAACATTGAATATCAAAAAAAATTTGGAAAAGTCACAACAAGAAGAACTATCCAAAATCTTGCAAAAGCATTCTACTGCATTTGCATGGGAGTATACCGATATGAAAGATATTGACCCTAAGACTTTCATCCATCATATATATATCGAGGAAAACAGTAGACGAATCAGACAACATCAGAGAAAGATGAATCCAAATTTTAGGGAGATAGTGAAAGAAGAAAGATTATTCAGGAGAGTTCAAAATATTCATGGATTTCTAATGAATTGTTTAAAACAGGGCCAGATCTTGTGATCAGAAGATGTGTTAGGGAAGATGAAATGCCTGATATTCTCAAAGCATGTCATGATGAACCATGCGGCGGACACTTTGTGGACAAAAGGACAGTCTATAAAATCCTATCTTTAGGATATTATTGACCATCCCTCTTCAAAGACGCAAAGCAATATGTCAAAAGGTGTGACAGCTGCCAAAGAGTAGGGAGACCTACCCTCTCAAATGAAATGCCATTTCAGCCACAGGTACTCATCGAACCCTTTGAAAAATGGGCTTTAGACTTCATTGGACCTCAATTATAGAGTTGAGGTTTCTGTGATCCATATCAAGTTTACGAGAGGTTTTTCGGCAAAAATCCTCTCGTAAACTTCATTGGACCTATTAACCCACCATCTAAACAAAGAAAGTATATATTGGTTTGTACTGATTATGTCACTAAATGGGTAGAAGCCAAAACATTATTTTCTGCTACTGAGCATTCAGTTGTTAGTTTTCTTTATGAGGATATTTTTACTCGCTTTGGTGTTCCAAGAGAAATTGTGACAGATCAGGGAGGTCAATTCACATCCAAACTAGTGGAGAAGCTGATGGAAGAATACAAGGTCAAGCACAGAAAATCTACTCCTTACCATCTGCAAGCAAATGGTCAAGTGGAATCTACAAACAAAGTTATTGAAGTCATCATTACCAAGACTGTTCCTCTGCACAGAAGATATTGGGTAGAAAGGCTTCCGGAAGCCTTATGGGCCTACAGAACTACATGGAGGAATATAACAGAACATTCTCCCTATGAGCTTGTTCATGGGAAAGAAGTCCTGCTCCCCATTGAGTTCCAAGTTAAAAGTTTCAAGATGGCAGTTCAGTTGGGAATGAATCTATGAAAAGCCCAAAAGCATAGAATGGAGCAGTTGAATGAACTAGATGAGATCAGACAAGAGGCAATCCTAAGAACTAATCTAGTTCAATATCAAAGAGCTAAGTGGCATGAAAAATACATCAAGGAGAAAATGTTTCAAGAAAGAGATTGGGCATTGCTATTTGATTCCAAGTTCAAAGATTTAAAAGGTAAATTTCAGACTCATTGGCTTGGGGCATATGAGATTAACAAAGTCTTTAGCAATGGAGTGGTAAGAATCAAAACCATTGATAAATATCAAATTCCTCTTATTGTGAATGGTCACCAATTAAAGATCTATCATAAGCCACTCTTAGAGGAGGAATTTCTAAAAATCTTTCAGGATAATTCTGTAATAAGGCTGGTGAAGAAGAATCCTTCTTCTCCACCAGCCTAGTCCTTGTCCTTTTCTATTTATATATATATATATATTTTATAAGCCTGAAAACCAATCACTGATTGGCAGTCTTATATAGAAAATACAGGGTGAAAATCAGAAGCTTCTGACGCCCTATATTTTCCAAAAAAAAAAAGTCTCTCTCTCATTTCATAGTTTCATGCTACTTCACTTCATTTCACTCCATTTCGCTTCATTTCACTTCACTTCACTTCATCTCATTTCATTTTATCATCATATTCCACCAATAAAAGTCCTTTCATGACCAGTTTTCATCCACTCAGTCATCATTCATCCATCCCCATTCAGTCATATGATCACTATGTCAGTTTCCACAGCAGAATTCTATTTCCGCAACTAAAAACTGATTCTGCAGCTGATTGTTGATTTTGCAGCTAACAGTCTGTTATTCAACATTGACAGTCAGATGTTAGCCAAATAATAATAAGAACCAAATGCAGGTATGACAAAGGAAATATTTTGAAGATATAAATCACCTAAAACCATCAACAGGAAGCAACCAATCAAAGATCAGTGGACGGAAGTGGTAAAGTTCTAAGGTATGAGAAAATTTCATCTCAAATAGCTTTTTAAAGCACATTTTATATAGTTATGAAACCACCGGCTCCATTATATGTAATGATTCACCTTGATAGCTTTCATAACCACTCCATAGCCTTTACATAATTCCACACGAACCTTGCATTAATTTCTAAATGGCCTCATGATCCATCTCTGAATTTAACTCGTGTTTGATTGTACTTTGACACTCCACCTGTTAAACCAGGTAATTATGGGGATGTAATCGATTTGATCACGGATCTTTCATGTTCCACAGCCATTTTGTGAGCATGCTAATGTCTATTTCGTAGCCGTCTAATTCAAATCTATGCCGAGCTCACTCTATTCCCATACTATCCCATTGAAGTTGCATTTGCCCTGTTCACATAAGCCTGCGCTCCTGAAATCATTCTTGCTACCTATTCTCTGTTCTTCTATTTACAACTACTGGTTTTTCTCCACAGTCCTTCTCCATCTCCCACTAACACAATCGTTTCACCTCCATTAGCCCATTACTCACAGTCCATCAGTCACAAACATATTTTTAAGGCAGAGGAAGAAATGGGCCTACTGGTGCGAACAGAGCCAGATGGGCCTAACTTCATGGAGGGTTACCCACAGTTGAAAAATGTATTAAAGAAGGCACAGTTGCTATAGTTCATCCGGAAATTCAGAGGTCACAACAAAGAAGTTACGAAGACATTTGCAAGGTCTTTTGATGGCATGGAAGTTGAGGTTGGAGACCTTAAATTCTCAGTCACGAAGGCATCTATCGCGGCAGCAACGAAACTCCCATAGGAAGGGGAACAATGGTTCAAAAACAAAAATTTTGATGAGAAGGCCTGGAGGATTATGTTGCATAACCCAAGTATGGATATCACTGTCTTCAAACGTGGAATCCCTGTTTCTACTCTGGAGGAAAAGTGGACTAGTTTATTATTGATAATCCAGAAGTTTATTACATGTGAAGGACGGTTTGGGTCCATGCACATGTACCACACCTGGCTGCTAATGAATTTTCTAGAAAATCAAACTATCAATTTGCCCTATTTTCTATTGAATAGCCTGAAAAAGATGTCCACAATTGTACAAAAGAACTTGGATGACATAGAGCCCCACCTTTACCATCATGGCCTTGTCAAAATTTTAATTGAAAAAACAGTTGAAGGAAAGAAAAGATACTTGGGAACAATTTTTGATTCGAAACTCCTTTCAAGACCCACCTGAAACACCTGAAAGTAGCTCAATAAAGAAAAGTAGGAGAAAGAAAATAAGTGTAAACATTCAGGACACTCCTACTAACATAGCTAAAGACACTGGCAAGAAAGAGAAGTTGTCTGAAAGTAGGAATGAAAGAACTAAGAGTAGGAAGCAAGGGGGTCCGACTAAAAGGGAAAAGAAATGATGAAGCTGCCTATTAGACCCTAGAACCTTCCTCAAGAGAAGATCAAATATTCTCTGAAAGAATAATTTACCTTAGGGAACAATCAGCTGATGCAAAGAGAAAAGGGAAAAAAAAACAAAGTGTGGAGAAAGGAGACCCCAGCTCACAGAATCTAAGGAGGAGCTCCAGACTTAAAGGAAAACTGAGGAAAGTACAAACTAAAGGGGCCCACTTCATTGACTTAGGAGAAGAAACAACAGAACAGTCTCCAACAATCTCTCCTGGACGTAGCCCACCACATTCTCAACCAATTATTGAGACCAGTCCTCCAGATATTGAGATCAGTCATTTTCAACCGGATTTTGGGATCAACCCAAGAAAGACTACACCTGAGATAGATCCAAACCAGCAAGAAATGTATGATTATATCGAGTCATTAGAGAAGACTGCCACAGATCCAAGCACTTCATCTACCCAACCTAATACAGCACAGGAAGCTCTAATCCAATCACTAAAACAAAATTTTTTTCAATTGGAGGTCTTGAATAGACACATCAAAAGAGAAAATGAAACATTGAAGGAACAAAGCATGTTGGATAAAATTATTCATGACAACACCATGTTGCATCTTGGGCTGTGGTAGAAGAAGAATAGGAAATTGAAGAAGAAGAGCAGGAGGTTGAGCAAAGCTCTTATCAACCTCAAATTTAGGTGTCTAATGAGAAAAGCTAGGATGACAATGGTACCAAGAAAGAAGAGAAGAAGGTTGGATGTGTTAGCAGAGGTCTCAAAACACATGAACTGAAGGGAGGATGGTCAAAGTTTTGGTTGCATGGGGACATGCAACACCTTCACAGTGGGGGTATGTTGAGCCCTGAAACTACATCTCTCCTACACACTTTCCTAGACTTTTTCCCCTCACTAGTACCTCATAAGCTATCAACATCATTACATATTGATTCTAAAAGAGCGTTTAAGTGGTTTTCTAACTATGTTTTTTGTGTTTGCTATTTGACTTAGATTTTGCTCATTAGCTGCGGAATGCAGCCACTTTCTGCAGCTGAGTCGACTTTCCGCAGCTGTTTTTCTTGATCTCTAGGTTACAAGTGTCATCAAGCAAAATGAGGCACGTGTCCAAGTTAGGAATGATCATGACATGGATCAGGTCCTATTGGTTCAGCCAAATTCGCAGAGGAAGCCCTTGGTCAAATGGTGGTCAAACGAAGAGTTCTACGGCAAACAGGTCTTTGTTTTCAAACACGTGAAGGGTCCGAGATCATTCCTAGATCCATGGGTTCATTTTGACAGTTATAGACTACCTCCACGACGCAAATCCAGCAGCCACCTTTTGATATATTGAATGATCTCGAAAATCATCATGCTAAGCTTACGGATGCTGTCTTTTTACGTGTCCCCTGTTGAAAGTGGTTCATAGGAAAATAGTTATGAAATTTCCCTTATAAATAACGCATTTGCACACGCATAGAGTTAGTTAGTTTTTGATGTCGTTTTGCTATTAGTCTTTGTACTGTGCCATGAACTGGTTCTGCTGCTGTAACGAGAGGATTCTTCCTCTGTTTGCAATATAACAAGACTCTATTTTATATGACTATGTGAGCATAATTTCAAACTGATAGCGTGTTGACCAAGGCCGTGCCGAGGGCTGAGGTTTTGTTTTCTTTATTTCTGTAAAGTTTTTATGTGTTGTTTCCTTATTTCCAATGCACATATTTCATAGTTTGTCCACCTGTGTATAATTCACAAGTTAGTTTTGATGTTAACATTTCATTCCTGTACATGATTTTTCAAGTATTGTATATTGTTGCTAACACTGATCAGTGTGTGTTTCAGGATAGACTAGGCCCAGGAATTTTCATACAATTTTTGCAATAAATAGTGACATGAGATTAGCCTCTCTGCTGACTTTGCTTTTCTTAGTTTTTCAATTCCAGTTATGCTTTGATTTCAGTCTTATTCACTTGCTTTGTTAGTTAGTTTAGATATCAAATTCCCCATATCATTGACGTTATCTCCAAAGCCATAGCTTAACCCCGAAAAGACTACTTGGCAAGCTATCGGACTATGAATGATGTGATTTGATTTTAGTTTTATTTTTCTGCAATTAGATATTGAATTCCTCATATCATTGACGTTATCTCCAAAGCCATAGCTTAACCCTGAAAATACTACCTGGCGAGCTATCAGACTATGAATGATGTGATTCGATGCTAGTTTTACTTTTCTGCAATTAGATATCAATTCCTCATGTTATTGACGTTATCTCCAAAGCCATAGCTTAACCCCGAAAAGACTACTTAGCGAGCTATCAGACTATAAATGAAGTGAATTGATTTTTCTTTTATTAGTTTGCAGTTTTTGACTTGTTTGAGTGTAGTAGCTTAACTTATTTTTCTGTATTTAAATGAGTAGTAGGGATAGTGATTTCATGATCAGTAGTTTGTCACTTGTTTGATTTTAATAGCAGCACATTTCCATTCTTGTTTAAGTGTTAGTTTCATTACTAGTATGTTTTGAGATCCTCTGAAGTGTTAAGCTCTGGAAATCATCATAAAGGACATAATTGCCTTAAAATCTATATCCATACTTACCTTCTAAAGTATTCTTAAAACTCAGGAATAGGATTCCCATTCACATTAGAAGATAAACGAAGATAAAACCCCCAAAACAAAACAAAAATTGAAAACAACAAAAAGTGAGAAAGAGGTTGTCTTGCACATACAGTTCGCCACACTTCATTAGTTTATGACTCCTGGATTGATAATTAATGTAGCAATTTAGGACATACTAAATTGATTAAACACTTGTATTGTGTCATATTTGTACATCCTTCAATCCTATCCCAAGTTGTTCTTAAGGGGAGATGTTAGGATATTCCGACACGTAGGAAATAATTAAGTATAACTTGGTCTAGTGTAGAGTTGGGTAAAGTGTGTTTATTTACTATGAACTTTTGTAACTTACAATCTGATGGTCACGATATGTAGTGATCTGATGGTTCATTCTCTCCTCGGTATTACCGACACTTTATCCGTGGCTTAATACCCGATTGGTCCATGATCTCTATTTAAATAGAATGGAGGGTCATTTGTAGTGTAATCATTCATGAGAAAAGCTTATGTAAATTTTCATTCTTTTATTAATAAATTTCCTGAAGTGACTGCATTGGCTCAAGCCGTGGACTGTTTCCCTCTTTGAGGGTTTTAACCACATCAACAATACTAGTGTATTGATTTGTGATCTGTTTTTGAGCGGTGTCCTTTGGTGTTCTGTCTGAGGAACTTACCCTATAAATTCCTACACAGTATAGGAACTCTCAGTCAAAAGAATTCTATCAGTATGACACAAAACTCATGCATGATGATTATCCCTCCAACATGGCATAGAGGGATCTCAATGCAAACATGCATGATGAAAACAATAGTATCCCATCAACATACAACAAAGGGATCTCAAAACACAACATGACGAATCATGACAAAAAGTATATTACGCATATGATTCCGCATCACATCTAGCAGGAATCATGAAAACAAGTAATAAACAAGATCCCTCATCAACATCAAACAAGGATCTGTGCAACACAATGCATAGAAAAATAAGTACATGAACACATTGCATATACCTCACAACCAAGGGCCATCTGAAGAAGCGGATGTCAAACTGCTGAAGCTACTCATTCCATCAATCTCACAGCATCAATCGCATGGAAATGGTTTCTCGCACATGAATGCTAACACCTGCATTCCACTTAGAAAAGTGGCTGAAGAATAGAATGAGAAAATGAGCAATATGAACACACCATCAGATTTGTGATTTTGAATAGTGCAAAGTCGACTGTCCAATTTTTGAATTTTGAGAAATTGAAAATCTGGTGCTCAAGGAATCTTTTAGATTCCTCAAATATTTTTCTCCATGACTGGACTGGAAATCTGCAACCCAAAAGGTGAATCGGACCTCGCCATTGCTATCCTTGCGGAAAACCATGAAAAAAAACTGTAAACTTGACTATATTTCGACATGGAGAAAAATTACATCAAGAAAATTTCAAGGATCATGGTTCTACTCCCTGTTTCTGTAGCAATCATGGTTCCACCTCCATACTGAAAAATGGCCAAAAAATGCAGAACTTTGATGGAGAAATGTATAGCACCATTGCATTCGTGGCGTCGAGAATTGCTGAAACCATATAAAATTTGTCAAAATCTGACAAAGTGAAAATTCGGCCCTCCTGCAAAATGTTGCCTCGAACTGCGTGCACTTCCTTCCTCCGCCTCGAAATCTATGCTTGCTCCTGGTTCCTCCATCTACCTCACACACTGAGAAAATTGGGTTTATATATTTTCTCCAGCAGATTTATCAACAAAGTGGTTTTGGTGTGACAGTAAAATTAGAATTTGGTTGAGGAGGGGTCGGGGGGTCAAATCCTGCCCCTCCCTAATTAACCCACATAATAACGTTTTGGTTATATTTTAGGGTGACACATTTAAATTTTGGTTGGGCGCACTTATGGTGTGTTTAATGTTACATGGGTCATTCATGGGGCCAACCCACATGGGTTGGGCGGGTTCAATCCTCGCTGGCCCCACATTAAATTATGGTGTATGGTCAAGTTTGGGGGTGTGGGTCGGGTCCACTAGAGGTGGCCTACCCACCCCATGTAATATGTTTTAAAGTGTGGATTTTTCAGTTGGAGTTTAGAGGCATTGGGTGGTGGGGGTGGTGGCCCACCACCTCCCCTTTTCTTATATATATATATATATATATATATATATATATAGAGATAGATATAGATATAGATATATATATAGATATATTTTTTTAATTTTTAAAATAATAATAAGGCCACTTTGAAAAATTTAGATTTGAGGCCGAAGAAGACAAATTAACCGGGCCACAAATTCACCCAGAATCTGGTGTAGGTTGGCCAGAATCCAGTGGCCGGGTTCTGTCCAAATTGAGGCCTCCTTAAGCCTGCCTAGTCAGCAAAAAGTCAACCGAACTTTAACTGCTTCTAACTCCTTCATCCGGACTCGGATTGACGAACCGTTTACACCACCACAATCAAGATGATGAGATCTATGCTCCGGTACTGGTTTGAAAGCATTATGATCATTTTGATTTTTGAGCTTTCCTGAGTCCTCTTTGTCCTGTATGTGTCTCTAGAGCCACCTGGATCAATCCTCCCCACTGAGGAGCTTTTGGTCCCCCAAAATCATGAAAAATAATCTGCAACTTCTTTATACCTTGTTTGCATCACAAGTGTGCTAAAAAGGTCTCACTTCCATCTCCTTCACCTTTGTTCTTCAGAGCCTTAAGCGACGAGACGACACCTATAACCTGTAGTACAATTTTTTTCAAACTACATGCTTTAAATTCATGACCAAATAATGAGTCAAACATCCCACACTTGCCACGAGTTTATAACACAAGCTCGGTGGTCAAGTTTACATAAAAATGGAAACAATACCCGAGCTATGAAACAAAGCCAACATATCGTTGTTGCTTCAACAAGTGATGGAAAACACATCATTACTTTTACACTTTAAAATGCAACAAATGATTTACAAAAGTATTACCATGAAACACTAACATGCCTAGGAACCATTTTTCACTTATCAATGTGAATGGGTCACCTCCTTGTGGTGGTTTTGCTTGTCGAACAACTACTTCACCTGGTTCATGCACTGATGCTTTGTGTTTAAGGTGCTGCTCTGGATGGAGCCTCCAACAAGTGGCTCTTTGATGGCCACTTCTGTCACAATGAATGCAATAGGTTTTCTTCCTCTAAATCTGCTTAACATGTTTCTTTACCTGCTATTTAGAGTGTCTTTCATGCCTCATCCTTTTGTGTGCTGCCATTCTTTTCCAACACTTAGAAAATGTATGGTTATGTAATCAACAAAAGGTACAGGTTTTTTGATACCATGTTTTATGTCCATCATTAAAAACATGATTATAATCGAAATGAACATTCGAATGTCGAGAGTGGTTATACCTTTCCTTGTTGTCTCTGGTGTAAGTATCATGATGAGAGCTTGCCTCAGCTCTTTCCCTGTAATGGAAATTGCCATGGGATTATGGGGATGGGTTCCCATCATTCTCTTTCCTCAATGATTTCGATGATGTCTCAGAATCATACGACACCTTTGAGCATTCTCCCTTGGTGTATCTCGAGCCT
The DNA here is from genome assembly GCA_031772625.1 of Pinus tabuliformis. NCBI lineage: Eukaryota > Viridiplantae > Streptophyta > Pinopsida > Pinales > Pinaceae > Pinus > Pinus tabuliformis. Next base: position 384,618,530 of record CM062808.1, on the reverse strand, counting down.
ACAAATTGAGGTCTCTGCACAACCTCGAATGGTTGAGTTATGCCTTGGTTATCAACACCAAGTTTTTCTTCCTCCTCATGCCTTGTCCTTGTAAGGAGCCTCATGTTTGTCCCTATAATTGGGATCTCCAAATCTCCAACAGAAATCATAATATGTGAAGACGAAACCGAAAGGAAATTGACATCTTTTACCTCCTTTATTGATTTGGAAAGAAGTGATGAGGGTTGTTTATCATCTATTGTTTGTGGTTTGCTTGTTGTCTCAGCATATTCCCCAACTTCCTTTCTAACATACCCAAGTCCTGTTCGGCACGGTAATTCCTCTACTTTGATGGGGTTGACAATGCCTTGGCCATTGATGCCCAAGCCTTTTCCTTCCTACCCATTCTCTTCAACAGTTTGGACCTAATTCTTGTGGTATGATTTTCAAAAACAGCGAAATCATCATTAGGAAACATACATGAATTTGGAGAATTATATTTTACCCCACATAGGTCATGTTGCAGCTTTTCCAAGGCCTCATCCTTTTCTTGCAGCTGTTGTAGCAAACTTTGTTTTTCCTCTTTCTCTTCATGTAGATGCATCTTCAATTCAGCATTCTTTGTTTGAAGATTCAGGTTGTTGTGCTTCAGTTCTTCTAGGGCCTCTTCCGTGGCTTGCAACTGAAGCTGCAATCGCTCCTTTTCCTCTATCTCTTTTTGTAAAGTTTCATACATGATTTCCACCCTTTCAGAAATTTTGAGCATGGTATCGTACATCGCTTTTTCATCCTCGGTCACTCCACGTTCCATTTTTCATGCTGCAATTCACATGAATGCGAAGACCGCTTTGATACCACTTAATCCAAGTCCGGGTGTGACAAAGGACCGTTCCAAGACCTTTTACTTTCGTGATGTGTTAAATTGCATTTTTTAAAAGAACATTAATGAATACATCTGCATGCTGTAAAGAAGAGGAACATGACAATCATCAACACATGAAAACATAATTCGTTGATAACAGAGTTCGTCCAAGAGGGACTACTTCTCCAGGCCCCGGTGTCAAGATGGTGTAGGCCATTGCATTAAGTGCTTTCAATAGTGATGTACATAAGAGGTGATGTCGCTATCATACAAGGAAAATTCCCTCATGCAGGAGTGGCTCCAAGATATGTTCCACTATAGGAACTCTCAGTCAAAAGACTCATATCAGTATGACAAGAAACTCATGCATGATGATTATCCCACCAACATGGCATAAAGGTTTCTCAATGCAAACATGCATGAAAACAACAGGAGTATCCCATCAACATACAACAAATGGATCTCAAAACACAACATGACGAATCATGACAAAAAGTACATCACGCATATGATTCCGCATCACATCAAACAGGAATCATGAAAACAAGTAATAAACAAGATCCCTCATCAACATCAAACAGGGATATATGTAGCACAATGCATAGCAAAAGAAGTAAATGAACACACTGCATATACCTCAAAACCAAGGGCCATCTGAAGAAGCAGATGTCAAACTACTGAAGTTGCTCATTCCATTAATCTCACAACATCAATCGCATGGAAATGGCTACTCGTACATAAACGTTGACACCTACATTCCACTTAGAAAAGTGTCTGAAGAATAGAATGAGAAAATGAATAATATGAACACACCATCATATTTGTGACATCGAATAGAGCAAAATCGACTGTCCAAATTTTGAATTCTGAGAAATTGAGAATCTGGCGCTCAAGGAATCTTTTAGATTCCTCAAAGATTCTGCTTCATGGGTGGACTGGAAATATGCAACCCGAAAGGTGAATCTTACCTCGCCATTTTTATCCCTACAGAAAGCCATGAAAAACAATTGTAAACTTGACTATATTCCGACATGGAGAAAAAATACCTCCTCATGAAAATTTTAAGGATCATGGTTCCACTCCTTGTTTCTGCATAAATCATGGTTCCACCTCCATACTAAAAAATGTCTGAAAAATGTAGAACTTTGATGGAGAAACGAATAGCACCATTGTGTTCGTGGCGTCGAGAAGTGCTGAAACCATATAAAATTTGTCAAAATCTGACAAAGTGAAAATTCAGCCCTCCTGCAAAATGTTGACTCACACTGCATGCACTGCCTTCCTCTGCCTCGAAATCCATGCCCACTCCCAGTTCCTCCATCTTCCTCACACAATGAGAAAATTGGGTTTATATATCTTTTTTGGTAGATTTATCAACAAAGTGGTTTTGGTGTGATGGTAAAATTAGAATTTGGTTAAGGAGGGGTCGGGGGGTCAAATCCCACCCCTCCCTAATTAACCCACATAATAACATTTTGGTTAAATTTTAGGGTGACACATTTAAATTTTGGTTTGGCACATTTATAGTGTGTTGAACGTTACATGGGTCATTCATGGGGCCGCTCGGTGGGGGCCAGCCCACGTGGTCCGAGTGGGTTCAATCCCCACCAGCCCCGCATTAAATTATGGTGTATGGTCAAGTTTGGTGGTGTGGGTCGGGTCCATCGGATGTGGCCTGCCCACCCCATGTAATATGTTTTAAAGTGTGGTTTTTTTGGTTGGAGGTTGGAGAGGGGTGGGGTAGTAGGGGTGGTGGCCCACCACCTCCCCTTTTCTTATATATATATGTATATATTTAAAATAATAATAATAAGGCCACTTTGAAAAATTCAGATTTCAAGCCGAAGGAGACAAATTAACTGGGCCACAAATTCTCCCGGAATCTGGCCCAGGTTGGCTGGAATCTAGTGGTTGGGTTCTGTCCAAATTGTGGCCTCCTTAAGCCTGCGCAGTGAGCAAAAAGTCAACCAAACTTTGATTGCTTGTAACTCCTTCATTCGGACTCAGATTGACAAAACGTTTGCACCACTGTGATCAAGACGATGAGATCTACGCTATGTACCTGGTTTGAGAGCATTCTGATCACTTTGATTTTTGAGCTTTCCTGATTCTTCTTTGTCCTGTGTGAGTCTCTAGAGCCACCTAGATCAGTGTGAGATCAGTGTTACACTTGGTCAGATCTGATGTAGGATGAGATTAGGAGAAGAAAATGAGATGGTTCTTCATCAAAGAATGATGATGAAGAAAATCTAGCCTTAGCAAGTAAGGCAAGGAAAGGGAAGGGGAAGGCTTCCCATTCCAAATCCAATTCTTCTCATGGAGGGAAGAAGGGTGACAAGTCTAAAGTGAGATTCTCGTGACATTATGTGACTAATTTCCCATCGAAGAAGTCCAAGAAGGGATCCATAAAAGGATCGGAAGGTGAGGCATTAGCCTCTCAGTTCTAAATGGACTTTACCCTCGTCACATGCATGGTGTCATCAATGGTGGGTTGTGTTTAGTATCTTGATGGTGGAGCCTCATTCCACATGACCGGTGATAAAAGTTTATTCAATACCTTGGAGGAGAAACACCTTAAGATGCACATAGAGATGGGTGACGATGGAAAGCAAAGTTTTTCAGGAGTTGGCACGGTTGCTTTTCAGAGGGAGCATGGAGCTCCTCTCACCTTGACAGATGTGAAGTATGTGCCTAGATTGAAGAAGAACCTGGTATCTGTCGTGATGTTGGAGGAAAAAGGCTATGATGTTGTCTTCAGTAAAGGAAAGGCGTTCCTAAGACACATAGCCACGGGTAGACCAAGAGGATTGGGATTCGAGTGAAGAATTTCTATAAACTAGAGGTAGATAATTGTGCAGCATTGAGTATGAAAGTAGAATTGGTGAAAAGCCAAGACATTGGCGAGTTGTGGCATAGACGGTTGGGCCATTTGCATCATGGGGCCTTAAAGATAATGCAATAGATATCTACAGGACTTCCCAAAGGTAAACTTGAGCAAGTTGACACATGCAAAGGTTGTACCTTGGGAAAGCACACCAAGTCTTCCTTTCATGATCGAGACAGTCAAGCAGAGGCTATCTTAGAGTGAGTTCATACTTATGTGTGTGGACCATTCTCAATGGCATCCACCTCGATGCAAAGGTATTATGTGATTTTCATTGATGATTGTTCTCATAAATGTTGGATTTATTTCGTGTGGAAGAAGGAACAAACATTCTCAAAGTTTTGTGAGTTCAAAGCTTTGGTCGAGAAAGAGTCATGGAAGAAGATCAAGGCCTTGAGAAGCGACAACAATGGATAATATCTCTCTCAAGAGTTTAAGGACTTTTGTGCAGTGGAAGGAATTAAATGAGAGTTGATGATACCTCATAACCCATAGTAGAATGGGGTGGCCAAGAGGAAGAATAGAACTATTGTAGGGGCAGCACGGGCGATGTTGCATGACCAAGGCCTACCACTTCACTTGTGTGTTAGGCATGCAACACAATGGTCTATTTGCATAATAGAAGCCCGCATTGCATACATGGGATGAAGACACCAAAGGAAGCTTTCTCCGGTAAGAGATTAGATGTGGGTCAGTTCATGATCTTTGGCTCATCGGTATATTTCCATGTGACAAAGGATGCATGGAAGAAGCTTGAGCTGACAGTAGAGTTGGGGATACTTGTGGGGTACACTGATACACCCCACAACTATCGGGTGTATTTTCCTACCAGTAGGAGGACAGTGGTTTGCAAAGATCTCAAGTTTGATGAGCAGAAGGCCATGCAAGTTTCCCTTGAGAGGGAGCTCCAACTATAAGCTGTGGAGGAATTGTTGGTTCCTAAGGAGGAGGAGCCTCAGACTGATGCGGAGCAGCCGCATGTAGAGGTTTCAGGAGTGGAGACATCCACTCAAACAGAGTCTTCAAGAGATGGATTGAAGCACACAAGAGAAGCTAACAGATTGTTGATGGATGCAAGAGAGAATGTGGGAGAAGCATATTCTCAACGCAGACAGAGGAGGTCACCTGAGAGGTACATTGGATACATGGCCCTTGTTGGGGAATGTGTTGAGACCGAGCCATCTTCCTTTGAGGAAGCAGTGTAGCAGCCAATTTGGGTTGATGTTATGGTGGAGGAGTATGACTCCATAGTTCGTAACAGTGTTTGGGATGTGGTTCTGAGACTGGAGAACAAGTAAGTTGTGAGTTCCCATTGGCTTTACAAGGTAAAGCAAGCTACTGACGGTAATGTGGAGAAGCATAAGGCAAGATTTGTTGCTCGTGGCTTTTCACGGGTCGAGGGGATTGACTATGATGAGACTTTTGCTCCTGCCGTAAGGTACTCATCTATCAGATCTATGTTGGCACTATCAGCACAGATGGGTTGGAAGATCCATCAGATGGATGTGAAGACTACATTCCTCAATGGCCAGATTGAGGAAGAGGTGTACATAGATAAGCCGGAAGGTTTTGAGACCCTCGATCATGAGTCACATGTGTGCTGACTCAAGAGAGCATCGTACGGGCTGAAGTAAGCACCTCATGCTTGGTACACCAGGATAGACAACTACTTCACTGGGTTGGGCTTCACAAAGAGTGAAGCGGATGCAAACCTGTATCACATCATGGTGAAAGGTAAGTCATTGATCATTGTACTTTATGTTGATGATCTCATATTGATAGGTGATTATCAGTTGATCATGTCTTGCAAGGAGGACCTTGCAAGAGAATTTGAGATGAAAGACATGGTTCTCATGCATTACTTCCTTGGCATGGAAGTGTGGCAGAAGGATGGGGAGTTGTTTATGTCTCAGGGCAAGTATGCCAATGAGATACTCAAGAGATTCCACATGGAGAAGTGCAAGCCCATGCAGACTCCTATAGCAGGTAACTGGAGGAAGGAGGATGCTACTTCAGGTGAAGTAGTAGAGGCTACTGTGTATAGGAAGCTTGTAGGTCCACTGATGTACTTAGTGAACACATGACCAAATTTGTGCTATGCAGTGAGCCAGCTGAGTCAAGCGATTGTTTAGCCTACCAAGATGTTTTGGAAGGAGGCAAAGCATGTATTGAGATACCTCAGAGGCACATCTCAGTATGGATTATGGTATAGACAGACAGAGGGAGTGAAGCGAGAGGGCTTCATTGATGCAGATTGGGTAGGGAGTCCATCAGATAGGAAGATCACATCAGGAGGGATTTTCAACCTTGGGTCAGCGGCAATTTCGTGGTACAGCAGGAAACAAAGTTCAGTTGCACTCAGTACGGTAGAGGCAGATACAATGGCAGCACGTCAGGCAGCATGTGAGGCCATCTAGATGCAGAAAATCCTAGTTGGTTTGTTTGATCACAGGATGGATCCAACTGTGATCTATTATGATAATCAGAGTTGTATAAAACTCTCTGAGAATCCAATATTTCATGATTGGTCCAAGCACATCGACATTCGGTATCATCATCTCAGAGACTATGTATCAAGGAGGATCATGTTGTTGTAGTATATTTTGACCGAGGAGCAAGATGCTGACATTTTGACAAAGGCATTGTCAAAGTGTAAATTCGAGTTCCATAGAGACAGTATCGGGGTGACAGATAATCCCTTTCTTGTTGAGAGGGAGTGTTGAACTGTCGCAACAAGAATATTCCAATTTTAATTTGTCCTTGAATTAAAATTGTGAATTAAAATTCAAAATTTAGTCTCAGTAGCTGCTTGAAAATAATTAATTAATTCATCTTGGATTAATTGGTTGGAGAAATTCAAGTTAGAATTCTTTTTGAAGTCATGCAACAGTTATCCCTTAAATTAAGGAGATAAGATTAAGTTATATTTTAGTTGTAATTAGTTAGCTGAGTTGAATGAGTTAAGTTCAGTTAAATTAGTTCCAAACTGTTTGAGGAACTAATTGTGAGTTATCAGTGAGTTGATGCATGCATGAACTCAACTACTATACTCCAAATAACTGAAGATTCTCTCATCAGTAACTCATGCATGTCTATTCGGAGAAAGACCCAGTTGAGATTAAAGACAAGGACAATGTACTATCAGTTGCATGTGTTCTCTTAGAAAGAAAATTCATGCATGCAGTCAAGGCAATAATTCCTTGAGGATTGCACAGTTCTGACAGTGTGTTAGAGCAGTGTGTGACATCAGTGTTACACTTGGTAATAGGAGGATCACCCAAGAGAAACTACGCAAGGAAATAGGAGCTTGGAGGGCAGAGAGCAAAGCTTATGAGAAGTCAGTTTTTTATGTGATCATCTGTGAGGATTGTACTGAGAGATGGCTAGCTATGAGAGCTAAGGATTTGTGCAATTAAGCTATATTTCCACCTTGTATGATAATACAGATAGTGGGGTTTTTAGTTGAGGCTTTCCCCTGAGTATTCTCTATGTTTCATGTGCATTGATTCTTCTTCTAGTTATATGTGTTCAGCTTGATCTTGCTCAATCTTTTAAGCTTCTACAAATTGATAGTAGAAGTAGGTTATAGTATTTTTCTTTGATTATATTGCACTATCGGGTTAACCTGCAGTAGATTTAAAGAGATGGATTTGTAGACAGAATTTCTAAAAAAAGAATTGTTTATAAATTCTTGCTTTTAGGATATTATTGGCCTTCCATTTTCAGGGATACCAAGTAATATGTTAAAATATGTGATATTTGTCAGAGAATGGGCAAACCCACTCTTTCAAATGGAATTTCATTACAACCACATGTACTCATTGAACCATTTGAAAAGTGGGCACTAGATTTTGTTGGACCAATCAACTCACCTTCAAAGCAAAAGAGGTATATTTTGGTATGTACTGATTATGTCATTAAATGGGTAGAATCTGAAACACTTCCTTTTGCTACTAAAAATTTTGTAGTTTCATTTCTTTTTGAGGATATTTTCACTTGTTTTGGTGTTCCAAGCGAAATTGTAACAAATCAAGGAACACAATTCACATCCTGATCCAGGTGGATGTTGGTGGCCACCCACCTATCCCATTTGGACTCCCACAACTGTCTCTTTCAATTTTTCTGTTTCCTTAATTATAGCACAATTTACTATTTTTAGCAGTTTTTCGGGTCCTAAACTTCCGGAGCCGTTTTGAGGCCCTAAACAACGTTTTTTGGGAAATCCACTGCCAACGATTTTCTGCCTAAAAATCGTCTTTTCTGTCATAGTCCTCAGAGAGATCTTTCCAACAGGCTATCATGCGCATCAAACGGAGATAGTACGACCAATTCACGACCCTAGGAAGTTGATGTACCAACTTACCCAAAAACGGGGCCCACAATTTGGCGTTTCATCTTCTAGGGTTAGGTTTTGGAATGTGAAGGGTTTTCCATTGTTTCTCAACAATAAATAGGCCCTCGAGCCTCATTGTAACACACTTTTTGGAGAACAGTTCAGAGGCATGTAGTCGACACATCTCTTCTCAGAGATAAGCTACCATCGCCCTAGCTGGGTTATTTCCATTTCTATTTGTAAGCATATTTCAGTATTTTACAGTAATGAAATGAAGTATTATTTCCGCTGCATATTTGTCTTTATGGTTATCTTTGTATTTTATTGCGTTCCTATCTAAATCCGGATCAGTGGTATCAGAGCGGTCTACTTTTTCTCTGTTTTTCTTTGCATGTCCCCAACGAGGTCGGGATATAAGGAGTTAGGGCTTGAACTGGTCGAACCTTTGCAAGACCAGCCTGGCAAGTCCCGACGGCCTCCCATGGTGGATGAGAAGAAAGACGAGGGGGCAGGAGATCCTATCAAAATCTTGCTCGAAGAAGCACTCGAGCGGCAAAGGAACGCGATGATGGATAGGTTTGCGCAAATCCTTCAGCGGCTACCCAGAGGCGACACATCGGCTTCCAATAGCTACTCTGGAAATGCCACACCGTTTAAGGTACAAGTTAATTTTGAAATCCCCATCTTCGAGGGTCAAATAGACGCAAATGCCGTAGATAAATGGTTAAATCTGCTAGATGGGTATTTTTCTGTTCATGAATTTTCAAGTCGGGAAAAGATTGTTTTCGCTCTTCTCAAAGCAGCCCCCACGTCAAGGACTGGTGGGAAACCTACTGCGAGCAGAAGGATGAAAGTACAAGCTCACTATTTTCAGCCATACCCACTTGGAATGACTTCCGAGATGCCATCAAGGAGCAGTACTACCCTGTCGGAAGCTATGAGGACAAATACATCAAATGGACCACACTGCGGCAGGGACGAGACCAAGATGTGCCAGAGTTCACAAACATTTTTCATACCCTTCGCACACAGTTGGGTATCAAAGATTTTGAGCTGCATCTGGTACTCAAATACCGCGGCTGCCTACACAGATACATCCAGGAAGAGATGGAGTTCTTGAACATCTCCTCACTCGGCACAGCATACCGATACGCTGTCAAAATCGAGCAAAAGTTCAAACAGAAGAAGCAAGACTTTAGATCTGCAAATCCAAAGCCCAAAGGACAAAGCCAAGGCGGGGTGACCCAAGACAACCCGTCGAAGCCGCAAGAAAAGAACAACACCACGAAGCCGAAGAAGGACACAGGAAAGTGGTGTGAGTTCCACAAGAGTCCCACTCATAACACAAGTGAGTGTCGGACCAAGCAGTCGCTGGTGGCCGAGTTGAAGGCTTCCGAATCAGATGCATGTTCCGACTCTGAGTCAGAACCCGACAAGGGGAATGACAAAGGGAAGCAGATCATTGATGCGGATCCCAGCGCCACTGTTGCTACTGCCAAGATCCATAAAAATGAGCCCGAAGATCCAGAAGAGGGGGAACGTCTTTTCCACTCACAGATGTGGGTGAAGGGTTCGCCACTACAATTCATTGTCGACAGTGGCAGCCAAAAGAACCTCATTTCAGCAGAGGTCGTGAAGCGGTTGGGCCTACCAACTACACCACACCTATAGCCGTACAGTATCGGTTGGCTTCACGAAGGACGAGATCTCAAAGTTCGCCAGCAGTGTTGCCTTCCCTACAGCATCAAGCCCTTCACAGACGAGGTATTGTGTGATGTTACACCTCTGGATGTTTGTGATGTACGATTAGGCCAGCCATACTTGTGGAGGCGACATGCTGTGTATGAGTCAAGGCCTCAAGCTGTCATCATTTCTTTGGATAATTCATTATACAGGATACCGGAGGTAGCCCCACCTACCGCCACCTCTTTGATCACTGCTAAGAAAAGCAGCAAGCTCATCTCACAGACTAGAAAATTTATTTTCTGTCCGGTTCGCTCCCAAAGTAAGGGGAAGATCGTTGCTACATCCATGACCCCCGCGAAGGTTTCCTCCACACAGCAACAGCAACAGAGGGATAGAGTCGTGACAGAACACAGGGACAACTTCTCCTTACCCGGAGGGGTACCACACAAGTTTCAGGTGGGCGACAAAGTTTGGTTACATTTGCAGAGGGAGCACCTTACCAGAACCCATCAGAAACTCAGACCACTTCGACATGGTCCTTACACCAATAACAAGGCTACGAGAAACAATGCTTTGAAGCACAGCATTACTCCATTCCTTCGCTTGCACCGAGTGTTCAATGTGGACCATCGCCGACCATGCTCCCCACCATTTTTGGACACATCAGAGATTGCAAAACAGCTCACCAGAGACCCAGCTCAGCAGAAGCTTCCTCATCTCAGGGAGGAACTCAACGCAATGGGTACCATTGCTTCCTAAGGGGGGAGGAATGATCCAGGTGGATGTTGGTGGCCACCCACCTATCCCATTTGGACCCCCACAACTGTCTCTTTCAGTTTTTTTGTTTCCTTAATTATAGCACAATTTACTATTTTTAGCAGTTTTTCGGGTCCTAAACTTCCGGAGCCGTTTTGAGGCCCTAAACGACGTTTTTTGGGGAATCCACCGCCAGCGATTTTTTTGCCTAAAAGTCATCTTTTCCGTCGTATTCCTCAGAGATATCTTTCCAACGGGCTATCATGTGCGTCAAACGGAGATAGTATGACCAATTCGCGACCCCGGGAAGTTGATGTACCAACTTCCCCAAAAACGGGGCCCACAATTTGGTGTTTCATCTTCTAGGGTTAGGTTTTGGAATGTGAAGGGTTTTCCATTGTTTCTCAACAATAAATAGGCCCTTGAGCCTCATTGTAACACAGTTTTTGGAGAACAGTTCAAAGGCATGTAGCCGACACATCTCTTCTCAGAGATAAGCTACCATCGCCCTAGCTGGGTTATTTCCATTTCTATTTGTAAGCATATTTTAGTATTTTACAGTAATGAAATGAAGTATTATTTCTGTTGCATATTTGTCTTTATGGTTATCTCTGTATTTTATTGCGTTCCTATCTAAATCCGGATCACATCCAGATTAGTGTAGAAGCTTGTGGAGCAATACAAAATCAAACATCGAAAGTCTACTCCGTACCATCCATAAGCCAATGGACAAGTTGAGTCTACAAATAAGGTGATTGAAGAAATCCTTACCAAGACTGTACACTTACACAGGAAGGACTGGGTAGAAAAGCTTCCAGAAGCTTTGTGGGCTTATATAACTACATGGGGAAGTACTACAGGACATACTCCCAACGAACTTGTGTATGGGAAGAAAGTTTGTCTTCCAATAGAGTTCTAGATCCAAACTTATAAAACAACAGTCCAGCTAGATCTTGACCTATTAGAAGCATAGAAGCAAAGGATGAAACAACTTAATGAGCTTGATGAAATAAGACAAGAAGCCCTCCAGAGAACCAGTCTAATTCAACAACAGAGATACAGATGTCATGATAAGTATATTAAAAAAAGAAAATTTCATCCAGGAGATTGGGAATTACTCTTTGATTCAAAGATCAAAAATTTTCAGGGGAAATTCCAAACCCACCCGCTTGGACCTTATGAAGTTGAAACTGTCTTTGACAATGGTGCGGTCAGAATCAGGACTATTGATGAAGAGAAAATTCCTCTTTTAGTGAATGGACATCGACTCAGACTTTATCAGAAGCCATTGACAAAGAGGAATTTGTCAAAATTTTCCAAGATAATTCAGAATTAAAGATGGTTGAAAAGATTTCTTCTTCTTTTCCACCTTAGAAATTTCACTCAATTTTACTTTAAAAATAATAATAATAATAATAATAATAAATAAATTATATATATATATATATATATATATATATATATATATATATATATATATATATATATATATATATATATATATATATATATATATATATATATATATATATATATATATATATATATATATATATATATATATATATATATAAAATAATAATAATAATAATAAGAGGTATAAACATGAAAACCAACATGTTGTTGTCATGTTTATACAAAAAATTTAAAGTGAAAACCAACTCTTGTTAGCACCTTAAATTTTCTTTTCAAGAATAAAGTTCCTTTCTTAAAGTTTTTTTCCCCAGCTACAAAATTAGCAACTTTCCGCAGCATGGACAAGTTTCTGTAGCCCCAATAAAATTTTTGAAGCCACTTGATAGGAACACTTGGTGATTCGAATTGAAGGATAATTGACAATGCAAAGTACCTGTAGGAGATATCAAATAACTATTAAGGTTAGCAAATTTAATCAAAGGTATGTGATCCTTTAATTTAACAATGAGGTTTAATATATTACATATATGAACTAAGAGGAAATAGCATTGCCAAAATAAAATGAAATCATTGCAAACTAAGGGTGAAGGTCGCTTGTCAAAATCATCATAAACCACCACATAAAACCCCTGTCTTGTCCTTATGCCAAATCTGTTGAAGTAATTACTGAATCATTATTTTGAATGTGCTCCAATGGTCAAATTCATTCCCACGGCCTTCATTATAATTCACTTGTTCCTCCATTTCTCTGAATTCATATAGCCTCTCTATCTCTATGCCACTAACCGAAACCCTACCAACACCATTTCTCCTATCAAAGTAAGCAGTCCTTGAGATGAAGCATCTTTGATAATGGGTGTTATTATTTGAACCAAGCCAGCAGGAAAGAAATTCTTAGAAGAATATCCTCAAACCAGGGAATTGTTGCAGAAAATAAAATGCTTACAATTCATAGAGAAATTCGATGGTTTCCACAGGGAAGTGACGAATACTTTTGCACGCTTGTTTCATGGAACAGATGTTGAAATAGGAGACATTAAGTTCACTATAATGGAGTCTTTTATTGAAGAAACTATTGAATTGGCTAGAAGCTGAGAGAAATGGTTCAAAGACAGGGGAATTAATGGAGAAGATTGGAAAGACTTCCTGAAAAATCCAAACGTGGATAGCACAGTCTTTGTTTGGTGTTTGGTCTTTACTTACTAAGGTAAGTTATGCTCTTAATTCATTTATCAACCTGGGAAAGTACACTTAGAGTTGCTCACCTAAAGTATATAGATCTAGAAGGATCTAAGGTTCTAATGACAGCCTAGTGAATGAAATTAACAATGCTCCCTTACAAGAGATCCTTCATTGTATTTTCAATCACTCAAGCATCAATCTAGATAAAACAAATCTTATGAAATTCTTATTGTTTAAGTAACAGAAATAGAGTATTGATGACTAATTAAAATCCTACATTCCCTTACAAGAATATTGTTCAATAAAAAAATTTCAATCATAATAATCCAAAGTAATTTCAATAGCAAATTAAATTAGACAGTGAATAAGATGAATACAGTTGCAAACCAATAATAGTTGAACCTTTTACAAGAATCACCTATCAAACTGAAAATTGAATTTAACAACTACAATCTGAATCACTTGCAAATAAAACCAGAACTATCTTCAAAGTTAAAACCAATAAGCAAGTATGGAAATTGTATGATAGCAAGCATGTATATCAATTTCAAGATCAAAATTGCTTGAATCCTTTTACAAAGTTCTTTTTACAACGAAAGCAAGCCTTTTAATTGATAACTTTAATAATCATAGCCTTTATTTCTGCACATAAAATAACTTCTAATTTCCGAATTCAAATATGCAGCTAGTAAGAAAACTTAATAAAAACAGAGTGTACCAGCGTAGTGATGAGGGCCCTTCAACACTTCACAAGCACACTATAAAACGATTCAGAAGAGCGTAACTACTAGATCTTGAGATATAAACTATCTGATGAAGTTTGTATTAAGTCTGGAATCAAAAATGCACAAACTGCCTTTTCATACGTTCACAATATAGCTCTAAAACATAGTCTTCTTTCATAGGTTATTTATAATAAATCCTTATAAAAAAAGAAGCTATTCCTCCTCCTATTATCTTAATAGAATTCCATTAATTACATCCAAGAAGGTTGAAATTGAATAAGTTCCTTCATTTATGCAAAAATTCTCAAAATAGAAATTATACTCTTCACAAAATCTGGAAAACTCGCTGAAGTGGCTGGTTTTGACCATCGTTGACCGGACACTTGTTTTCTTCAAAACTGAAAGTGGATATGTGATCCACCATCCATGTACATTTTACTTCATGCCCACAGTCTTCAAATTCACTCACATATTGTGCAACATGTCAAACAATGGAGAATTTACAGGAAGTCACAACTTCTTGTAATTTTCTGAAAAATGTCATTTTTAACATAATAATTTCAAAAATTAATTCCAAGCTGAAAATAATGATAATGATATCATATCATTTAGTTTCTAAGGATTATAGCTGGAATATTAAGGTTAAATGGTCAAAATTGATAGTCAAAGGAGAATTTTAAGTGAAATGGATAGTCATAATTTGATACTAACATTCCCCCAAACTCAAGGTTTTGGATGCCCTCATGCAAATAAGTTCTAACCTGTCAAATTCTGATTTTTGCCTCTGCCTCTACCTTTGCTTCTACCTCATTGCTTGAAGTAAAGCTTTAATGTTCATTTGGGATTCATACTCTATCTTTAGGATTTGATACTTAGTTTTAATTGCTTTCTTTTGCTTATAAATTTGTAGGCCTTCCTACAGTTTTTCATTTTATAGGCTGTGAATTTCTTAACCTTCTTTTTCAAATTTTCATTCTCAACCTAAAACTTCTTGCTTTGTATTTTGAGTGTCTCATTTTCTCTTTTTACTTCTCTTTCCAAAACCTCTTATTCCATAAGTTGTTGTTGCAGTTTCTCAACTTTCCTTTCCAATTTTCTTTTCTTTTTACCTAAGACCTTCTATTATTGTTGCTCCTTTTCCTTGTCTTTACTTTCCAATCCCTGTATGCAGTCATACTATGCCTATTGTAGAACATCATCCTCCTCCATTGTTTTCCCTCTCTGACCTAACTTAGTCTTTCTAGAGTTTCTTGTGTAAGTGGAGAAAATTTTATCCTTTTCAGCCTCCTCCCTTACCATCCTCCTTGTTCTGATACTGCTGCTGGATGGAACAAAGTTACTTAGTCTGTACTCTAAAAAGTCTTCCTCTATAGCATCTAGATCAATCACTAGTTCTGCATGTTGTTGCCCTTCCTTTGAACTATGCTGCTCTTCTTGTGAATTTTGCTACTTTGCTTGCTCCTCATCTATCATAAACTCATTAGCTACCAAGAACTTCTTCTAGGTTACATTCATCTTTTGCAGTTCAAATTAAATCAAGATTTTCATCAAACCAAAATGGTGTAGACTCTTATCCTTGTTTTTCCTCTGTTTTTGTATGGTCTTAGACATTTTAGTCAAACATTGTAAAATAAAATAAGGCAAAGTTATAATGCAGTCCCTTCTTAGATGCATTAACAATTTGATATGATAAAGAAATACAATGTTGTATTTTCCTTCACAGGTTATAAATTTTTGCATGACATAAACTACTTCATCCCATGGATGAATAAGCCAACTCCTAGGAATCCCTGATTTCCAGTCAACTAATGATACCCTTGTCCTGGATATGAAATGTGTCCATGTTTTCTCTTTGAGCTGCTTAGTTTTAAAATATTTTTCTCCTTCTGGGATTATACTTATTGCTTGAGAAATTGTGTCTTCTGAGACCCTAAAAGACAAGTTTCTTACAATGGCTCTCTCCCCATTAAATGAAGAGGCAAACTCCCTTGCCATTTGCTCATTATGCCCACTGTGTTTTTCTAAAAATGGCAACCATTGATTTACCCTAAAAATGTATATGCAGTCCTTATGATATTTGGAAGGGTCAAATTGTCATGGCTCTGCTCGGTTTGCCATGAGAAAAATTTTATCTCCTGTTACCTTATGTGTAATAAGAGTTTACAATTGTAAAAAGAATTCTGCTATAGCTTGTAGAAAATTATTGTATTTCCCTTATGTTGTGAAAACCAATTTTACCATAGTTATGGTAAGAGAACTGCCTGGGCTTGAATAATATGCATATCCCTTGTTTAATGGAGGATGCTACCAATAAAATCGCAATTCCCTTCAATCAGTTTTGGTGGGTCTCCCCTGTTCCGTGGCCCTTCTACTCATACGTTGACATTGTTATTCTCAACGTACTCATAACGCTATACCGTTATGAAACTCAGAGAGGATTGGTTTATGACCTTTAAAATGGCAATAGATCTAATTCACATCATTTTATATAGGTCAAAACTTCTACCTATACTTCGTAATGAATACAATACTCACTTCCTTCATTCATTACTTGTTTTTGCAATGAACCCTCAATCTCCACGCAACATACACTTCACTGATACTCCCTTCAATGCCTTACACAAATATTTTTAATGATGGCCTTCGGAGTCCTGGCAGCGGTCTTTGAATGATAAAATTGGGTATACGAACCATTATGATGCCTTCAAGTCATAAGAGCATCGATCATGATGATTTCGCTAGGCTAGCCGTTAATCTTTTCTTATGATCACATACCCTTTGTCTATCAATTATGTTTTATTTTCTAGATGTAAAAACAATATGTGTAGGTTGAAAACCATAAAAATTTATAAATCCTTCATATTCGTGACCTGTTTTGTGGCTTGTTAAATCCTTTTTGTTCATGACCTGATCTCCTTTTTCAAAATCCAGTCCTTAAGTATGCATGCCTAATTTTGATAGGTCTGTTGGTAATTATGCCTATAGGTTGATTAGAATTCTATGTACAGGATCAAAAGGTAGACCTTAAGGATCAGACCTTCAGGAATATATATAAGGTAGAAGATAGGACTAATGTTCAGAAATAGGAAATAGGTTATAGTTATAGGATATAGGTAGAAGAGTAGGACTGACTCCTACAAGATATAAGAATTAATAATATAGGATAAGCTAGGTATTTAGAAACTGAAATCAATAATTATCATAAACCACCATCTAAAATTTGAAATTAATAAAAAAATTAAAAATATTAAAATGACAATTCTTACAGTGCTCTAATATCTCTTTGCTTGGAAGCTAGATTTTGTTGCTTGATATGTTCAGGCATAATGTTATGGTGTCCATTTCTCTTTTAAATGTAGTCTTTGTCTTCTTAGGTATAATACAGTCTTCTTCTTTGCAATCTTCTTCTTTTTGGATGCAATCTTCTTCTTTGTTGATACAATCTTCCTCTAAACAAATCCCATTCTGAAAATGTGTTTAGTACAAGTCCCTTGCCTAAAAATGATAACAAGTCACTTTTTGAGAAATTATGTTGAAAAAGTCCCTTTCTGAGAAATTTTATATAACAGGTCCCTTTCTAAGATATGTTCTGAATTTACAAACAAATCCTTTTGGAAAATACTGAACAATAATCATTTCTTAAGAATCCATTAGAAAATGTAAAGACAAATCTCTTCCTCTACTCAAGATGAACTTAGGGAGATAGAAAAGCATGAATAAGTTCAGACTTTCTCCTCCCCAACTGATGATTTGACTTGTCCTCAAGTCACATTTCTTTCAGAATCCTTTTTTTATTTCACTTTTTACACTATGCGAAAAAAGGAATTCTTACAAGCCAATTTCTTCGTTTTCTCATAAGAATTCGTGTTTAGATTATGCCATCTCTGGTTTTCATATCTAAACATTAATTTAACTTTTTTTTAGACTCTTTTTTTTTTTAGTTTTTTTATTTTATTTTTATTTTTATTTTTTTTTATTGTAGAAAATAGAAACTATTTAAGGCTTGGATATTACAGCTGACTGTTGTACTATCTGTACCTCCTTTTGCTATGATACTGTCCTTATGAAGTCTTCTCTGTTGATAGGCTTATGGTAGATCTTTAGCCTATGTCTATTGACCAGATATATCTATCCTTCTTAATCAATTGAAGTTAATTTGACTAATCCATTCTCAAAGACTTCAATGATTTCATACGGGCCCATCCAGTGGGTTGTAAATTTAGCTTTATAATACTTGAATTTTGAGTCAAAGAGTAATGCCCAGTCACCAACTTGAAATTCCTTCTTCTTAATTAACTTGTCATGCCACTGCCTTCTCTGTTGTTGTATCATTGTTGTCCTTTGCAATGCCTCTAGTCTCATCTCATCCAGCTAGTTCAATTGCATGATTCTTTCTTGTTGGGCTTCAGAGAGGTATATTCCTAAGTTTGCAGCCAATTTATATGTATGTTTTTGAAATTCTATTGGCAGCATGACCTCTTTTTCATACACTAGCTGATAGGGTGTAAACCCTATAGTGTTTTTCCAAGTAATTCTATATGCCCAAAGTTCTTCATTGAGCTTGTCTACCCAATCCTTTCTGTTTGTTGCCACTGTTTTTGTCATGATTCCTTCTAGTGTTTTATTTGTAGATTCCACTTGGCCATTGGCCTGTAGATGGTAGGGTGTGCTCCGTCTATGCTTGATTTTATACTTCTCTATAATTTCTTGAACCAGTCTTGATGTGAATTGAGTCCCTTTATCAGTTACTATCTCTCTTGGTACTCCATATCTAACAAATATTTCCTCGAAAAGGAAATTGACTACTATTTGTTCAGTTGCCCTTGCGAGTGCCTTTGCTTAAGCCCATTTAGTCACATAATTGCTACATACAAGAATATACTTCTTACCTTTGGATGGTGGATTGATGGGTCCAACAAAGTCTAGATCCCATTTTTCAAATGGTCCTAGATGCACTTGTGGCTGTAGTGGCATCTCATCGGAAGTGGTTGGTCGGCCAATGCATTGGCAACTATCACAACTTCTTACATACTTCTTTGAGTCTTTGAAAGTTGATGGCCAATAGGAGCCAAGACTAAGAATTTTGTGTGCTATCCTCTTAGCTACAAAATGGCCACCACAAGGTTGATCATGGCATGAGGTTAGTATATCAATTATTTCATCCTCTCTACTGCATCTTCTAATAATCATATCATAACCAGTGTAAAATAAATCTCCATTAACCCATGAATATCTTGTGCTTTGTTTGATCAGCCTTTTCTTTTCCTTTGGACTGAAAGATGGTGGTACCTTTCCTGTGGACAAGTAGTTAGCTAAATCAACATACTATGGATTCAATACTGAAATTGAAAACAAGTTTTCATCAAGAAATGAATCTTCAACTTGGACAGCTTCACCTAAATTTTGTAGTCTAGAAAAGTAATCTGCTACCTGGTTCTCCTTCTCTGGTCTGTCTAGTATGGTGAGATTAAATTCCTGTAGTAAGAGTAACCATCTTGTGATCCTTCCATTAGTAATAGGTTTTTTCATTAATTATCTAATGGCGAAGTGGTCTGTGTGAACAAGGACTTCATATACAGTTATATAATGACGAAATTTGTTCACCGCATGTATAATGGCAAGCATTTCCTTTTCCGTTACTCTATAGTTGAGTTCAGCAGGAGTCAAATTTTTACTGATAAAGTAAATGGCATAGGTTAAAGCATCTTATTTTTTCCCTAAGGAAGCTCCTACTGCTCTGTCGGATGCATCAGTTGAAATGTGAAAAGGTAAAGTCCAACTAGGTCCCATTAAAACTAGGGCAGTACTTAATTTCTCTTTGAGTTTCTCGAAAGCTTTTCAACAAGCCTCATTCCAATTGAAGGTTACATATTTTACAAGTAGTTTAAACAAGGGCAATGCTATTCTGCTAAAGTTTTCAATAAATCTCTTGCAATAACTAGCATAACCAAGAAAACTTCTTACATCTTTTTGATTTATTGGAATTAGAAATTCCGAAATAATTTATATTTCGTTTCAGTCTACCTTGATTCCCTCAAGTGAAATATGATGTCCTAAGACTATTCCCTCATTCATCATCATATAATATTTTTCATTGCTTAATGACAAATTGGGTTTCTATACATCGTTGTAAAACTTTCTCAAGATTTTGCAAAGAATTGTCAAAGGAATCACCATATACTAAAAAATCATCCATATATACCTCAACACATTCATGGACCAGATCAGCAAAAATTGCTAATACTGCTCTTTGAAATGTTGCTAGAGCATTGCATAAGCCAAATGGTAATACATTGTAAGCATAAGTTCCCCAGGGACAGGTAAATGTTGTTTTATCTTGGTCTCCTGAGGCAATGCTAATCTGATTGTAGCCACTAAAACCATCTAGAAAGTAAAATGACATTTTTCCAGCTAATGTATCCAAAACTTAGTCAATAAATGGCAGTGGAAAACAATCTTTAAGGGTGGCCTTATTTAGTTCTCGATAGTCAACACAAACTCGCCATTTACCATTTTTCTTGGGAACTATTACTAATGGAGATACCCATTGGCTGTCAGAAATGGGATAAATGAAATTTAGTTTTAGTAACTTTTGTATTACATCTCTTACAACCTCTTTGAGCATGGGGTTCATTCGTCTCTGTGGCTACCTCACTGGTTAAATATTAGTGTCTATATAGATATGGTGAGTGAAAGTTTCTAGGTGAATTCCCTGCATGTCAGTGTAGTCCCAAGCGAATGCCTTTTGGTATTCGGTGAGCAAATCAAGCAATTTCTTTTCCTAAGATGTTTCTAGAAAGGCCCCAATGTTCAATGTTTTTTTGGGGCTGATTTCTATTATCTTTCTTTGAGTGTTTGTAATGGATTTGATTGGAAAGGTTTCATCAAATATTGCTTTTAGAGAGTACATAGTACAAGTTTCTTGAAAGCTTTGTGCCAACATGTAATCTGCAGTAGTGTATTGTTCATTTATCAATTCTTCTGAAACATCAGGTTGGGAGATAAACATTTCCACTAAATCTGCATTGTTATTCTCCTCTATATCATACATTTGATTGATGCTCAAAACAGAGTATATTTCTTCTTGATCATTGTACTTGTCATCAAGCCATAAGTTTTGTGTTACTGTTGGGGCTTGGGCCGATTGGTACAAGGTAATTTGTTTTCTTTTTGTGCCTCTATAAATGATCATGTTACCAGATCTACATCCAATGAATGCATTAGCAGTTGCCAACCATGGTCTGCCAAGTATAAGTGGATGTCCTCCTCAGTTGGATTTTGGCTGAAGTACTAAGAAATCAACTGGATACTGCCAAGAGTCCAGTGAAACAATTATATCTTCTAGTACCCCTTCAGGAATGAATTTAGAGCGATCTATTAATTTCAAAACAACTGGGGTTGACTGTAACTTTGTCAGCTTTAAAGTTTTCATTGTGTCCAATGTCATGATGTTTATTGCAGCTCCTAAATCAATCAAAGTTTTTGGGATTGAAATTTTGTTGATAATTGTTGTAACTCTAGGTATGCCTGGGTCAACGTATTTTTCCATTAAAATGGCATTTGACATCAAGCCAACTAAATTACCAATGACATGTATTGTTTGTGGATCAAATATTTTCTTTGCAGGCTTCTTGAGACATAGTTCTTTAATGGCTTTGGTGTAAATCAAAATATCCTTGATTTCCTGGAATAATGGCATTTTGACATACACATTGCTCAATTCATCAATAACATCAAATTGGGCAATGGTGTGGGTAATCTTGGTTGAATTAATCGTTACAGAAATGGAGATGGTTGTAGTGTTTTGATTTGTTGACCCTGTTCTAGATTTTTTTGTGTTGGGTCACTTTGTTTACTACGAGGTTGGTTTTCTTCTTCATCATCTTGATTCTCCTTTTGTGATTGTGCTTGAACAGGTGTAGGTTCTTTATGCAGAGTTCGACCTGACCTTAGCTCAATGTTTTGCAGGGGCAGAGTTGGGTACAATGGTCCCTCATCTACACTATAAGTTGGTCTATATATTCGGTTGTTTGGGTTAGCTATGGGTTGAGATGGAATCTGTTTAGGTCTTGGAGGTTGGTTGGATGGTAGTTGTAGCTTAGGTGGATTTATTTGTGGAGGAGCAGATAAAGTTTGTTGAGGATTCTGCTGTGAATAAGCTACTGGTTGCTGAGGGTATTGTTGTGGATATGGCTAAGACTATTGTGACTGATAGTGTTGGGGATATGGTTAAGCAAATGGTTGTTGATATTGTTGAGGTTGTTGTTGAGTAAATTGCCGAGGAAAAGAATATCCTTTCCATCCTTGTTGTGGGTATGTTTGCTGTTGTTGATTAAACCAATTTTTCCAAGGCATAGGAACATTCCAAGAATTTTGAGCAAGCATGTTATAATTTGTTGAGTTTGGATTTTGATACATACCTAGAGGTCTTGGTTTCCATGGTCTTCTAGCTCCCATGAAATCAAGGAAAATTTTAAGAACCCCCCCCCTAAATTTATATGTATAATAAATGGGCGAATCTCCATGGTATATAGGAAAAATGGAAGGCGATTTTATCAATAATATAATATGTATATGTAATTTTTTGGTGAATCTCTCACCAAACATGGCGAATATTTTACTCAATTATAAAATCTTGTGTTTATTGAATACACAAATGAAATCATTGCATTCCTTTAAAATATCTTTTGAATTCAAAATTACCGAAATCACATATCAATAACCTAGTGGGTGTAGGATAAAATTCACCTGTGTCATTCACAGAAAGCATGAGAAAAACCTAATACTATATATAAACCAAGAAAAATTCAAATTCATCACTTCTAAGGACCTGGTAACCACCCTGCCAATACACAAGTAAGTTCCTAATTGCAATTAGAAAAATTACCCCAATTACAATCTGTTTACTGCAGCATATGTTGGAAAGTTATAGAAGGATGAATAGTGCAATCAATCCATTCCTTTTAGCCCTGGATTTGTTTCAGTTTAAAACAGAAGTATACAAATATACTTGTCCAATGTCTATGCTTTAACCATTCACCTTAAGATGTTTTTACAATATAATTTCCTAAGCCTATATCCATCTTAACTCCAAATCTACCACTCTTAGGGGGATGAAATCTATTTATCCCTCTAAGCACTTGGTAGACACAGAATTAAGATGGATCTAAGATGATAGAATTTCCCCTTTAAATAGTCTATGCTCACATGAATATCATGGTATTACCATGGGTTATCATAAACCTGGAGCTTAAAAATTACTATTAGTAATTTATAAAAATTAATAAAATTGATAGTTGATTTTTATTTTATTTTTTATTTTAACCAAGCTAAAATGTTTAACATACATTAAATTACAACATCCACTTTACTCTTGATTGGATCAAATATTTTTTCGCTCTATGCTAGTTTTCATATGACGATATTTGATACCTCTCGGGGGTTAGTAGATCCAGAGTAAAGATGGATCTATGCTGGTTTAATTCCCCCATTTAATAGGCTACATTCCAGGTGAATACCCTGGGTCAATACCATGTGCCATTTTTATTTTTATTAATACTAATATTAGGGTTAATAATGTTTTTTTGCATGGTATTAATAACAATCTAGTCCATGGTATTTGTCCCATAGTATTTTGCCCATAGGTTTCACCTAAATATAACACATTTTTTGAGTGTACGTAAATATAAGGTGACTTATGGAGTAAATATAAAAAAATGTTTTATTTGTTTACCATACCTCTCGTTTATTTATATTTTTATTAATTTACCATACATCTTTTACAAATATGGTATTTGGCCCATAGGATTCACTTAAATAAAACCTCTTTCTTGAGCCTTCATAAATAGAACGAGGGTTATGGACTAAATATAAAAAAATGTTTTATTTATTTACCATGCATCTAGTTTATTTATATTTTTATTTATTTACCATACCTTTTGAGTAAGTATAAAAAGACGTTTTATTCATTTGCCATACCTCCACTTTACTTATATTTTTATTTGTTTACACCCTTGCATGTATATAAGGTGACTTATGGAGTAAATATAAAAAATGTTTTATTTATTTACCATACCTCTCATTTATTTATATTTTTATTAATTTACCATACCTCTTTTATAAATATGGTATTTGGGCCTTTGGCCCATATGATTCACTTGAATAAAACTTATTCTTGAAAACGGGCGAATGGATTCACTTAAATAAAACCTATTCTTGAAAATGGGCGAATGGAAGGTTGTAACTCCTAATTTCAAGGGCTAAATTTACCTTTTTTACCCTCTCCTTTAAAATAAGGTGGGCTATTTGAGGTGATTTGTAAAAATGTACTATGATACAAAATATTCGCCCACTAAAAATTTAAAACCCCTTAATTTCACCAAAGGGCGAACATTCACCCCTAAAATTTTCTATGCATGAAATACATGGTCTCCATTTTTGCATTGGCTTCCAAATTGTAATTCTGTAAAATTTTCATCTTTGTTTAATCTTTAGTGTCATGATTTTTCGTACAAAATCCACAAACGTGCACATTATCTAAAGGACATTCTTTCAAAGCATGTTTTCGTATGAATTTAGGACATCATACAGATAATTCTTGCTCTTGTTCGTCTTATATTTTCTTTGTTTTTAAAGTATCTATTTGGTTTCCCAAAGTACTTAGAAGTTCTGTTTTGAAGTCTTCAAATAGATTTCCTAGTTCAGCTCTAGTAATATTTCCTGTAGCAGATTTTGTGATTTTTGATGTCATGGCTCTTTTCCCATTTCTTGCCCTACTCCTAGAGTACTTTTGACACAATTCAACAATCTCCTCAAAAGGTAAATTAGAAATGTCCCCTTTACCCATGAGATTGAGGTCATCTAGATACTCATCCCGGATGCCTTTAAGAAAGATTGTTCGAATAAGATCCATTGACATAGTTCTATGTTTTGATTTTTGTAGATTATATAAGAATCTTTCCAAGTATTCCTCTAAGGTCTTGTCTTCCTGTTAATTCATTCTAAAGATATCATCTTTAGGATCTTTTGATCGGCAATAAGGTTGATACTTTTTCAAAAAGATCTTTCTCATGTCATCCCAATTAGTAACTGAATGTTCACCTAATCCCATGAACCACCTAAGTGTTGCTGCTTTTAAGGTAGCAGGAAAAATTCAAAGTCTATGTGCATCATTGGTATATCCACAGGTTCGACATACTATGTCAAACTCGAATAAAAATGAATTTGGGTCTTCAGATGCCATACCATAAAAGTTTGGTAATAACGATGGTGGTATGTTTTTCATTTTAATTTCCTCATCCATCTGCTCTCCTCTATCTTGAATTGGGAATTTAAATGTGGATTCCTCTATTTCTAGTGGTTTTTTATTTTCCTCAAACAGAGTATCATTTTGTTGTTTTTCTTCATTCTCCATCCTTCTTCTCCTTTCTTCCATTTGTCTCTCATACTCTCTTAGTTGAATTGAGGCTTCTGTGATCCATAATAGTTGAAAGAAAACTTCGGCGTAAATCACATGTAGACAGACATTTGTCGACGCGTTTCGAACCAACAAGTGTGGTTCATCGTTAGGACAAGTTGAAGAAACAGATCCAGCTTAGCATGTTAAATAATCTGAGCAGAGACTCCAACGGCTAAATCGACCAACGACTAATTTTGACTTTAGGACCCAGGTCAAATTATTATTCATTAATTTAATATTATTATTATTTTTAATATTAATACATAAAATATTTTTAATTAATTAATTAATTTATTAATAATTATATATATATATATATATATATATATATATATATATATTAAAGTTATAATATTAGGTTATTAAGATAAAAGTTAGGATTAAAAAATAAATAAAATACTTTTAGTGGTTAGTTTAAGAAGATAATTTACTTATTTATTTAAATTATTTAATAATTATTGTTAATATTATATAATTATATATATATATATATATATATATATATATATATATATATATATATATATATATATATATATATATATATATAATAGGTTGTTAAGGACGAGAATAATTTCAATGGTTAGCTTAAAAAGTAATTTATTTATTTATTTATTAATAATCAAACATATGATGATGATGATGATGGTGGTTAACGTCCACTGAGACAAATAATGGTCTATTGGACCTAAAGAAACAAATTATCTATTTTGATTTAAGATTTTATTCCTATGCTCAAAAAGCTTGGAGAGAAGCCTCCCAAGCTCACTATAATTTTGACATTGTAAAAGGCTAGGAAGGTCAGTATTGTAGCAAAGATTGTGAAACTGAGATCTAATGTGGTTATACGCAGGGCACTCTAAGAGGAAGTGGTTTTCATCCTCGATGTTCCTATTCTCACATATATGGCAGATCCTTTCCGTCCATGGCGTTTTAGGAACTACCCAACGACCTGTTTGTTTCTTATCGTTTAACGATCTTTATTTGTTTCTTTAGGTCCGATAGACCATTATTTGGTCTCAGCGGACGTTAACGATCATCATCATCATCATCATCAAATATAATTTTAAAAGGAGCTATGTTGAAAAATTTTAGGCGGTAAAATATAAAAATATATATATATAACCTAAAATAAATATATATATATATATATATATATATATATATATATATATATATATATATTACTTTAAATATGTATTTCAATATAATAATAAGGATTACATAGTCATTAATTCTTACCACTTAATTATAAAAATACAAAGATTTAAAATTTTAAAATGTTATAATTAAATTAATTTTAAATTGTAATTAAATGTGTTATTAAATTTTGTAAATTAACATTATTTGTATTGCAACATAGAAATAATTATTAATAGTTTATATTTGGCTTTTTATAGTTTGTGGATATGGTATTATGAAAATCTTATTATTAGACCTGGTAACAAGTCTTATCATAAATTTCTATTATACCTTGATTTGTGGATATGAAAATTTTATATTTATTCATTTTACAAACATCTTATTATTTTGAATATCATTCACTAATAGTGTAAAATCCATCATTTATGGTTAAGTTGGCACAAAAACCTAAATGGCCTCTACTCCTTAAAAATATATGTAAAAATAAAAATATATCTCTCACATACCATTAATAAATCTTTTTAAATGACATATGTGATTTTAAATAATCATTTTGAATTATATATGTAATTTTAAATAATATATTTTTTATTAGATTGTATTAATCATTAGCGGTTTTTATGAATAGGAATATAAAATGATTATACTCATTAGCAATAATTTTATCACTTCCCCAAAACAAACTGTATCATAAGTGCCTATCCTAAACCTTAATGTGATCTATGTACTTATGGTTAATTAATAGAGATAATGGGCACGTTAATAGAGGCAAAAGGAAATAACATGTTCAATTTGATAAACAATAAAATTGAAAATAAATAAATTAAATTATTTTTAAAAGATCATATATTTCAATGTGTAATGATATTATAGAATTTTTTGCAATTTTTTTGGTCAAACCCAAACTAATATGACTTTGACAAAAAACCCATTACAATATCCACTACTTTGGGGGATAATAATACTATGTTGTTATGTTGTTGAGTGCCCCGTTAGAAAAATTCTATATATGAAAACAATATAACAAAAATATTACTTTAAATATGTATTTCGATATAATAATAATATATGTTATTGAGTGTAAAGTATTTATTTTAAATATAATATAAAATTAACGTAGTTATATAGATTAAATGATTCTAAAAATAAACATTACTTCATAACATTTATTTTATTTTAATTTTGAATATCAAAAAAATTCAAAATGCAATTCTTTAATCAAGTTTTACATTAAAAGCAAATTACACCTCCACAAAGTTAATCTAAATAGTCTTAAAATACTTTAATTATAAAGAATAATTAAACAAACCTATGATTTTATATTTATATTTAAATTAACTCAAATTGGTAAGAAGATTCATGCACCATGGTTTTATGCTTTTATATTTATATTTAAATTAACTCAAATTGGTAGGAATATTCCAGGACCATGGTTTGAAAAAAACATATACCATCTTTTAGTCTTCATCAATTACTTCCTCATACCAATTAAATTAAATATAATTTTAAGGTTTCTTTTCGAGTGTATATATAACTAAAAATATTTTTAAAAAATTAAGTAAACAGAAATAACAATTATTTAATTATATTTGAGGATACTCTTACACGTCAAAATTAGTAAGATGATTCATGCACCATGGTTTAAATAAAAACAAAAACAAATAAAGTACACCATCTTTTAGCTTTCATTAATTACTTCCTCGTACCAATTAAATTAAGTATAATTTTAAGAATGTTTTTTGAAGTATATACGCATAAAAAATAATCTAAATACATTTAAATAGAAACAATAATTATTTAATTATATTTAAGGAGACTCTACATAAAATATAATATTTCAGGAGACTCTAACAATCTAAAATACAGTATAACACACGAAAAGGCAACAGTCACTTGATTCGAAGCGTCGACTCTCTTCTTGAAAGTCGTAGTTTTGTATCTTACATCCAATCAGGGATGGAATTTATTTTTATTGTATTTGACTCTTGGAATATGTGGATCCCTGTTTTTTGTGATGTGCTTAGAAGGGGCGGAAGATGTATTTTTTTTATTTAAAATTTTTTCCAAAATGTTTTTATACTCGACATGTAGTGGAGATCAATTGAGAAATTCAAAAACGTTTGATTACAAACAAATTTAAGATTAGAAGTGCAGTTGGCTACGATATCTTGCTAAGTGAAACAGGGACCGCTCTTATTGAAACATTTGCTATGGTGTGAGTCATAAGGTATTTTAAAAAATTGAGCAAATGGAAGAGAGTAGATGGGCTAAGCTAAGTGAAACAGGGACGGCTCCTATTGAAACATTTGCTATGGTGTGAGTCATAAGGTATTTTAAAAAATTGAGCAAATGGAAGAGAGTAGATGGCCTAAGGTTGTCTTTAATGATAGATTGTGCAAGAGCAAAAAAACTTGGATGCAACAAAATAACAAATGGTTTAGTAAATGGGGTATTTGCTTGAACGTGTGTCCCATAAACAGCGAAGAGATAAAAGCTTTTGTTATGGAAAAGTTCCACGATCATATTTGGGATAAGGAACTAGGAAGAAAGAAAAATTATTATATTGAAGTGTTTAATCCCACTCATAGTCATCAACCAAACGCATACATAGAGGCCAATACCTCTTGGAGAGTCAGAATTCTTATTGCTGAGTTAAGGACTAATTCTCATCAACTACGTTGTGAAACAGGGCACTGGAAAAGACCAAAGGAAATGTGGGAGGAAAGAGTATGCATTTTTTGTTCTTTCGGACAAGTGGAAACAGAAAAACATTTCATTTTAGAATGTGAGGCTTTCAAAGACAACAGGGAAAGTTATGCAGATACGCTCACAGCTAGCTCTTGGGATAATCTATTTAGCTAGGGGTTTGTCGAAAAGTCGGGAGCATTTATTTTGAAGCTTCACAAAAAAAGGTCAAATACATCAAGCAGATGAAAAAGCAATCTCTCCCATAGACGGTAAACTTTAAAAATAATTTCTTCCTTTCTTTTTTTATTTCCCATCTAACACTGTGTTTTTTAACAAATTGACTCCTCAGTGCCTTACTAAACAATGCAAATGGCAAGTTCCCAACTGCAAGTCTCCAACCACAATCGATTCGCCAGTGGATTAAAAACTGTAGGGAAAAATTAAATTTCTTGGCAAGTCCGCAACCACAATCCATCTTGGAATCTTGTTTTCTTCTACCCTTTTACAGAAAGTACATCGCCGCCTGTGGCACTGTCTTCGTTTTACAAAAATAATAGGATTGATTTGATGAAGATTGGGTGTAGATTCAAGGTTGCCAAGGCTCCCCTAAACCGCCCTTGTTTCCCTTGCCCTTTGCCCTTGCCCTTCTAGTGGCATCGAGAAGAAAACTAAAATTTAAAATAAATGCTGGGAAATTGCACCATCACAGTGTAGACATTTCATCAAATAATTTTCCTGCAAATTCGAGTGCTTTGGTAACGATCTTATGACGGTTTCTTGAATTTTTCTGGGTGTGTTTGTTCCAAGTATTTTAATGCATTTGGTGTCTTGGAAATCGAATTGATAGCTTTGACCTGCCAATCACCCATATGGTCCTCGAGAAAATGCGACCGGCTTGAGAGAACCAACGAAGAAGGATTCATCTGGTGGGGGGTTCTTGGAATCTCAAAATGCATTTTCACAGAATATGAAAGTTGATTCGATTGCTTGGTTGGTTTAACTCTTCTGGAGTCGGAGGAAGGAACTCTGAAGGAACTCTGAGAAGTGAATTTATGTTGGATTTCTTGGGTTCCATTTGAGCGATGGATTGGGTTGGTGAATGCCTCGTGTTGTTGCTGCGGGGGTAATTGACGAGAATTTGTGGCTATTTCTGGTGTTTGTGGCAGATTTTTGAGGATGCGGTATTGAACCGGGGGTTCTTGGTAAGGTGATGTTGGGACTGGTCGTGGTTGGCACTGCGATGTCATGCACAGTTGTCTCTTTGTTGGTGACGAGGCAGGTGAGGAGCCAGGGCAAGTGGAACCGTGTGGTGGGCATTCTGTGGGATTTCGAGGAGGGATGCTCTACTCCTTTGTATCGTTTGAGGCAGTTTATTGACGCCATGGATGTGGAGATGCACATTGCATTGGTCTATAAGGGGAAGTAAGTTCAAGATGATGCTCACCTTTGTGGAGCTGTACATCGGTTATTTTGTATCCAATTTTATATTAAATAATGTTAGAAATTATTTTCCAATTTTTATGTTAGTTTTAGTAGGAATTTAAATATTCAAGTGTATGATATAAATTGTTGGATTTAAATGATAATTTAGAGATATGTAATGGATAACCATCAAGTATTTTATTTATGATTGATTATATACTTTCAATAAGAAAATTTTAAAATGCTCAACACTTTTTGTTGAAACCTTCACAATTGAGTTTTTTCAAATTTTGGTTTTTTTTTCTCTAGGATAAACATATGAAATTTTTTAACATAATTATGCTATTAAAAGGTAATTTTTTAATGAAACCTTTATTGGTGAAAAGTTAATTTATTATGAGAACATCATTCTTGAAAGGAAAAATTTTAAACATAATGTTTCTTCACACGAAACACAAGGACCGAAAACGTAAAAAAAAAATAGTATGACTCGTAAAGAGAAATCAAAATTCCAACCCTACATCCGATGAACAATCCAAACCCAAATGTCTACATTTCTCTTCTTTAAAAAAATTAAGTTATACATCATATCAATGAATCCAAACCCAATTATAGCTTAATAGTTGGGTGCAATTTAAAAATAAAAACAATAGAAAGGCTTTCTAAATTCTAATGTTTTTTTTTTTTTTTAATTTTAATTTATTATTACTATTATTTATTTAAAATAAGATTTCAAAATTTTTAATTATATTATTATTAAGTGAATAGTAAGAATTTAATCTTTATTAAATATTTTTAATTATAATAATAAACTTGTTTCTTTTGAAATAGAATTTTCATAATTTTAATATAATTATCAATAATTACAACATAAGTAGGTTAGGTTTTCTGAACAGGTGTGTGGTTTGTGTTGTAGATACTAACGATGTAAAGGAATAAGTTGGGTGTGGAATCTTTGAGAAGGTTGCGACCAATTCGTTACCCCAAAGTCGTGCAATAGAGGTAAATATTTGCGCTATATAAAGGTTCTTTTTTGACCAAACAACTACAATATTTTTGGGAAACTTTTAAGGATATTACTTTCTTTTTTTTTGGTTTGTTTATCTCCGCATACCTATTGGAGTCGCTTCAATGCGATGTCTTTTTTGTGTTGAACTTCATTTACTTGTTGGAGCCGCTTGAATGCAATGTGTTTTTTCTTTCTTTTGAACTCCATTTTCTCGCTGGTGCCGCTTGAATGTAATGTGTTTCTTAGAAAAAATTCAACATCTTTTGATTGTGTTATGTAAAGAAAATGCAGTTAAGCTAGTACGCAGGTAGTTAGTTGGGCTTGACGTGAAGTTTTATTTATTGGTTTAAGGTTTGCTTGCCAGATGGATAGGTTTAGTCACGTTGGATATATTTTATTAAGATTTGCAACCATAGAACTGCGATGCAAGTAAATGTTAAACAAAATATGAACCTGTTGTTTTGTTTTTCAAGGTCTTAATGTCTGAGCTACTACTTTTGTAGAATGTGCTTGTTTGTCTGCAAAAAAAAAGCCTGAGTTCTCGTTGATTCACTGAATGGTTGTCGAATATGTTGTTTTATAACATAATGGCTCTTATAATAGAAAAAAAGCATCTATATTGTTTTTATGGCCACTAGGGGTTTAAATTTGACGTTTAAATCTGTGCTTAGTGGACGTCTATTTTGCAGGCGTTTAAATCTTTGTGACAAAGAAAATATCCATAAGTCAAATCGTTCCTTTCTTTAATTTTCTTGTGTGGAAGAAGAACTTCAGGAGATCTGGCTCTGCTTTTTCCTGTGTAGAATCGGCTACGATGCAGAAGACGAGGTTTAACTATATTTGTTACCGTTTATTTCACAGATTTGAGAAATTTTATTCTGGATCTCTGAGGATGGATCCTCAAAGTTTCATATGAAAATTCTTTCAGTGTTTGTGTTACCCTGTTTTGAAATAGATCTGGTGCTTCCTACCTTCGTCGATCACGCCAAGACCTGCTCGGACAATGAAGAATGTGGCTTCATATTCAAACAGTACCACACCTCCGCATGTCGGTAGTAGATTATCAATCCATAGAAGTCCCAAACTTCATATTCTCGAACATTGACATAAAGACACTGACAAATATTTAGGCTCATAGGATATCATAGAAATGCTGGCTATCCTTAAGTTGATTGCAGATTCTCTGAATATTTGGGAATCTGACGGCGTAGTCAATTTTTTGATCATGTCTATGTCCATCAAATTCCCAAATATGCAGGGAATCTACAATCGACTTGAGCTCACGATAGAAATGCCTAAACTATCCAAAAAAAATTGTCCACAACCATCAAAATGATGACACCCAGTGGTGTCGATGGGAAACTGGATTTTTAGAGTTGCTAGGTTAATTTTCACAAAGAGATATGAAATGTAGCCTCTGCAAGATTCATGTCGCAATAGGGACTGTGAGTTTAGTTCGCAGTAAGCCAAGCATATCATGGCTAACTCTAGGTGATGCTTCAAGTTGAAGATTCAAAGTTTGACATTATATTTTGCTGATATCTTTGTGTCGGATTATAGATTTTGAGAATTTCTTGGAATCAAAATAGGTTGATTTAGAGATTTTATTTGTATGATTTTTTCTAAGAATTAAATTTTTAAATATTTTCAAAATATGCAATTGACATAAATTAGTGTGTTGCCTTCCAGGAGGAAAGCTATCAGCTTCTTCAATACATATCTCTGGAAAGGAGACATGCAACAACACTTTGGATCTATGCATATCGGGGCCCATTAATTTGTTCGAGAAAATGATACGGGGATGTTGAGGATTATTAATTCCAAACAATTCAGTCCACAATCTATTGTCAAACCTTGAATGAAAAAACAAGTCTGAGGTCTAAAATCACACCCGCATTGCTTTTTTTTTGTTGTTCTTCACTACATGGAGGGATTGTGAATTCACTCTAGTGATGAGCGCAAACTTGATTATGTTGATGTGTAACGTTTTTTGCGTGTGATGTTGTTTGGGACAAAATTTTTATGAAAGGTGAAAATACTATAATATTTGTATTTAATATTAAAACTGATAGAATAAGAGCCAGCGGTGGCATACCACTGTTTTTTGCTTTTATCTATCAACGTAATTTTGCTTGAAGATTTGGAAGCCGGATATCATAAAATCTACTGAAAGAACTATCTTCACTTAACAAAAACATCAAATATAAAGTGGTAGGCAAGTTGTTCTCTCCCTATAAAACTCAAAAGAACATATATGACTTTTTTTTCTTGATTTGACAAAAATAATGAAGATAGAGGGTTGTGCAAAGAGGGGAAAACTTTTTTTTATCTGAAAGATGAATTTTTTTTTTTTTTAAGTTATAAATAAATAAGTTAGGTTTTGAATTTTTTTATTTGATTATATTTAAAATTTAATTAAAAATCATTGAAAGTATAAATAAGTGTAAAAACCACAAAGGAGTTATTGACATTAAGTTGGGTGCCATGCATAGACTATTGTCTACCATTTCATATATTAGCTTCAGGGTAGATGACCTTTGTTCTTCGATCTTCAATGCATACGGAGAAGTTACTAATGCAAAACTAAAGATAGGACAACTCTTCTAATCCTTTACAAATGGACTCCTGACTATGATGTGACGTTAGAGAAATCTTATCTCATGTCAGATTGGGTAAGTTGCTAGGTCGTTGTTAAATTTAGAAAAATTGTTACAATTATAATATCAATTATTTGAAGGTGTTAATCCCCCATCTACACACAAATAATTTTTTTAATAGATCAAAATACAAGCTTTTATTGGGGAAATACATCATCATAATTCTAAGTCTTTGAGACGCAAAATCAAAATTGTCCTCTCAAGAGGTACATTATTCACTTAGAAAAAGGGGGGATTTTTGGAGGTGAATACTTTCCAATAGAGCCCCACAATAAGGCAAACTTTATAGTGCATACACTCTTAGTTTATGATGTAACATGATGTTGCATGACTTATCATTGGAAGTGTTACTAGAATGAAGGATGGCCTTGATTAACCATTAAACATCAATTCACCAAATTTAAGATTGCATCCCATATTAGCACATCCATGAGATTTCTTATCACTATTCTATTGTATGTGTTTATAACTCATAATAGGGATATTTTTTGTTTCTTTCTTGACATGTTCTAACGGATTATCCAAAACCTTTTCTCTTGGAGATGAATCTTTAACCATGTGATGAATAATAATAAGAGAGTCCCCCATCACAATTATGAGAGAGGAAACTCAATTTTATTTGGCAAGGAGGATGTCTTGTAGGAAGCCTTAACCTTTTTCTTAACTATTTGTCATATTTCCCAAACCCCCTTGAGTACCCTTAAAACATTTTTTCTACCAATAACATAGATAACCCCTCCCCTATCTCACTCTTAAATCTATTTATATATTCAAAAATGCACTGTAAACAATAAGAAATTACAATTTAACCAAAAATTATATAGTAAAATTTACAATGATAATTATTCACAAAACTCCAACTCATATATGTTTAATTTTTTCAAAATAAATTATAACTTAAAAAATTAGCTTCCCTCTTTTCTAAAATGGCCACCTCACCTTGAAAAAAATTTGAGTCAACAAAAATATATTGAAATTCCATTCCCTATCCCTGAATTCAACACAATTTTTTGTGTTTAACAAATTCGTGTGAACAAAAAAATATTTAAATATATTGAAATTCCATTCCCTATCCCTAAATTCAACACAATTTTTTGTGTTTAACAAATCCATGTGAACAAAAAAATATTTAAAATCCAATCCATTGGCTCCGTTATGGAAGTGAATATGAGTTATGAGGAGAAGGGGTTTATGAAATGTAGCAAAATAGTTTTAGTGTTGGACCTTCATGAGGGGATAGAAAAGGAGATGCTCATATAATAAGGCCCTATCACCCACATGAAAATGATGGATAATGTGGGTATCCCATTCAAATACTTAAAATGCCACAAATATGAGAATTTGGTGGCAGTAAGTACCCTAAATCTTAATAGGAAACATATGGGTAAAGAAGTTTAAGCATACAATATTTGATGAGGCTACAGATAACAACGATATTAATTTATCAAAGGTTTCACAAATGGAAATTAGGCATGATTCCAAAACAGAGGAACTACTTCATAGTGGTGTCTCTAGTTTCTCTATTGTTATTCATCAAGTTTTGTATGAGAAATTAACTTAAGGTGATCAAATTATGTGAATATACTTTATTTATTGAACTGTCTCTTCTTAATTACCAATCCAAATTTGAAATGTGGGAAACTATTTTGGTGTACATGAAGGTAATCCTCCATGGCATTAAACATTTCAACTTTTGCAACATGTACTTTGAAAACCATTCAAAAGATAATCCATTCTTCAATTGATTCAATTTCAATCTCTAAATATAATCACATAGGAAAGTCAAAAACTATTATGTTTGTGTAAAGATAAATTATAGAGAAAATTAAGTTAATAGAATAAATTAAATACAAAAAGGAGACACGGGACCTTTGGTTTATTGATTGGAACATGAATTATAGAAACATAAAACATCCTGATAAAAATCATCCACCAGTTACTAGGAATGATAGGAAGTGTCCTTCCCTTGACTTCTAGGATTTTTGGTGGAAGATTTAGAGTCCCAAGCCATATCAGTTTTGAAGACTCATATCCAAAATTATTTAAATGAAGAAAGTGATATCACAACTAGAATGATTGAATAGCATTCTTCTCTCAACCGCTGCTCATAGTTTCCAACTTCACAAAACTGTTGAAATGGTGGCTTAAATTGAACTAGCTTATCTGAATTAAAAGATGTTACCAAGAATTAGGTAGCGGGGGAAAACCACATATATATGAATATGAGGACATATATTATTCTCATTCATTTATTCTCATGGTTTTAGAAAATATTAATTGCAGTAAAATCATGTAAGCTCTGCGATAATTCCTCTTTACACTGGACCTGTAAAATAAAAAAATTTGTTTCTTTATTGTCTCTTCTGCTTAACAGAGTCCATAATTTCTAGTCTTAATTTTTATACTTTACATTTCATATCAAAGTTTAGAGTCAATCTAGATGACATTTTCATTTACTAATTTCGAGTCCTTATCACATATATCACAACTTTCCATGGAAGTCAATTTCAATGTTCAGAAAGAACACCAAAATGAAGAGGAAGAAGAAGAAAGTGATGTAACTGCAACAACAAACATTGATAAATCAAAACATGACCTATGACGAAGTAAATCCTTCCCTCACATTACTGAGTTTTTTTGGTAGTAAAATTAGAGTCCCAGGAAAAACTAGTTTTTAAGGGCTCATAGTCAAGAAAGTATTTAGATGAAGACCTCATTACAAGAGCCACCTACATTCATAGTCATTCCATTGAATAACTTTCTCCTCTTAACTACAACTCATAATGGGTTCTCATAAGAGATTTCCTTTCCAAAACCTCCTAGGATGGCACAACCATATATTATAAACCTACAGTAATATTTGAAGGATATATTTATAAATACCATGACTTTAAAAGGCCTATAGATAATGATATTTAGATCATATGCTCCATATTGAAATACAATAGCCAAGCTTACATGACAAAACAAAGCCAAGAAGATGAGGATGAGAATGAATGGATAAGTGTATTACAATGTGTTATGTTGTATGTGTTTATATAAGGTTCAAAATGCCCTTTCAAATTCTATAGAGAACCATTAATATTTATCTTACCTTATCAATTTGATGTCTAAATTCAAATTGATAAATATTAATGGTTCTCTATAGAATGGTTATCTTACCTTATCAATTTGATTTCTAAATTCAAATTGATAAATATTAATGGTTCTCTATATTAATGGTTGTTTGCCACTATTCATGAAAGAGTGCCTCAAGTTTGATATCTTGAAAACCATGGACGAAGTTATACGGAAAGCTTGAATATGCTATCAACAAAACAAACAAAAGGGAGATGTGGGAAAGAGATAGGCTGAAAAAAAGGGGATTAATTTTACCTCTAATCAGAAGAGAAATAAGGCCACAGTCAACAAGGGACCCTATAAAGGTCAAACAAGCAGGAATATGAACATAAATCAGCCCAGATTCAAGCTCCCAAGTGAGACCAAAACGAATGATCAGTCGGGTAGAACTGAAGTGGAATGAACAACTAGACCACCTATACAGTGTTGGGGATGTGGAGGGCCACATTATGTCGAAATTGTCCACACCGCAAGGGAACTGATCGGATTTCACAGATTCAAGAACCATCTACTATGGGAGAAGTGGCAAGGAGTATTCCTAAAATTAATGCTGCTCTTGAAGGCCATCAAGAAGAATACCAAAAAACCATGAGAGAATTTGAAGGCAAGCTCTTAGACCAAACTATATCTATTTTAATTGATCCAGGAGCTGCTTTGAGTTATACTAGCCCCAAGGTAGTAGAAAAATGTTTTTGCAAGCTATTAAGTTTAAAAATCCTTGGTTAGTACAACTAGCCACAGGAGAAAAAAGAAGGGTGTTGGCCAAGGTCAGCAGCTGCCCCCTAAAGTTAGCAGGTCAGTCTATCATAGAAGACCTGAATGAGTTACCCTTGGGATTGTACAACATCCTTATAGGTATGGACTGGTTGGAAAAATGGTACCTCATTAAATGTAAAACCAAAACTATTAACTACATGGATGAGGAGAGAAAGAGGCAGGAAATTCAAGGCATTCTAAGACCTCTAAAATTAAGACCAGTAACAACCTCCCAATTAGAAAAATGTATTAGAAAAGGTTGCCAGATTTATTCAATACAAGTAGGATCTATTATTCAAATAATATATTTGTTTCTTTAGAAAATATACCTGTGGTGCAGAATTTTCCGGTTGTGTTTCCTGAAGAAATTATGGGACTTCCTCCAAAGAGGGACATATATTTCACCACTGAGTTGATTCCGGTTGCTACCCCAGTCTCCCGAGCCCCTTATTGAATGAGCATACTAGAGTTAACAGAATTAAAAATGCAGCTACAAGAGCTACTTGATAAAAACTATATCCGTCCCAGTGTATCACCTTGGGGAGCTCCGGTGCTTTTAATTAAGAAGAAGGATGGAACCTTGCAAATGTGCATGGAACACCATCAGTTAAATAAACTAATCATCAAGAATAAATACCCACTACCCATTATAGATGAGTTGTTTGATTAGGTGAAAGGTGCGACTGTGTTCTCAAATATCGACCTCCGTTCAGGTTACCATCAGATTAGGATAAAGGAAGAAGATATAGAAATGACTGCTTTTATAACTCGTTATGGACATTATGAGTTCATTATGCTACCCTTTAGGCTAACTAATGCTCCTGCGACCTTCATCTGCATCATGAACATTATATGTCATCAGTATTTGGATAAATTTGTGTTAATATTTATCGATGGCACACTAATTTTCTCTTGGAAAATAGAAGAACATAAGGAGCATATCCGTATTGTTCTGCAAGTTTTAAGAGAACATCAACTGTACGCTAAGTACAGTAAATGTGACTTATTTAAAGAAAAAATCCAATACTTAGGACGTGCCATTACCAAGGATGGAATTTTTGTCGACCTACAGAAAATCAAAACTATCATGGAGTGGCCAGTACCAAAGGACATGGCTGATATAAGATCATTCACAGGTCTAGTCGGATACTATAGGTGATTTGTTGAAGGTTTTTCTAGGATGGCATACCCCATTACCTCTCTGCAAAAGAAAGGGAAAACCTTTAGGTGGACCATGGATTGTCAAAGAAGTTTTGATCAACTCAAACATTTACTTACCACCACACCCATTTTGAGCATTGTTGATCCAAATAAAGATTATGTGGTTTGTACAGATGCCAGCAAGGAAGGTGTAGGTGGTGTATTAATGCAGGAAGGCAGTTGTTGCCTATGAGTCTAGGAAGCTTAAGGAGCACGAGAAAAAATATTCAGCCTATGACTTAGAGCTGACAGCAGTCATTCATGCCTTAAATATGTGGTGACATTACTTGATGGGTAAGAAATTTATGTTAATGATTGATCATCATAGTTTAACTAACTATTTCAAACAACCCACCTTGAATGCTAGGCAAGCTCGTTGGGTTGACTTCCTAAGTGAATTTGATTTTGAAATCAAGCACTTGAAAGGAAAGGAGAACCGAGTCGCAGATGCCTTAAGTTGAAAGGTAAACTGTTTATATGAGGTCTCTTTCAGTGAGTCACAAACTACTTTTTATGAGAAAATTAGAGAGGCAGCAATGTAGGATTCATAATATAAATATTTATGCCAGCAAGCTAAAATTTTAAACAACCATGAACAACAATTGGGATATGAGGTAAATCCAGAAGGTTTACTAATTTATAGAAGAAGAATATATGTGCCCAATCATAAAAATATTAAAAATATAATCTTAGATGAATATCATAAGATTATGTATGCAGGCCACCCGGGTACCAGAAGTTAATAACTGCACTTAGAAAGGAATTTTTCTGGCCTGGTGTTATCACTAAACAAATTTCAAAGAAAAAGGGTAAGGTAAGGAAGAATTGGTCTTGGTCACTTTCGTGTTCCTTTCATGCATAAGAAGCACTTGGCAAGCTCAGGGTCAGCATACATCAGAGTTCTCCATTTCAACTCAAGCAAGGCAGTTAGCACTCAAGAAAAAGAATGTAGCTTTGAGGAAGTAAAAAAGAAATTGATGGCTGCCAATCTTGAGATTGCCCAACTCAAGGAAAGGGCAAGAAAACATGCAATTGAAAAGGCAAATTTCAAAAGAGTAAAAGCTAGTTGAGAAGATGGGAAAGTTCCAAGATATGAAGTAGTGAGTAGTCATGATCAATACTACACCTGGACAGTCCTTGCAATAAAAGAAGCAAGACACATCAGAAGGGTCAATGCAAAACTGAGAGCTGGAATCAGAAGTATGAAGAGGCAAATTGAAGATCTGAAGATACAACTAAGCTAGCGTGAAGGACATCCTTAGCTAAAAGAAATCACACAGCAAGTAAGGCTAAGTCATAAATTTTGATAGATTACCTTTTGAAGTTTACCTTGAAGAATGGTGTCTATATATTCAGTTTTGAACAGCTTCATGACAGATGGAAAAGCCATTTCAAGAAAAAGAAAGACTCAAGAAAGTTAAATTTTGGCCTTAAACTGTGTTTTTCAAATTACACAGCAGTTTCATAGCACGCTACGAAACTGCTGTAGGTGATGCCTAATGCACAGCAATTTCGTAGCGTGCTACGAAATTGTTGTAGCTACATATTATGATTCGGTTGACCAATTTTGAGAGACAAAAGGGAATTCTTTTTGAAAGGGAGTTTCTAAAGAGGATCATTTAAAAAGCGTAAACATCTAGCAAGGCAAAAACAAGCAGAGGAAAGACATATATGAACTCTAAGATATGTGTTATAAAAGTGATCATTATTTCATAGCTAGTATTGTTCATGATGCTTCAGGCAACATTAAAGAGGTTTTGTCTTCTCAAGTGTATATGGGCAAGGTCTATAGTACATGGAAAACAAGATAGTCCAATACATTTTTGTGCAATTAAGAAGAACGACAGGGATAATTGATTTCGAAGATCCTTGTGGAGACCAAAAGCAGAAAAACAGGAGCAGTTTCCTAGTTTCCAAGAGCAGTAAAGAGATGAGGCATCAAGGGCCAGCAAGGAATTTCAAACCTCCACCAAAGCTAAACTGAAGAAGGCAATTTGTCAGAGAATGAGTTTGGATTGAAATAAATGATACTACCAACATGATGAGGAGTTATACTCCTAATTGTTTTAGGTCTCTAGAACTACTAGTTAGCAGTGAGTTACATTTAATAGTTAGTTTTAAGTGTTAATAGGTGTCATAGTAGGAAGAATTCGAGTTCCCCTCATGCTGGAGGAGGAATCTCAGTTATGTAAGAAGCACTATATATAGGAGAAAATCTAATGTACAAAGGGTTGGAAATTTTCAGAGAAACTCTCATATTGTGCTTTGTGTAAGACTCTGTTTTTTAGTAATACAATATTTGGCTTTGCTTCTCAGGAATCAGAAAGAATTCAATGTTCAGAATGTCTTGTATTGTCATCTTCTCAGTATTTACAGTGGTATGAATGTGTGATTACTTAGAAATCACTGATTGTGCTCTAACTTTCTTCATACATTTATAAATTGTGTTGTCCTATATGTTTCTGATGTGTTTTCCCTGTGTTAAATTCTAGATGCGCTGACTTCCATGTAATGCTAACATTATTGTCATACTGAAACATTTCGACTCCATAAGCCCAATGAATATTTTCTAATTGTGTTTCAACCACTTACACTCTTCATTTGTTTCATAGAGTTAGCCATCTTATTCATTATCAAAATCTTTAATCTTGTGAGAGAGCCCTCTCAAGTTGAGGAGGTTAAGCCTGAGCCAAAAGTAGGTTTGAAATAGTTACTCAAGGTCTACCTGATTAGCAGCCTATCAGGGAGTGATTTTGTGATAACACCCGGTATGAAGAAGGAGGTAGCAGATTATTTGGCTCATTGTTTGGAATGCCAGCAAGTGAAAGCAGAACACGTCGCCCAGCGGGATTACTCCACCCATTTCTTATTCCATAATGGAAATGGGAAACCATTTCCATCGATTTTATTACAGGATTTCCCAAGTGTAAAAATAATAATGACTTAATAATGGTGTTAGTAGACAAGTTGAGAAAATCTGCTCATTTCATACCAGTACATTCAACCTACAAGGTCGTGCAAATTTCTAACATATTTATGCAAAACATTTTTAGAATACATGGAATATCCAACATTATAATTTCCGAGTGTGATGCGAAATTTACCTCAGCTTTCTAAAAAGCTTTATTTGAAGGTTTAGGCACACAGTTCCACTTCAGCATTGCTTACCACCCTCAAACAGATGGGCAGACCAAGCGAGTAAATCAAATAGTAGAAGATATGTTGCGGACTTACGTAATGCAGTAGACATATAAATGGGAGGACTACCTACATTTGGTAGAGTTTTCTTACAACAACGGTTACCATACCTCTTTACAGATGAGTCCATTTGAAGTATTATACGGACATAAGTGTAGGGCGCTCTTGAGTTGGGGCAGCCCAGAGGACAAATTAGAGAGGCCATCGTGGTCTCAAGACATGATCTCTTTACTGTCATTCTCCCCTGTTCAGGCTTAGACCACTAGCCCATTTCCCTCTCTTAGAGAACCCACAACAAACCCATGAAGAAACCATTTATATTCGAGTAGTTCTTACTCATTGACCCAAACCTCATCCCCAAAATTGAAGGCTAGTTGAAAGGAATGAGCCACTTCCAAGGCTCCCAAATATATGTCTTTCAAAAAAAACTCAAACAAATCAAGCTTCGAATCTAGAGGTGGAAC
The DNA here is from genome assembly GCA_031772625.1 of Pinus tabuliformis. Lineage (NCBI taxonomy): Eukaryota > Viridiplantae > Streptophyta > Pinopsida > Pinales > Pinaceae > Pinus > Pinus tabuliformis. The sequence goes on along the minus strand of CM062808.1, from coordinate 384,575,592 downwards.
TAAGAGGAATTCAGGCACACATTTTAGGAGAAAGAAGTCATTGAGAAATCCATGACACAACTACAACATGACATAATTATCCAAGGTAGATCTGAATCCACTAATGCTAAAAAATGTCTCCTCTCCCAACAACTTTAGGAACGATACAAGTTTGAAGAGATTTGCTGGAAACAAAAATCCAGAATCCTCTGGCTCGAAGAAGGAGAACATAACACCTCCTTCTTCCACAAATCTACTATCCAGAAAAGAGCCAACAATAAGATCTCCCTACTCGGAAAATAATCAGGATCCATGGCGGAGACTCAAGAGAAGATTGAGCAAGAGCTCGTCAACCACCTTTCCAGTGTTCTCCAGGAGCCTCCTGTCCAGCGAAAGGAAGAAATCTCTCAAATCACATTCAAGATCTCTAAACTCATTACAGAGGATCACAATACTTCCCTCATGAGACCCATCTGAGCATCTGAAGTCAATGATGCCCCTTTCCAAATGGAGGATAACAAGGCCCCAAGACTAGATGGATTTACCGTATCCTTCTTAAAGAGATGATGGAACTTTCTTGGTAATGAGATCCATGACATGGTGGAAGAGTCTAGAAACACCAAATCCATTCTCCAAGCCTTCAATGTCACATTCATCACCCTCATCCCAAAGGAAAATGTAGCCTCGCCTGGTCAGTATAGACACATAGCCTTATGCAATGCTATCTACAAAATTACATCCAAAATCATCGCCAACAGGCTCAAATCACTCCTCCACCTACTCATCTCCCTTGAGCAATCAAGCTATGTTGAAGGAAGAAAAATCCTTGATGACATCATTTTATCCAATGAGATCATTCATTCTCTCAAATCTCTCAAAAAACCAACCATGTTACAGAAGCTTTAAATGGCCAAAGCTTTTGATAACTTAAACTGAAATTACATTGAAAGCACTCTCAAGGCCTTTGGTTTATGCACTCCATGGACCCAATGGGTTATGCCTCTCTTATCCACTCCTTCTCCATCCTTGTCAATGGCACCCCTTCCAACACCTTTCTCCCCTCAAGAAGCATCAAGCAAGGAGATACCCTCTCCCCCTTTCTATTCATCCTCATGGCTAAAGGTTTTTTGAGGCCTCACGATTCACAATGAATCCACTCACACTCATCAGAAGTTTGTCGATGACAAACTTCTCATGAACCATCCTTCTATGCAAGAGGCCAAAGAGATAAAGGCTATCCTCAACCTTTTCTCCCTGGCTTTGGGAATCGATATTAACATAGACAAATCTCAGATCTTCTTCAATACCCCTCCCATCTCACAAACGAACATCTAACGCATCCTTGGTTTTTCCATCACCTCTATCCCAACCAAATATATTAGAGCTCCCCTCACTTCCTCTGTCATTAAGCACTCCTCCTGGCAGGACCTCTTAGACAGGCTGGCCTCCTAACTTAATTGATGGACTCACAGATTCCTCAACTTTCCTAGCTGGCTCATCCTCCTTAAATCAGTTCTTCAAGCCATGCCAATCTACCTCTTATCCATTCTAGCTGCTCCCAAATGGGTCCTTAGCGTAATTAGAATAATTTATCGCTCCTCCTTATGGGAAGAATCTAACCTCAAGCACAAATGGTTTCTCATTAAATAGGAAACCATATGCCTTCTAAAAGCTTTTGGCGGACTAGGAATTCGCGATCTAGAAAATTCAACAAAATTATGGGTGCCAAAATTTGGTGGAAATGGATAAAGCATAAACAAGAACCTTGGGCCAATCTATCGCACTATAAATATGCAGGTGAATTTCGTCAACAATATATGATTCATCTATCTCACTCATCTTCAGGCTCTCTAATCTGGAAACTAGCAAATCAAAACAGGCATATGATTCAGGCTCATAGCTTCTGGGAAGTTTGGGATGGAATTGGGAAAAATTTTGGAATGATTCCTAGCAACAACAACCAGTCCTGGCCTTGATCCTACCCACCCTGCTCAGCCTTACCTCTGCCCTTAGTGCTAGATGACTCCCCATCTCCCAGTTCCAGACCAACCCTGATAACCCTTTAGAGCACACTTGGGCCCATGACATTCTATGCTTGGAGGAAGCAAACGATCTCAACCTCTCACTCCTGCAATAAGAATTGTCAAAAATATTTATTGAGCCAAAATATGGCAATGATGTTCATCATTGGGGATACCAAAATTAAGGAATTTTTTCTATCAAGGAAGCCTACAACCTCCTCATTCAACATGACCTTATAGAGCCAGAACCCTTTTGGAACAAGCTTTGGAGTCTAAATACCTAGCCTAAAATAAAAACTTTCCTTTGGCTCTTATCCAAGCGCAAATTCTGCACATGGGATAATTTGATTAAGAAAGGCCTACATGGACCATCCTGGTGTGTTTTATGCAGATACTAGCAAGAAACTCTGGACCGAATTTTCCTCGCCTATCCTTTTTTCTAAATCCTTATGGCATAAATTATAGCATGATTTCCTAACATCCATAGAGGAAAACTATGCCATTGCCCATTCCCTAAGAAAATGGCCAACCTCCCCCTTCATCAACACCATCTTATCTTACATTTAGATCGTAGTTCCTCTCTTCCTAGTGTGGGAAATATGGAAAGAGCGAAACCAAAGGATCTTCACCAACTCTCATAAGCCACTAGAGGAATTCTAGTTGCTCATGCACAAGCACTTGGAGGAATTTGAAAACTCTCAACAAATGGACCACCTAGGAATTTCAAGCTTCTCAGACCATAGAAAAATACATTCTCAATTGGTGGAGCCTTAAATCCCCCAATCTAGCTCCCTCAAGATTCCCTATCCATATCCAACCCTCCCTCTCCTCTTGGGTGCCTCCTGGTCTCCCCCCCTACCCTCCACTTCAAACTTAACTTTGATGGAGCCAATCAGGGAAATTCCGGGGAAGTAGGCTTTAGAGGTGTTACAAGAGTCACATTGGTCATGAAAGAAATAATGTAGCTAAGATCAAGGCACTCATTGCAAGAATCCAAATCACTCATAACAATCACCTTCTTCCTCTCATTGTTGAAGGAGACTCCCAGATCATTATCAACATGGCCAACAAAATCATTAATGGATCTCCTCCTACTAGGCAAGCTCTGGGTTGGCAGATTGACTACCACGTTCAACATCTAGCCCGCATTTTGACTCACCAAGAAGCCATTATTTTCTCGCATGTCAAGTGTAAATCTAATGCCCTTGCTCACTTTCTAGCCAACAAAGGCATCAAAGATCATCAATCACTGACATGTTGGTCACCTGCAATGGAGAACCTCCAAAACTAATGGTTTCTGACACGTGGAGGGTGTCCGGCTACACATGACTCCTACTTGACCTAATTACTCCACACATCTCATCACCTCAGTTTGTGAGGACCACCCTGCTTCTTATCCAATATTTTTACCTTGACGCTATCTGACCTCCCTACCATTCCTTCTCTGGCTGCTTGCCCTTCCACTCAACTCCACTCCTCCTAGCCTCGTTGCTACGCCCACCTATACCAGCATTCCAATCATGAGTAGTGACAGAGGGAAAGGTCGTCACCCAAGGCGTGGACGAGGTTGAGGGAGACCCCCAACCACCTTGGATTACATTTCCATTGCCACCTTGTTTGACCATTGCATTCTAGTGTATTTGCAAGAAGGTCACGGTCGTGGACGAAGAGGAAACGCACCATGGGCACTTGTCCCTCTAGGCCCTACGCAACCTTCTAGCATGACAACTGAAAGAATGGGAAGCCATCAAGGACAAAGACACCCATCGAATTGTTGAGCTCTCTGCACTCCTTTGCCACTCGTCTACCTCCTTGAAGTGGTTATCTTGCAGGGACCTGGGCATTGATTACCATACCAATGTCCCCTCCTCGGTTGTGTCCCCCACGCACTCCCCTCCTACAAGCTCGTCCCCCCCTCCCACAAGCAAAGCTCCCCCGCCTCCCGTTGCACCCATTATTCCTTTGCCTGTGACCAATGCTTCCCCTTCTTCCTCCCTCGGCCGAACACTTATGGGTGCTTCATTCTGGAGGAGACCCTGGAGGAGATCAGTTTGATGCAGGCCCGTGGAATCTTTTAGGCACATGATGGCTCTAGCTCTACTTCTATCTGCCTTCACAATAGTTGGCGTCACTATCCAACATCCTAAGCAACTCTGAGTCAATTTTTTTCTCTTTTTGGTTAATGGATGACATAATATCTTTTTGCTATGGCAATTTCTAGTGCAATAACACCGTTGTAGCTCAACCTAAAGGTGCCAATTCGGAGACTGAGAATCTTTTTGCTTTGCTTCAACATGAAACTATCATCTTTCATCAGTGCACTCTCGAGACAACGTGAGGCCTTACCCTCATGTGCAACTCATATAGATCCATCTTTTTGAGAAACAATATAAGCTCTAATTTCCTCCTCCAAAAATAGAATACTCTTGTCTTATCTTTCTAGTTTCCTTACTTTGAAGCGAAGACTAAACTCATGACTGTAAAAGCTATAAATTTAACTCAAATAATATATAACATTATTATATCAAATATATAATATTATTATATCAAAGTATATATTTAAAGTAATATTTTAAACAAAATATAATATTTCATTTTTCCGTAAATCTTATTTCAATACATAGATTTTTTGGACGTCAATATATAGATTTTTTCTACGTCCCTAAATCTGGTTTCAATACATAAAAATTTTCGACATCATTGAAAATTTATTTTGAGGTTATCACTTAATTTGATGATTATTAATTCTGTGCGAGAGGATTTTTGGTTTATGGAAATTTCTAACTATAAAATATTAAATAAAAAAAATAAATTTACTAATTTTACAATATAAAAATATTGAGTAAACTATAAAATATAAATAAAATAAATTTATTTATTTTGTATTATAGAATAGAGCTGAATTAATTTGTGGTTTTTAAAAAATATATAGAATTTATCATGTGAATTAAGTTATGATTTTTTAGACACATGGTATTAATAATTCATATTATTAGCTTATGATATTGTAACAAAATCTATTTACAAGTTAGGAAATTTCATAATAAAGTGAGATAAATCTTTGTTGTTGCATGTTTTTAATATTATATTGCTTCTAATTTTAGTTTTGAAATTTTTAAAAGATTCTATGAAGTTTATAAAAGTTTTGAAAAAATAAAATATTAAATTGAATATTTTGAAAATAAAAAGCCCACTTGGCTTTGGTTGGATAGTGAAAGGTGCAGTGACAACAATCTATTTTTTTTTTCTTTCTATTTGACAAGTCTCATAATAATTTAAGTTTTGTTACAATACCATGGATTATCAATACCACATGCCCAAAAACCATAACTTATTTCAAAATCAAAATATTTTATTTTAATTTTATTTTATAACATTTAAAAATTTTAAACCTAATAGTTACAATATAACAAGATTCTTAACCATAGATATTTACCCCCATTTTACCATAGATATTACTAACTTGTAAAGCTACCTACTACTACCATGAATTATTAAAACCACTTGCCCCAAAAACCATAATTCATTTCAAAATCAAAATATTTTATAAATATTTATTTAATTTAATTTTATAACATTTTTATTTCACTAAGTTCTTGTCCAAATAATTAGGCTAACTTATTATGTGAGCGATTAATTTTTACTTGTAAGTTTAAAATAAAATTAAATCCAAAGTCAAATTAAATATATATAAACACTTATTCTGATTGTATTATGAAAAAACTCTCTGTTATATATATATATATATATATATATATATATATATATATATATATCAATTACATGGACTCTAAGTTTTTAATGTGATTTTTCTAGAAGATTTTGACTTATATCATAAATTACAGAAGCATCCAATCTGAAATTAAAGTTTAAATTGATAATTTAGTTAGTCTTTTTGTTTTTTTTGTTTTTTTTGTTTTTTTTGTTTTTTTTTTTTAGCAAAGTGAGATGTATTATGTACTGAGTGTTTTGATTTTTATTATGGATTGATGTCTGTTTTGGAATAGAGTTTACACAATTTTAATTTAATCATCAATAATTATTCGGTGGATGGGAGAGATTCAATTTCCACAAAATATTCTAGAATATTCTGATTGGGATTTGTCTTCAAAGTAGTTATGTCATTTTTGCTCTCTTAATTAAATTCATTATTTTTGAAAAATGTAATATGGCCAAGTGTCATATGAAATGACGACTCGGAAATTAGTAGTTGTTGGATTCCCCCTCCGTTCTTAGTCTTTCTCCTTTCTATCTGAGCTTTTTATTCCCTCTCCTGTTTGTTTCATACTCTATTTCCCTTTTTATGCTTCCTTTTATTGATTTCTATTAGCGAGGATCAACTCCTTTTATTTTTAGTAATATTATGTATTCATAATCAGTTAGTATTATTACTTATTTCATTTTTATCTTTTATTTATTTTTTCATTCATTTTTATTTTTGAGATAAACATCCTCTCTTTTATTGTTAAGAAATTTCTAGTGTATTTTTATTTATTTGTATTTTTTACCTCATTTATTATTTATGTTTTTTTATTTTATTATTTATTTATTTATTTATATATATATATATGTTTGATTTTTTTAACACCCTCTCTTTTAGGTTTATATATTTTGATTAATTTTTATTGTATTATTTGTCCCTTTTATTATTTATTTTTATTTTCATATATTTTATTTAGTTTATTTATTTTTTATGGATTTTTATTTAATTGTTAATTTTCTAGGTAGGATAATCATTTAAACACATGAATAATATTAATTAGTAAATAATAAGGAAATAATAAGTTAATTAATAAATTAAATAATTAATTAAACAAACTAAATTATTGTTTATTAATTAATTAAACAGTTCAACCCTAGTCAGAGATAGTTGTTTAGTTAATTTATAATATATAAATATATTAAGTAATATACTATATAATTTTCCCTTCCTTAGTCAAACGTCCACCAAATATTCTCAATGTGATTTTTTCCGAAAATTTTTCATTAACCAGAAATGATTTATGTTTTTTTTGCATGTGGTATTGATAAACTATGGTATTGGCCCATGGTATTGTAACAAAGCCTATTTATATTTGACTTATATATTGATTATTATTATAATAAATAATAATCATTTTTTTTTTTAAGCTTGGCAAGGTTACATCTTCATCATATCCAATATATCACCCACTGGTGGGGTGTCATTATAATTTAGTTAAATTTTATGTTTTTATGTTTTTATTTTTTTAAATTTTAGCAACTTGAGATAGCCGCAGTTCAATATGACAACCATGTTGTAAAATTTTATGTAATGTAATGTTAACTTTCATCAAATTATTTCCAACACAATAAATATAGCTATTAACTATATAATAATAAAATAAAATTATTGAAATCTTACTAAAAATTAAAAATAGTTATTGATGATTAAATTAAAATAATGAAAACTCTATTTCAAAATAAACACTCCTATTAATATAATTAAAAATATTTTAAAATCTTTAATAAAAATTAAATTCCTATCATTCACTTCACAATAATGCAATTAAAAATTTTGAAATCTTATTCCAAAATAAACACTATTATTAATATATAATAATAAAAAATTAAATTTTGAAAAAAAAAAACCATTAAAAAATTAAAATTCGAAAAAAGACCATTAGAGTTTAGAAAGCCGTTCACTTGTTTTTATTTTTAAATTGCAGCCAGTTATTAAAATATAATTGGGTTTGGGTTCATTGATTTGATTACAACTTAATTCTTTAAACAAGAGAAACGTAGACTTTTGGGTTTGGATTGTCCAATTAGTAAGCTATAATTGGGTTTGGGTTCACTGATTTGATGTGCAACTTAATTCTTTAAAGAAGAGAAACGTAGACACATTTGGGTTTGGATTGTCCATTGGATGTACGATACAAATCTGTGACTCTCCATAGGAGAGTCAGCGCTTCGAATCCTGTCACTGTTACCTTTTCAGGTGTGTTTTTGAGTATGGCACTATTTTTACCTTTTTCATGTGTGTTTTTGAGTATGGCACTATGGCAAGCCCGGAGAAGTGGGCGTGGCGTTTGGCGGACATCTGACCTGTCCATTTCTACCTCCCTTCTCCAATCCCAAGAAGCAGAGGATTGGGTGAGTTGTTGTCCAAATAGAAAGCACATATCAGAATCTAGATTGTAAGAGTCTCCAGAAATATTATATTATATGTAGTGTCCTCCTGAAATATAATTAAATAATTATTGTTTCTATTCAAATGTATAGATTATTTTTTTATGTATATATACACTTATACTAAAATCTTAAAACTACACCTATTTTAATTGGTACGAGGAAGTAATTGAGAAAACTAAAAGAGGGTATACTTTAGTGGTTGTTGCTTTATTAAACCATGGTGCATGAATCTGCCTACCAGTTAATTTAAATAAATATAAAATTATATGTTTGTTTTGTTTAACTGTTTTCTTTTATAGTGAAAGTATTTTAAAGTTATTTTAGATTAAATCTGAGTAGGTTTATTAGTTAATTTAAATATAAATATAAAATGATATGTCTATTTTGTTTAGTTATTTTTTATAATTAAAGGATTTTAAAATTATTTTGAATTAAGTTTGAGGAAGTATATTATTTTTTAGTGTAAAATTGGAAGAAAATATTTTTTTTAATATACAAAATTAAAATCAATGTTATGAATTAACCCATGAACATTTACAACTATTTAATTTATATGACTAGATTAATTTTGCATTATACCAAAAAAATATTTTATACTCAACCCTATAATATTAATATTATTTAAGTAATAGTTTTTGAAAATAAATAATATTTCTTTTACATTGTTTTAATACATAAAAATTTTCAACTCAATTTGTTTTAAAGTAAAATTTGAATTAGATGATAATTAATTAAATAACATTTCCGAGAATGTATATATGTATGGGGTTTTTATACATAGAACTTTTCAACATGGCTTGTTTTAATGGGTTGGAATTGGATGATTATCAATTTATTTTAAAATTAAGTTTGAATCAGATGATCACTAATTAAATAATATTTCCGAGAATATATATGGGGTTTTATACATAGAATATTTTAACGTGGTTTGCTTTAATAGGTTGGAATTAGATGATTATTAATTATTCTTGATGATTTTTGGATTATCCAAATTTTTAAATATTAAAATATAAATAAAATAAAATTGTTTACTTTAAAATATAAAAATTCCAATGATATTATTATATATATATATATAAAAGAAATAATTTGCATTTATTAATATAGTATCTGAAGTTATTATATTAAAATTAGCAGTTAAATTTGATGGTTATTTATTAGTATTTTGTATTTTTTAAAATCTTCAATTTAATCCTTGACATAAAAATTTACTTGTATCTACCTTTTCTTGGTATATATATATTTTGGTATGAGAGACATATTTCTATCACATATATATTTATAACTCTATATTTTAAATATTAACAATTCAAAATTGGATTGTATTAAATAAGAAAAGTTAACAACGAGATAAAACTCTAAGATAAGCAACTCAAGTTTATGGGTCTTCAGGCATGTTAGAAAAAGCTTGTCTATGTCCTAATTGACATCATGGAATCCTATACTGTGCACATTAAACCCAATGGTTGAAACTCAAGTGCTCACCCATGGGCCATATCTATGCTATATAAAACCCTATGGGGATAGATTAATTAGATTGAAGTGCTTTTAGTTCTTCAACAAAAATAACAAGTGACATAACATATTTTTGTTTGATTTTGAGATTTTTTATTTAGTTTGTTCAGTGTTAATACATTCTTGATATATCTAAATTTTTATAAATAAATCTATTTAATGATTGGAAATGAAATCTCAAAATAGACAATTACCATGGATCTTAACTTGGAATAATGAAGAAATGTAAATTGTTATGTATTATTGTTAGTGATATTTTCTTCACATTATGGATCCTATTTAGTTCTTAAATCCTATTTTTAAGAAATTGTTATAACTCCCCAATTAATCTCTAACCCTCTATGTATGGCATTCTTGGTTGATTGAATGTACAGTGTTGAGTGGATGCACTCTCAGAGTTGAGTTGGACTCACCTGAGAGCTATACATTTCTTCTCTATATTCTCTCGTTAATTATAATTTGGTATCAGAGCACAAGGGTAGTGTTGGGTTTCCGATAAAGGTGTGACTGAGTGGCGAGCACGCGTTGGGTTTCCGATAAAGGTGTGACTGAGTGGCGAGCACGCGTTGACTGCATTGGGTGATGTGTAGAGGGATAACCCTGATCTTGGTAGAGATGCATGAATTTGGTTGATTGCCGACCGTGCATTTGATTGTTGTTTGAAGAAGTTGTTGCAACAGAGCACTGTTGGAAGAACTGTATGGAAGGGTTATTTGATGGAAGTGGAGTGGTTGAATGTTACCTCCTGTACATGTTGGAGTCTGTGTGTGCACTAGTGCAGTGAGCATTTTAGGATCCATTTGTTGAGAATATCTGGTGTTGTGGAGCACTGTTCAATCCTAGAGAGTGTGGATCACGTGGAAGAGTGTGAGATTTGCAACACTGTGAAATATGTTCCTCTACGACACCATGCAGAACTGCGTGCTCGAGTTTGAAGGGAAGTCGCTACTGGTTGATACAGAGTTATGTGGCGCGACTTGTCACCAAAAGAAAAACTGTGTGGAAATTTCCGGTGCCTGCTCCTGTTTGCATGAAGCAAGCAACCAACGAAACTGTAAGACAATACATAGTGAGGAGACCTATGTGAGTGGCCAATGTATGTGGTGTAAGCGACCCATTTTGTTGGTATTGGAAGAGCCATGGAGCTGTGAAATGGGAAGCCAGTTCTTGGAGCTATGCAGTGGTATTTGGTACACAAAATAACTATCATATCTGTTGTGTGTGGAGCCTAGAATGGAGTTTGGAAGGTGGGATCGGAGGTGGTCAATCGCGCTGCAAATTGTCGATTGCTGTTGAGCACTGTTAATCGACTGCTGTCGAGCGATGTTGAGTTGTATGTTACATGTTGTGCCAAGTGAGTGTTACATGTAGGGTTGTTGTCTGGGAAAGCTGAGTGTATGAGTACTGGAGCTGCTAGTTGATTAGTCAGAAACACGAGAGACAATGCCTGCATGTTGATTGGAAGCCCTGAGACATGAGAGGAGTGAGTCGACTGCTGAAAATAAATTGTGTGGTGCTGTGTAATTGAAGTCTAAGAGTGAGGAGAAAGAGGTCTGAGTTTTGTAGGTGATCATATGTACTGTGCGACAAAACATTAGTGGAGAACCTACACTATTTCAATTTGTGTTGAGAATCTATTGAGGAGGAGACGTAAGCCTCATGTCTGTGATTTTTGTGTGCATTGTGGTGAGGATGTGTTGTTACATGTGTTGTATATGCATTGAGCACTGTGTGGAGATGCTATAGAGACTTCTTGTGGTGTCGTGGAAGATTACTGCTGAACTATCTGTTGAAGTGTTGTGGGTGATCGTTGCTCATCTATATTGAGTTGTCGTGAAAGCGCACATCTGAAGAAAAAAGGGGGTGGCTGCATAGTGTTGTGAACCTGTCAGACAATGTACATGGTGAAAAGGATTCTCGAGAGATCCAACATAGTGGGATTACCAGCTTGCAATGCAGAGATCCATCTGTGTCTAGAGCCAGTTTTTTTGTTGTCTACCTATATGAGCATGCATTTAACCTGTGCACTAAAGGAGAAGCGAGGCATTTCTCTGTGTGGGGAGGAAGATCACACCCTCTGGACAGTCATTACAATCCTATGGAGTTGATTGTGTGGAATTGACCTGCATCCTACGTATGGGGTTATTCCCCGCGGATACACTTTCGATACATTATAACATGTTGGAACATTCAAGTGGTTGTGAAGATTATGAGTAGTGGAATGAAGACAGCCACCGTGAGCCACTGGTCTGATTGGATTGCTGCGGGGGAGTGGTAAATGAACATATACATTACAAGTTTTTTTTGTGGAAGCCGGTTGCTGATAAAACTCGATAGTGCAAACTATTTTCAAATTCATTAATCAAATATCATATTACAGATATACAAAAGTATTCTCTCAGGATAGGAAAACTATCTTGGACATACAATCTATTGGTTGAGAGAATATCTCAATCACACACCAAATCAAGGGAACCACTCCTATGGAATAGGAACAGACTCTTTACATAGAAAGTCACAACTGAGGCAAATAGGAAATAATATTCCAACACACCCCCTTAATGACTATTTGTCTCGATATCAATCTGCAAGATCTACATCTGGTCGAGTCTCGTAATTACACCTTGTACCTTGTTCATGCAATTGTCGATGTCCATATAAAGGAACAACCATCTACCGAAATGCATGGGTTCCCAACCGCTGCAACTGCCATTCTACTAGGAAGTCCTTCACATACATGGTTCATCCAACCTGTTGATGAACTCCCCATAGCTATAAAACTTCACCTCATGGAGTCTAAAACCAATATGGCCCACCCAAGTGTATCCATCGTGCATGACACACTTTTCTAGGGTGTTAAAACTCTCTTAAAAAGGGAACACATAACAGAGGGTATGCATGCCTCTCTGGGTCTTACAGTAGGTACATAAAACGTTTCAAGACCACAACTAACCATTACAAAGGAGTATATGACATGTCGATTTATTCTAATTACAATATGTGACTCATACTAGACCATGAATATGTTCCACAAACTCACACTAATTCACACAAACTCGATTGTCCATCATCTTCCAATCTCTGATGCAGCTCCTCTAATGCCATCTTCACTGTCATTTCTTCATCATATCTAGTTGTTAAGCATTCCTGCAAATAAATTTGTCTATTGCTGGAATGGTCAGTTCCAATAGAAACACAAATGTGTGACAATAGTTGGCCAAACTAAATGCCACTATATTCTTTTTACCAGAATTACATCACCGACATAACACTTTCTAAAAAAAATAAAATTTTAACAATGGATTTCTCCACATGACAAATCGACTCTCTAAACTTGGTTCTAAGGCTCTTATGACAGATCTCCTCTGGGCTTCTAGAAGACCCAGTTGCAGCATATTCACGTCGGTTCACCATGTTCCAGTTCTACCCTCCTCAGGTCATGCAGCCTAACAGGCAGGCCACCAGAAGCGAAGGAGGCAACAACCAGCATCCACACTAGGCTCCAGCGTGCAACCAATGCAATTGACACTCCTAGGGTCCATCCTCAGACTACGCAATGACCACACCAACCCACTCCTTAGTCATCGGGGTGGAAGAATGACAAAATTGATAAATTGCTCAATCATCTTCTCATCTTTTAAAGACAACGTTGAAGAAGCTTCCCCGAGGCCTTTGAAACAACTGTTTTTAGCACTATTGCAGTAGGTTAGTTACAAAATGCGTACTTTGCTGCTTAAATGCCTCGAATTTTCTCCTCTTCCACTTCTCTCCGCTTGCCGGAGAGAAAAGAGAGTCGAGAAAGAATATCACTCTCCCTGATACAACAACAACAGAAAATGTGCGATATTTCGCAAAAATGTGCGATATTTCGCAATGCCGCCCCGGGCGGTAAGAGAAGCGACGAAGGGAAAAGAATAAAATACCAAAGTGCAATAATAATGGCATGAGAGCTAACAAAAGCCAAAGATAAAGAAAGGAGAACCGAACAGAGCAACGACCCAGACAGAACAAATAAAACCCGTTGTATCCCAGCAGCTACACCAGCAATCTGCAATCAGCCACCTACCAGCCCAACCTCCTCTAATCTTGTAGTGATCTGCACCAAACAATCTTCTCCACGTGGGGCCACCACTCTAGAAACACATCAGCAAGACTGCCAGTCGACCTTTGCCAACATTACTAGTCCACCGACTCGATCGATCTATTGTCACCTGCTTGGATCTCACTCTTTGCCTGGTAGATACACCATGGCTGTCAATATTGGAGGTCCTACTGGGAACAACACCACGAATTGCAGCAATTCACGATGCTGCTCCACGACCTGCAAGAATCGAAGGCACCACACACCAGGCATCTGCAACGATCTCACTCTCTTATGATGCACCACGCACTTTGCTCCAGTAATCTCCTTTCACACATTCACAACAACCATGAAAAGAAACACCATGAATCGAAATAGCTAGAACCTCTAGAGGCGTGGCGATGCCATAGATTCGTTGAACATAAACCTTCAATTTTTTTTTTTACACCAAATCGAAAGTCTGTGACAAGATTCGATCCGGCTCTGGCACAAGCAACTGAGCGAGAAACAAAACAAAACCCTCCCAAGGAAGGATTGATGGGATCAAATGTGAGATATCAACTCAACTAATCCTGGAGATAGCGTCTTCACTTTCAACCTATTTGATGCTAAATCTGGCTCACTAATGGATGAAGCAACAAGTTAACTCAGACCTACAATTCTTAGAGACAAGGGTTTTCCATCATTGGCACAAGCATGCCTCAACTTGGAAGCTAGTGTAAACAGGCTAGAAGCTAAGTTTCTATCCTCTGTGCAACTACCTAGAGGTAGAGGTATCTGGAGTGTCTGCCTTAGATGGAGCTCCCTAACACCTTTAACAGTCACAACGGCTACATCTGCACCACCGCTGGCACCTTGCTCCTCTGCTGCCATATTCCACGCTCTTCCACGCTGCACACACAACTTTAATACACAAGGTATCTCACACAGTCCTTGCAGCTACACCAAAAACCCTTAATGCGTCCTCCACTGCTTGTTGTTCACAAGATCTCTGCCTAAATCAGCTACACCTCCCATTCGATTTCAACTGTCTAGTGTTGCTTCAGGAACGAGGATGAAGACGAAATCTATATTCCATGGAAAAAGGAACCGAAATAACAAGGCAACTTTGTTGTGGAAATGTTGACACAGACTCCATTGATTGAGATTAACAAAAAAAAATAAAACAATTCAAATATATTTTCTTATTTCACTCAGGCCAAGACGGGCCAAGCCCAGGCCAAGCCAGGCCCTTAGGGCTCTGATACCATGATAAATCTCGATAGTGCAAACTATCTTCACATTTATTAATCAAATATCATATTGCATATATACAGGAGTATTGTCTCCAGATAAGAAAACTATCTTGGACATACAATCTGTTAGTTGAGATAATATCTCAACCACACACCAAACTAGGGAAACCACTCCTATAGAATAGGAACATACTCTTTACATAGAAAGTCACAACTGAGACAAGTAGAGATTAATATTCCAACAGGTGTTGTGGCTAGATTTATTATCAAGTTGTGTGTGTA
Organism: Pinus tabuliformis; assembly: GCA_031772625.1. NCBI lineage: Eukaryota > Viridiplantae > Streptophyta > Pinopsida > Pinales > Pinaceae > Pinus > Pinus tabuliformis. Next base: position 384,560,326 of record CM062808.1, on the reverse strand, counting down.
GGAATTCTCAGGTTGAGATAGCCTCACTTGACAGTGTGTTGTGGGCACTGGGGGTGTGTAGCATCGATGGTGTGAGTCGTGGACTGGAGCATGGATTGTGCATGGTTAAACAAATTTAACAGTTAACGAGAGGCCAACTTGTGTGGTACAAGGAGCATGGAGCTCCAGAGCTGGTGCTGGAGTGTAGGAGGAAAGAGATAAAAAGTCGACTTCTTTGGTGTCATTGACTATATCCGTGGGCTAGCGGTGGACGAGAAGATTCATTGTTGTCTAGAAGAGATCCATATCTTGGTGCCATTGTAAATGTTGTTTATTCATCATTAAAAAGTTGTAAAGGAAAGAGGCACGAGTTGCAATTTTCAGGAAGAGATTTGACCAGCGTGAACTTTCCATGCTGAACATTGTTTGACAATGCTTTTGGAACTATTCGACTATTTTGGTAATGTTTTTCAGAGACTGCAACAAACACGAGTTTATATGATATTATAAAGCCTGCTTTTAATGCTAATTGTTGTGGTAAATCAAGAGTGTTATTTACATGGTCATCGCAGAATAAGGAGAGCTATTACTTGGAGAAGAAAATGCAAGGAGAATTAAATCATGGGTCACCAAAGGAGTATTAAACAATTCCAGAGATAATTGAAACAACCGTGGAGAAAGAATGAAAGTGAAAAAGTTGCAGAAGAATATGAAATGTGTCCAATCATAGAATCGAATATAGATCTAAATCAGATCAAAGAATTTGAAGAAATCAATGCAATATTGAAATGACTAATTCCAGTTCTATATTTTTAATACTTTTTTATATATTTCTTTTTTTCAGGTAAAAATCTTAAACTTTGGGCAATGAAAATGGAAGGATTACTTGGTGCATTAACATTGCCTCTTATTATATCAAAACTAGATGGAAACATCTTGTCTAGTATTTTACATGAATTTGGTGTAGTACGTAAAGAAAAAATGTTTTGGGATATTCTTGAAATGAAGTATAGTATGAAGTGGAGTGAGAAACATGAATTTGACAAAGGTGCTATTAAGAATGGTGATTGTGTTGAAAGTATCATAACTAGAGTCAAGACTAAAACTACAATGACTAATGAAGAAAGTATCTTTGTAGGTGACAATGAAGTAGTATGTGATAGTAAGAAAACTCCCTATGGTGCAACGTTTAATGATGAATGTGCAATAACTTAGGAACCACTATATGATGATGAAATTTTTTGAAGTGGAGATTAGTTACAAATGCTACAGGAGAAGAAACTTGTAGATAATTTATTAAGTGGAAGAGTAACTCTGCTTGTAGATCAATTGGATGAACCAGATGTAATTAAGTACAAAGATTTGGTATAGGAAGACAAAGATGAAGATGAAAAGAACTCAAATTATGATTTAGTGAATCTCATGAATCTTTCTTTGTATGCGGATATTAACAACAACCATGAAGAAGCAACAAATTTTGAAGATGAATTACATCTCATTAAAGCATGGCTTCAAACACCATTTTTTGATGAAGTCTGCACGGAAATTCCAACCATGAATGTTGAAGAAAGCATGGACAATGTAGAAGATGAAAAATTTAATGAAATTTTTCTGTATTAGAGCCATGAAAAAATTAAACATTATTATGGATTGATGTGGGAGCATTCCATTGAAGAAGACTTAAAACATTTAATGGTGGAAGTGAATTTGTTGAAAAAGTTGAAATGAATTAACATCATCCCATTTGTAGCAAGAAGAGATATTGAGAGTTCATGATATGGAATAAGAAGAAGAAACAAGTTGAAAACACCAAAGTTTGGAGCAACAAATTCAATAAGAAGTTTCATCAATATATTAAAGCAAAGAAAATCAAAATGAAATGCTTGAACACTTTGTCACACTTTGTAAGCTTCGTTGAGGCTTAGACCAACAAACGTGTTTTCTATGTTATAATTTGATCCATTTCTCCATTAAGGGGGAGACTTACAATAATGGAGAAATGTAGATTGTTCTAGATTATTGTTAGTTGTACTTTGATGAGATTATGGATCTTATTTAGTTCTTAGATCCTATTTTTTAGAAGATTGTTATAACTCCTCAATTCATATCTAACCCTATATGTATGACATTCTTGGTTGATTGAATGTGTAGTGTTGAGTGTAGGCACTCTCCAGGCTAAGCTGGACTCACCTGAGAGTTGTACATTTCTTCCATATTTTGTCCCTCCTTAATTGTAATTTCCTATGCACTCCATAAATTCATAATTGAATTTGAACATGAGTAAGTTTTGGCCTTTCAAACTTATGGTGTGCGCTAAGGAGATCCATCCTTGTTAAACAATCATGAATTACTTCAAAACACATGAATCCTCCCAATTCCCTCTTTAAAAGAAAAAGTGGATTTAAATTTGATTTAGTATTTATAATGTCCTTTTTCAATTGAAATCATCATGTTGATAGTTGAAATCAATTGCTCCTTTTCCAAATACATTATAGCTAATGGTTTTGAGGATGCTAATTGATAAATTTTGTAGAATAATTCAACCTAGCTTGCAAAAGTTCTAACATTACATTAATAATGACTATACATAATTTTCCTAATGAATTGGCTAATGTCACAATAATGAACATGATTCAATATGTTTGATGTTTAATGTGTATATCTATGATTTTTCTTCCTTTCATTGTCCTTTATGGTCATGTTAGAATTTGATAAAATAAAACACAAAACTTGTATCAACAAAAGTTTCTTTGGTAAAAGATCAGGAAAAAATAGACTTAATAATAACTTTTAAATGAGGGCCCACCACTATTAAGTAGCTCAAGTGTTATGTATCAAGAGATTTGAGGTTCAAATTCCCTTATTTACCTATGTTTGTGGAAGGGGCATCCACACGTAGAGGTTATTATTGTGGTAGTGGTCACAAAGTTATTATGGTATGAAAGCAATTACCTTAAATGATGAGCATAAATATACGTAAAACAATAGCTTGAAAATAATACCTTTTATTTAAAAATTTACTTTATTAGCAGAAGTGCCCATCAAATCTATATTCTAATTAAAATATGTATTTAAAATAATATTTTAATATAATTATTTTTTAATTTAATAATAATAATTATTGATGATTTTTGGTTCAATGAAAATTTTAAATATAAATAAAATAAACATATATATTTTATAATATATAAAAGAGACCATGTAACATTGTATAATATTATATTGTAATTACAAGAAATAATTTACACACAACATAGTATTCATTATTATTATATTTAAATTAATATTTTATTTTTTTCTCTACAACTTTTTTCATAAAACTTGAGTGGGTGTGATATCCCAAACAAATGTAAATATTTAATTTACTGCAAATTAAACAAACTGATTATTATTATAAGTTATAAAACTATATTGAATTAAGTTATGCAGGAAGGAATGGAATAATAGTTATATGTAAATATTGTTTTCACATGTTAAGTAGTTAGGTTGACAGTTACATGTCCTTAACTAATTTCTTGAAGATTTATTCAAGAAAGATCAAGAGGATAGGGGTATCTAAGATCAAGTAGGGAAAGAGGAGAGATTAAAATGAGAATTTTGCGCTGAGGGGTCAGGCGGTTTTCTGGAGCTAAGTCTGGTTAGGACCAGATAGCTGATCTAAGAGAGACTATAGTCTCAGAAAGACAGTTCATGTATGCAAGGAACAGCTCGGGGGGGGGGGGGACATCTCGTTAAGGTGGTCTTAAGGTTGAGAGGAAAAAGAGCAACAAAAGCTAAAGTCAGGTAGCAGACCCTTGCTTGGAAATCGAAAATTATTCAGATAAGTAATTTATTGTATTGTATAGATACAATAATTGTTAAATTGCATGTTTGAAGTTCTTTAAAAAAAAACACAGTTTACCTCAGACAGAAATGAGAAAATTCATGTTACTCTGTTCAATAAAGGAAATCATAGAACTGATAACAAAACAATTTATTTACTTTGTATAAGAGATGAAAGTGTAGCTGTCATAGTTAAAGTCACAATTAACCATATAAGGAACAATAAACAACAATATATGGTCTGAATAGAAAGCTACATTAACCCTCATATTCCTGCCATAGGGAAAGAATAGAACCTCCTCGACTATCATTGCCACAGTAAGATATTATAACAGAAATAAGGTTTCGATATAGTTGCCATGACCAGAATATCAAAAAGTATTGTTAACAAAACACCAAATAATATGAAATACACTTAACAATTTCCAACAAACAATATGAAATTTAAATACAGTTTCCAACCAAAGAAGAGTTAGAAAACGTTGGATAGACTAAAATGCAAGAAAATAGTCACTATAGTGTTACATTCCATTAAGAACCAGTAAGAATTCATTACTGTTCAACTAATTAGAAACTACTTGCATTCGGCCTTTAATCTAGAATACTAGTATCTGGCCATTGAAATTCGTAAGCAAATTATTACACAGAAGACAAAACAAGTTCGAGAAAAACCTAATGAAAACAATTAGGGTATAAAATTTCTTAACCATAGCATTATACAGAAGATAAGCGAATCCAGAACAAGCCTAGATTAAAGTGATTAATCTGAACAAGAAAATAATGACATGTATGAGGCATTAAGTAATACATATACATTTAGATTCAAGACTGAAAACCTGTCTCCACTCAACCTCAGTCTGGTGAAAGAACATCAAACAAAAATCTGGACTCGCAATGCAACCCAAAGGGCTCTACCTTTTGCCCAATAACCAGCTTAGGCCGAGCCAAGCCAACGAGGGTTTAGGGTATAAACCCAGTTTCTAAAAGACCCAGAATAATTACATTAAAAATCTTTTGAAACAAAGAAACTGTCATAAATAAGTTATAGGTTACTATGCAACCCTACAGAAGCTACCAAAGACAGGTGAAATGCCCTTCGGCCAAAGCACAGTACTTGGTAAAGAGGCTTGATAGTTTCCTTCTAGATGTGCATGCCATTTTTGCATGCCATTTTGGAAGCCCAAACTCCAGCCTTTGCCCCTCTTTGTGAAAATTCCTTCTGCCTCACAAGATTGAGGAATCACAATGTTATATTCGACATATAACCAAGAATTGCGAACTAGAACAAAATCATAAACCCTATGCTTAGATTTGAAACCCTTACCTGAAATGCAAATCGAGTCTAAGGATGTCTCCACATAGCTATGCACCGAGCAGAAATCCATGAACCTGTAGAGGACTGGCTTAGCGATAAACAAAGACATCAAATTGTGAGGAAAACCAACTAACGAAGCATAAAACAACCATGCTAGAGGAAAAAATAGATAGAGCTATGGAAACCATTCTCACCCATGAAGGAGAAGTAATAACGTGGAACAGAGTGTGCCGAGGAGATAGGCTACAATGAAGGTATCAGGTAACGCAATTACCCTCTTCCGTCTGATGGTAAGCAGGCATAGTAACCATAGATGAAGGACTTATATTGAGGTCAAGACGGCCAGCTAGATTGCAATGGAGGATTACACATTCATACCGCCACCGAGCCTGGGTAGTCGCATCGCCCAAAGAAATTGAATGCATAGGTAAATTAGTCACTGGGAAATTAAATTCTGTGGAACTTTAATAAAATCGGTAACCATGGCGAGTATAGTTGTATTAAAGCATTAAACCAAAATCATGTATTAACTAATAGATAATATGTAGGTAATGGTAGAAGTTATATTACCATTATACTGAACTTCGTTATCACTGTCAACGATATTTAGTACATATATGTTATTGTTTATTTCCAGTACAAAAAAATTATATTGCTTAGATGGGTGTGTGACATGTGGTATCAGAGCACTCAAGTTGCAAAACTAAGACCTCTGGAATATAAGTGAATTACAACATTTGTGATGTGCACAGAGAAAGAAGGGAAAGCAGTCAGCATGAGGAGGACTGGAATTCCACCACATAGACCCATGACAGGAACAGGGCCAGCATCCTTTCAGGAGACTAATCCTTAAGTATTAGTACAGTTGGGGGAAGATCTGCACAATACCAATAATGCAATAATGGAAACTGTACAAGACCTAAAGGACGAGATGACCCGGTTACGGGGAGATAGCGAAATATGACTTGTGAACAAGAATTTTGAACTGAGAACATGGAAACAGAAGGTGGGGAAGAGAATCATGAAGAAGAATCTAATAATGTATCGGGAGACAAGACACAAAAAGGATAGAAAATATAACTTCAAGGGGAATTTCGAAAAATAAAACCTCCCCTCTTTGATGGTGAACAGGAAAAGGCAGTTAAAGAACTAGCTCATTAATATGAACAAGTATTTTCAACTGTATGAATACGAGCATAATTTAAAGGTTCGTTTGGCCATCTTTCAGCTGCAAGGGAAAGCCACCCTGTGGTGGGAAGAAGTAAAAACAGTACATGGAGTGAATGAGTAGAGGATAACCTGGGAAAAATTTCAAAGGTATTTTAAAGAGAAATATTTAACTCAAAGATTTTATGATGAAAAGGCAAAGGAGTTTCGCGATCTTCGATTGGGTCATTTGTCTATGGATGAGTTCATAACAAAATTCATGTCCTTGCTTCGGTATGTTCCTTACATACAAGAAGAAAAGATGAAAGTGCATCGGTTTATCAGCAGTTTGCCACTGTTCATGAAAGAGCGCCTTGAGTTTGATACCCTGAAAACCATGGACAAAGTTATACAGAAAGCTCGAATATGCTATCAACAAAACAAACAAAAGGGAAATGTGGGAAAGAGATGGGCTGAAAAAAAAGGGATTAAGTTTACCTCTAATCAGAAGAGAAATAAGGCCACAGTCAACAAAGGACCCTATAAAGGTCAAACAAGCAAGAATATGAACATAAATCAGCCCAGATTCAAGCTCCCAGGTGAGACCAAAATGAATGAGCAGTCGGGTAGAACTGAAGTGGAATTAACAGCTAGACCTCCTGTACAGTGTTGGGGATGTGGAGGGCCACATTATGTCAAGATTTCCCACACCACAAGGGAACTGATCAAATTTCACATATTCAAGAAGCATCTACTGTGGGAGAAGTGGCAAGGAGTATTCCAAAATTAATGCTTCCCTTGAAGACCATCAGGCGGAATACCAACCAACCATGATAGAATTTGAAGGTAAGGTCTTTGACCGAACTATATCTATTTTAATTGATCCAGGAGCTACTTTGAGTTATATTAGCCCCAAGATAGTAGAACAATGTTGTTTGCAAGCTGTTAAGTTTAAAAATCCTTGGTTAGTACAACTAGCCACATGATAAAAAAGAAGGGTATTGGCCAAGGTCACTAGTTGCCCCCTAAAGTTAGTAGGTCAGTCTATCATGGCATATCTGAATCTGTTACCCCTGGGATCGTACAACATCCTTATAGGTATGGACCGGTTGGAAAAACATTGGTACCTCATTAATTGTAAAACAAAAACTATTAACTACATGGATGAGGAGAGAAAGAGGCAGGAAATTCAAGGCATACTAAGACCTCTGAAATTAAGACCAGTAACAACCTCCAAATTAGAAAAATGCATTAGAAAACGTTGCCAGATTTATGCAATACAAGTAGGATCTACTATTCAAATAATATATTTGTTTCTTTAGAAAATATACCTGTGGTGCGAAATTTTCTGGATGTGTTTCCTGAAGAAGTTCTGGGACTTCCTCCAAAGAGGGACATATATTTCACCATTGAGTTGATTCTAAGAGCTACCCCGGTCTCCTGAGCCCCTTACTGAATGAGCATACTAGAGTTAACAAAATTAAAAATGCAGCTACAAGAGTTTCTTGATAAAAACTATATCCGTTTCAGTGTATCACCTTGGGGAGCTCCGGTGCTTTTAATTAAGAAGAAGGATGGAACCTTGCGAATGTGCATGGTTCACCATCAGTTAAATAAACTAACCATTAAGAATAAATACCCACTACCTATTATAGATGAGTTGTTTGATTAGGTCAAGGGTGCGATTGTGTTCTCAAATATCGACCTCTGTTCAGGTTACCATCAGATTAGGATAAAGGAAGAAGATATAGGAACGACTGCTTTTATAACTCGTTATGGACATTATGAGTTCATTGTGCTGCCCTTTTGGCTAACTAATGCTCCCGTGACCTTCATCTGCATCATGAACATTATATTTCATCAGTACTTGGATAAATTAGTGTTAATATTTATCGATGACACACTAATTTTCTCTCAGAAAATAGAAGACCATAAGGAGCATCTCCGTATTGTTCTGCAAGTTTTAAGAGAACATCAACTGTACACTAAGTACAGTAAATGTGACTTCTTTAAAGAAAAAATCCAATACGTAGGACATGCCATTACCAAGGATGGAATTGTTGTCGACCCAGAGAAAATAAAAACTATCATGGAGTGGCCGGTACCAAAGGATGTGGCTGATATAAGATCTTTCATGGGTCTAGTGAGATACTATAGGTGATTTGTTGAAGGTTTTTCTAGGATGGAATACCCCATTACCTCTCTGCAAAAGAAAGGGAAAACCTTTAGGTGGACCATGGATTATCAAAGAAGTTTTGATCAACTCAAACACTTACTTATCACCATGGAAAATTTTAGGGGCTAATGTTCGCCCAGTGGGCTAATTTTCCATGATTTTTCCACAAAAAAGATTCGCCAATTTCCAATTTTATAAAAGACGATTCGCCCAAATTTTAGAATATAAAGTTATTTTACCTTAAAAATCGCCAACATTGTATAGAGGCTATATATAAAATCATTATAAATTTGAATAATTTTACAAATATATCAATAAACATTTTATAGTTTTCATATTAGGGATTAGTGAGATTCGCCAATGTTTTTAAACTTCAAGAAATTTTTCCATCCTTAAAATTTTCCTTGCTTATCACCACACCCATTTTGAGCATTGCTGATCCAAATAAAGATTATGTGGTTTGTACATATGCCAACAATGAAGTGTAGGTGGTGTATTAACACAGGAAGGTAGGGTTTTTGCCTATGAGTCTAGGAAGCTTAAGGAGCACAAGAAAAAATATTCGACCTATGACTTAGAGCTGACGACAGTCATTCATGCCTTAAAGATGTGGCGACAATACTTGATGGGTAAGAAATTTATGTTAATGACTAATAATCATAGTTTAATTAACTATTTCAAACAGCCCACCTTGAATGTTGGGCAAGATCGTTGGGTTGACTTCCTAAGTGAATTTGATTTTGAAATCAAGCACTTGAAAGGAAAGGAGAACCGAGTCGTGGATGCCTTAAGTCGAAAGGTAAATTGTTTATATGAGGTCTCTTTCAGTGAGTCACGAACTACTTTTTATGAGCAAATTAGAGAGGCAGCAATGCAGGATTCAAAATATAAATATTTATGGCAACAAGCTAAAATTTTAAACAACCATGAACAACAACTGGGATATGAGGTAAATCCAGAAGGTTTACTAATTTATAGAAGAAGAATATATGTGCCCAATCAGAAAAAAAATTAAAAATTTAATCTTAGATGAATATCATATGATTCCATATGCAGGCCACCCCGGGTACCAGAAGTTAATTATTGCACTTAGAAAGGAATTTTTCTGGCTCGGTATGAAGGAGGTAATAGAGTATTTGGCTCGTTTTCTCGAATGCTAGCAAGTGAAAGCGGAACACCGTCACGCAATGGGATTACTCCACCCATTTCCTATTCCAGAATGGAAATGGAAACCATTTCCATAGATTTTATTACAAGACTGCCCAAGTCTAAAAATAATGACTCAATAATGGTGGTAATAGACAATTTGAGAAAATATTCTCATTTCATACCAGTACATTCAACCTATAAGGCCGTGCAAATTGCTAACATATTTATGCAAAATATTTTTAGAATACATGGAATACCGAACATTGTAATTTCCAACCATGATGTGAAATTTACCTCAGCTTTTTGGAAAGCTTTATTTGAAGGTTTAGGCACACAGTTCCACTTCAACATTGCTTACCACCCTCAAATAGATGGCCAAACTGAGCGAGTAAATCAAATAGTAGAAGATATGTTGCAGATTTACGTAATGCAGCAGCCATATAAATGGGAGGACTACCTACATTTGGTAGAGTTTTCTTACAACAATGGTTACCATACCCCTTTACAAATGAGTCCATTTGAAGTATTATACGGACATAAGTGCAAGACACTCTTGATTTGGGGCGGCCCAGAGGACAAATTAATGCTAGGACCAGACATGTTAAAAGAAATGGAGGAAATGGTTAAAAAGGTACGTTCCAATTTAAAAGCCGCTAAAGACCAACAAAAGAATTTTACTGATTGGAAGAGAAGTTTCCAGGAATTTCAAGTGGGAGATCATGTTTATGTTCAGGCACAAGCTAAGAAGAGTACATTGCAATGGACCGGATGTGCTAAATTAGCACCCTGATTCTACGGTCCTTTCCAAATTTTGGCTCAAATCGGGCCAGTGGCTTACCAGCTTGCCCTACCCAACCATATTCATGTGCATAATGTTTTTCACATTTTTGTACTTAAGAAAGACATATATGATCCTAACCATATAATCAATTGTGAGGACATACAGGTAATTTTTAAAAAAATTACTTGATAATAGAACATATTATAACAGGCTAATTGCTAATGAAAAGGACTGACTAATTTTGTCTTTCTTGTGTATAGGTCGAACCCCTGGGTATACTTAATCAGAGAGAAGTAACGTTGCAGAAATGAGTTATCACCCAAGTTAAAGTGCAATGGCAGCACTATGGGCCAGAAGAGGCCACATGGGAAGATGAACATGTTATGAGGGAGACCTTTTTGAACCTATTTTCAGAGAAGAAACATTGGGACGATATTTAATCTTAGTGGGGGGAGATGTGATATCCCCAACAAATTTAAATACTTAATTTACTACAGACTAAACAAATTGATGATTATTATAAGTTATAAAACTATTTATTGAATTAAGTTATGCAGAAATGGAAAAACATTTATATGTAAATATTTTTTTCACATGTTAAGTAGTTAGGTTGACAGTTACCTGTCCCTAACTAATTTCTTGAAGATATTCAAGAAATATCAAGAGGATAGGGGTATCTGAGATCAAGTAATGAAAAAGGACCAGATAACTGATCTAAGAGAGACTGTAGTCTCAAAATGATAGTTCCTATATGCGAGGAACAACTCGGTGGGGAGACATCTTGTTAAGGCAGTCTCACGGTTGGGAGGAAAAAGAGCAGCAAAAGATAAAGTTAGGTAGCAGACCCTTTCCTGGAAATCAACAATTATTAAGATAAGTAATTTCTTGTATTGTATAGATACAATAATTGTTAAATTGTATGTTTCAAGTTCTTAAAAAAAAAAAAAACACAGTTTATCTCAGAGAGAAATGAGAAAACTCATGTTACTCTATTCAATAAAGGAAAGTATAGAACTGATAACAAAACAATTTATTTACTGTGTAGAAGAGAGGAAAGTGTAACTCTCATAGTTAAAGTCACGGTAAACCATATAAGGAACAATAAACAACAATATATGGCCTGGATAGAAAGATAAATTAAACCTTGTATTCCTCCCATAAGGAAAGAATAGAACTCCCTCGACTATCATTGCCACAATAAGATAGTATAACAAAAACAGGGTTTCGATATAGTTGCCATGACCAAAATATCGAAAAGTATTGTTAACACAATGACAAATAATATGTAACACACTTAACAATTTCCAACAAACAATATGAAATTTAAATACAATTTCCCACTAGAGAGGATTTAGAAAGCGTTGGACAGACTAAATTGCAAGAAAATAGTCACTATAGGGTTACGTTCCATTAAGAACTGGTAATAATTTGTTACTATTCAACTGATAAGAAACTACTTGCATTCGGCCTTTAATCTAGAATACTAGCATCTGGCCATTGAACTTCGTAATACAATTATTACGCAGAAGACAAAACGAGTTCGGGAAAAACCCAATGAAAACAATTAGGGTGTAAAATTTCTTAACCATAGCATTATACAAAAGATAAGTGAATCTAGAACAAGCTTGAATCAAAGTGATTAATTTGAAAAAGATAGGAACAACATGTATGAGACATTAGGTAATACATATACATTTAGATTCGAGACTAAAAACCTGTCTCCACTCAACCGCAGTCCAGTAAAATCCCCTTTTACCAGATTTCAAATTTTATGAATTGCGCTTATGAAATCCGTCGGGTCCAGCAATTGCCGATTCAATTTAATCTTGGTCGTCCATTCCTTTCGTGATCCGACGGCTGAGATTTCCCATCACGACCGCTATCGCATATCGCGTCGCATACGGCCCAGGGGTTTTGTACATCGTCGATGCCGATTTGCTGATTCGATCATTGGCAATCGGCGTATCGCATGATCGCAATCGCCATGTCCAGGGTCTCGATATCGCACATATGTCTGCCTCTGATGTGATACATCGGATCAGCGGATCGGAGTTTCTTCCACCTCTGCTTAAGTCTGCCTCTTTGACCCTTGTCCAATGCGATTTCCCTTTATAAGGGTTTTCTTGCCATTTTAGGGGATTTTGCCTCTTTTTCTGAAGAACAAAGGGCAACTTCTTTTGGTGTAACTTCTGCATCCTAAGTCCATTTTTGCCCATTCAAGTTGCAGTAGATTCAGAATGAAAACATCTCTGCAACGTGGCTATGTCCAAGAAGTTCATTGGACTTTCATTTTCCTCAATGAAGAACACTTAGACTTAGGAGTCTTTCCAAAATCCATTTTGGATCACACCTTCCCACTAAAAGAACTTTTGGTCTCCAAAAGATTGATATACTGATGTGAACAGTACCTGAGAGTAACAACACCCTCTTTTCTTCAGCCTCCACACACTTGCCTTTGCATAGTGCCTCTAAACCAAAGTCTCTGACCACTTCCCTTCCTCGATGGGCTGATCTCCCTGAGAAGAACTATCTTCCTCCTTGCCTTCCTGCAAAACTTCTGCTGAAATGGTCATAGAAGGTGGTTTGAACTTCTTTGCCTTGATCATTGATCCAAGGTGGCTCAAACAAATGTGAAGTTCCTCTGCTCCACAAAACTTTCATTCATATCTATTTGACAAGCTGTTAAAAACAGGGAAAACATCAACATCCCTGTGTCCATGCACATCATGCTCATGCATGCATTTCATCCTTCAACTTTCACTTAAGTACACTTTAAATTCAAAGCTGAAATGAAATATAATGTTGTATGAATAAAGTGAGTCTCCTACTCAACTTTTCCATTCACCTTCTTGGTAAGAACCTGCAACTTGCATCTCATTAACAAAGAAATTCAAATAGATGCATTAATAGACATGCAACCTTAATTGGATAAGAACTCTAGCCATTTCTCACCAATCCATTTCAAAGGTACTACCTTTGCCTGCATATCAGCATCAACATGTGAATCATCCTGAGACACATCATTCATGGAATATTCCTTTCCATTTCTACCATCTTCTCTTTCCACTTTCTTCAGCTTTTGTGGAAGCATTGCTGGATTCAGAGTCTAACATTTTGCAGCAAGATGTCCTTGCTTATGGCAGTAAGTGCACTGCATGTGCATCCTCTTGACAACATGATTTGCCTTATCCAATGGACCTTTGGCTCTTTGCTTCTTTTCCTTCAAAAGTTTCTTGTTTGTGGCCATTCTCTTCCAACATCTAGAAACATGATGGTTATCCAAACCATAGAAGGAACATGCAATTCTTTTCCCATGCTTATGTGGATATTTACCATGCTTTGCAAAATCAAAAGGGATATGATTAGAACCAGATTTATACCTGCCTCTTTCACCTTTATTTCCATCATGAGGAGGTGAAGAAAATGAAGATTTGGTTCCCTTTGGAACACCATTAATCTCTTCAAGGTTGTTAGAGTCTCCCCAACTCTCTGCTTCAAGTGTGTGCTTCTGAAAACTTGCATCCTACAAATGATGTTTCAAGCTTTTGCAATCCTCCTAAATACAACCTTCACACTCTTGAAGACCTGCAATGGAACTCCTTCTTGGAGCTATTTTAATGGTCTTCATGGCAGCTTTGGATCTTTCTCCATAAGCTTGTCCATAGCCAAGACCCAAATACTTAGGCCTTTCATCAATCATTATTGGCTCAACAATAACTTATGCATTTCTATCCAAGACTTTTCCTTCATAGCCCATCTTGGACGTTAGCTTGGAACCTATGCCTTTGGTATGATTTTCAAAAGAACCAATATAAGCATTCTTAGAGGAATTTGAAGACAAACTAGAATGGCTTACCTCTTCTTCAAGCTGATACTTGACCAAGTATTCTTTGGCAACAAAGAGTTGTGACTCCAACTCATGCATCCTTTTCAGGTTCATATTTGCAATATGAAGTTGCCTCTCCATTTCCTGTAGTTTGTCAGAAAGCAACTACTTCCCTTCCTTCATGGAATTCAACTGCTCTCTAAGTATGCTGCTCTTCCTTCCATCCTCATACATTTCTCTCACCTTGTCCATCATGATGAGCAAGTCTTGCTTCAAGTCTCCATCATAGAGTCTTGAGATGAAGGAGGAATTTGAGGATTCACTTGTAGAAGTTGTCATTATACCAATGAACAAAAGAACTTCAAACAAGATTAATAAAGTGCTTTATTAAGCAACCTTTTCTAACAAACCTCTTGTGCTTCAAGGATTTCTTTGAGGTCCTTTCGAAAAGAAGAATGCCTTCAACCCTTCTTCCTTCTTGTCCTTCCTGGACTGAGCTATCCACAACTTTCCCTTCACCTCTGCAAACTCAAACAATAGTTAGTCTGCAATAAGCATACAATCAACCTCTGACTGTTTAAACACCTTTCAGACAAGCAATCTTTGCTCCGATACCACTTGATCTGAAAATGGGGCACTAAAGGCTTATTGTCTAGCTTACAAGAACCTCTCCCACTTCCAAAGCATAAATATTCCCAAGACTTTATGATTAACCAATGCGGAATTAAATATGTGCTTGAAAATAAGGCGTATGCTTATGCATATTTTAGAACTGTTTATGTGTTTTTAATATTCTATTGTTATGCTGATACAACATATGTACAAAAGCAAACAATGCAGCAATAAAACACAACACACAGAACAACAATTTAATTAGGAGTTCACCCAAAACTCTTTGGCTACGTCTCCATGAGCTCTAGTCAACTCAACTAGGCTCTCTAGGATTATGGAAAAGTCCTTTTACAAGACCTTAGCTCAAATCCATTGTTTTACACAGAAACAATGGATTTAGACACCATTTTATCCCTGGCTCTTGAAGCTCTCAGTTTTCTAGCTCTGGGCTCTTGCTCTAGCTGCCAGCTTTGGCTCTTGGTTCAGGCTCTTGGCTCTGGCTCTTGGCTTTGGCTCTAGATCTTCAGCTTTGGCTTCTTCGGCTCTCTACAGATCCCTAGCTTTTCACTTGACCTCCAAGTGACTCCCTCGGCTGCTCTGCGCAATAGCTTTCAGTCTCCCTTTGCTCTCTCAACTTTGCAACTGCTTTCAGCAGTCAGCCCTCTCTCAATTGGGCTCTCTAGGCTCCTTTGAGGCATTTTCCCGGCTTTTCAGCTTCGCCATCCATTTCCCTGCATTCAATCATTGCCCTGCAGCTTTATGGCTTCTCTGCGTTGTCTGTTCGATTGGTCACTTGGCTCTGCGGCTTTGTGGCTTTCAAACGCCTCATCGTCTACCAAAACGCCTGCTTGTAGCATGGAATGATGATAAGGAGCTGTTACAAGGGATCGGGGCCATTTCATAGGAAATAACCTAAAAACCAGAGAAAATTTTATTACACGGAGATTTCAGGAAAATACACTATCGAATGCATATTCCAGACGTGGAATTCCATCCATTCGCCCCTAAAATCCCTATTAGGTCTGCCATTAGGTGTTATACGCATCGCATTAGTGTATTGGGTAAAATCCCAAATACACAGGAAATCATTGAAAAACCCAACAAAATCCTTTTATCAGACTTGAAAACTTATCACATCCACCCTATAATCGTATTAGGTCCGCCTTTGGTTGCTGTCATAATCTCCAGCATCGATCTGAATGATCTCTGATCCAACAGTCCATATACAATCTCGGGCGGCTTAGGAATACAGAGGTTACCCGCCTGAAAAGGCAGTTTTCCTCTTTCCTCCTCCAACCACACATCGTTCACTGTATGGGATCAGGTGGAGCCAGCCTAAAACCACTTTCCGCCTAAGGCTCGCCTGAAATCCCGCCTACGGAACTCAAATTTTATTAATTGCGCCTTTATTTCCCCTTCGGGTCCAGTTGTATCACTTTCGGGTGTTTTCCTTTATATTTGGTTTTATAGTGGAAATGTGAAAATACATAGAAAATCCCCTTTTAGTGGATTTCAAATTTTATGAATTGCGCTTATGAAATCCATCGGGTCCGGCAATTTTCGATTCGATTTAATCCTGGTCGTCCATTCCTTTCACGATCCGATGGCTGAGACTACTCGTCGTGATCACTATCGCATATTACGTCGCATACGGCCTAGGGGTTTTGTACATCGTTGATGCCAATTCGTCGATCCGATCATCGGTGATCGACGTATTGCATGATCGCAATCGCTAGGTCTAGGGTCCTGATATCACACATATGTCTGTCTGATCCAATACATCGAATCGGCGGGTAGGAGTTTCTTCTGCCTCCGCTTAAGTTCACCTATTTGACCCTTCTCTGATGCGATTTACCTTTATAAGGGTTTTCTTACCATTTTAGGGGATTTTGCCTCTTTTTCTAAAGAACAAAGGGCAACTTCTTTTGGTGATAACTTCTGCATCATAAGTCCATTTTTTCCCATTCAAGTTGCAGTAGATTCAGAATGAAAAGATTTTTGCACTGGGGCTATGTCAAGGAACTTCCTTGGACTTTCATTTTCCTCAGTGAGGAACACTTAGACTTAGGAGTCTTTCCAAAATCCATTTTGGATCACCTACTCACCACTCAATCACACCTCTATCTGAAACCAAACACTACCCTTATGCTCTCATACCAAATTACAATTAAGGAGGGACAAAATATGGAATAAATGTACAACTCCTAAGTGAGTCCATCTCAACCTAGAGAATCCATCTCAACCTGGAGAGTGCCTACAGTCAACACTACACATTTAATCAACCAAGAATGTCATATGTATAAGGTTATAGATCAATTGAGGAGTTATAAAAACCTCCTGAAAGATAGGATCTAAGAACTAAATAAGATCCATAATCTCAACAAAATACAATTAACAATAATCTAGAACAATCTACATTTCTCCATTATTCCAAGTTAGTATCCATGGTAATTTTCCATTTTGATATTTTCATTTCCAACCACTAAAAAGATCTAATTTATAATAATTTAGATCTATCATGAAAGTATTAACACTGAACAAACTACATGAAAAAACTAAAAATCAAACAAAAATTTGCTATTTTTGCTGAATAATTAAAAACCCTTTAATCTAATTAATCTATCCCAATAGGGCTTTTTTATATAGCATAGATATGGCCCATGGGTGAGGAGGTGAGTTTCAACTTTTGGGTTTAAGGTGCATGGTGTAGGATTTGATGATGTTTGTTAGGACGTAGAAAAGCATTTTCTAGCATGCCCAAAAACCCATAAACTTATATTTATCTTACAATCTATAACCACTATGCAATATGTGCTTAACTTGGAGTTTTTCTTAATGGTTAACTTTTTTATTTAGTATAGTCTAATTTAGAATTGTTAATATCTAAGATATAAAGTTATAAATATATATGTAATAGAAATATATCTCTCATATATATGTGTAAAATTTTATACCAAAGGTGAAATTGATAGTTTTAAAAATTAAATGGACCCCTCAAATTTAACTGCTAATCTTAATACAATAACTTCCAATACTATATTAATAAATACAAATTATTTCTCTGGATTATAATATAATTTTTTTTTATATATATTATACTAAAATAATATAAAAAAATCTTTTTTATATTACAAAATAAATAATTTAAACCAAAAACCATCTTACGAATAATTAATAATCATCGAATTATAACCTAACTTTAAACCACCCACTTTGAAAAAAAAATATATATATATATATATATATATATATATATATATATTCTCAAAAATATTATTTAATTAACTATTTTCAAATTTAAATTTAACTTTAAAATAGACAAAAATATTATACATTTTCTTAAAAATATTAATTTAAAGATGTAAGTCAATATAATAACAAGGGCTACATAGTGGCTGCAACTTAGTTTAAATATAGCTAAATCAAAATAAAAAACAATAAAAATACAAAATTTTAAATTTTAAAATGTTATAATTAAATTAATTCTAAATTGTAATTAAATGTATTATTATATTTTGTAAATTAACATTATTTGCATTGCAATATAGAAATAATTATTAATAGTTTACATTTGGCTTTTTACAATTTTTAGATATGGTGTTATGAAAATCTTATTATTAGACCTCGGTATAGAGGTCCTATCATAAGTTTCTATTATACCTTGGTTTGTGAATATAAGAAATTTTATGTTTATTTGTTTTACAAATATCTTATTATTTTGAATATCATTCATTCATTAATAGTGTAAAATCTTTCATATATGGTTAAGTTCGCACAAAAATCTAAGTGACCTCTATCTCTTAAAATATAATGTAAAAATAAAAATATATCTCTCACATACCGTTAATAATCATTTTAAATTACATATGTGATTTTAAATAATCATTTAAATTATATATGTAATTTTAAATAATATATTTTGTATTAGATTGTATTAACCATTAGCTGTTTTTATGAATATGAATATAAAATGATTATACTCACTCGCAATAATTTTATCACCTCCCCAAAACAAATTGTATCATAAATGTCCATCCTACACCTTAATGTGATCTATATATTTATAGTTAATTAATAGAGGTAATGAGCACATTAATAGAGGCAAATGGAAATAACATGTTCAATTTGATAGCCAATAAAATTGAAAATAAATAAATTAAATTATTTTTAAAAAATCATATATTTCAATGTGTAATGATACTATAGACCTTTTTTTGCAATTTTTTTGGTCAAACCCAAACTAATATAAGTTTGACAAAAAAACCATTGCAATATCCAGTACTTTGCGAGGATAATAATACTATGTTGTTGAGCGTCCTGTTGAAAAATTCTATGTATAAAAACAATATAACAAAAATATTATATATTTTCTCAAAAATATTACTTTAAATATGTCTTTCGATATAATAATAATATATGTTATTGAATTTAAAGTATTTATTTTAAATATAATATAAAATTAATATAATTATATAGATTAAATAGCTCTAAAAATAGACATTAATTCATAGCATTTATTTTATTTTAACTTTTAATATCAAAAAAAATTTCAAAATGCAATTCTTTAATCAAGTTTTACATTAAAAACAAATTACACATTCACAAAATTAATCTAAATAGTCTTAAAATAGTATAAAGAATAATTAAACAAACATATGATTTTATATTTATATTTAAATTAACTCAAATTGGTAAGAAGATTCATGCACCATGGTTTTATGCTTTTATATTTATTTTTAAATTAACTCAAATTGGTAGGTATATTCATGCACCATGGTTTTAAAAACACATATACCATCTTTTAGTCTTCATCAATTACTTCCTCATACCAATTAAATTAAATATAATTTTAAGGTTTCTTTTTGAGCGTATATATAACTAAAAAATAATTTTAAAAAATTAAATATATATATATACCAAAAAAGATCCTTACATTTAAATAGAAATAATAATTATTTAATTATATTTAAGGAGACTCTTACACGTCAAATTAGTTGGAAGATTCATGCACCATGGTTTAAGGAAAAACAAATAAAGTACACCATCTTTTAGCTTTCATTAATTACTTCCTCGTACCAATTAAATTAAGTATAATTTTAAGAATTTTTTTAAGTGTATACACATAAAAAATAATCTAAATACATTTAAATAGAAACCATAATTATTTAATTATATTTCAGGAGACTACGTAAAATATAATATTTCAGGAGACTAACAATCTGAAATACAGTATAACACACGAAAAGGCAACAGTCACATGATTCGAAGCGTCGACTCTCTTCTGGAAAGTCATAGTTTTGTATCTTACATCCACTCAGGGATGGGATGGAATTTATTTTGATCGTATCTGACTCTTGGAATTTGTGGATCTCTGTTTTTTTGTGACGTGGTTAGAATCAGGTGGAAGAGTTATTTTTTTCATTTAAAATTTTTTCTAAAACGTTTTTATGTTGGACATGCAGTGGAGATTAATTGAAAAAATTCAGAAGCGTTTGATTACAAATAAATTTAAGATTAAAAGTACAGTTCGCTAAGATATCTTGCTAAGTGAAACAGGACCGCTCCTATTGAACCAATTGTTATGGTATGAGTCATAAATATTTAAAAAAAATTGAGCAAATGGAGGAGGATAGATGGCCTATGGTTGTCTTTAATGATAGATAGTCATCAACCGGAGGCAACATAGAGGCCAATACCTCTTGGAGAGCCAAAATTCTTATTGCTCAGTTAAGGACTAATTCTCATCAACTACGTTAGGAAACAGGGCACTGTAAAAGGCCAAAGGAAATGTGGGAGAAAAGATTATACCAGAAAAGTGGAAACAGAAAAACATTTCATTTTAGAATGTGAAACGTTCAGAGACAACAGGGAGAATTATGCAGATACACTGGCAGTTAGCTCTTGGGATAATTTATTTAGCCAGGGATTTGTAGAAAAATTGGAAGCCTTTATTTTGAAGCTTCACAGAAGAAGGGTCGAATACATCAGGCAGATAAAGAAGCAATCTGTCCCATAAAGCTTTTTTTTAACAAGTTGACTCAGTGCCTCATTGAACGATGCAAATGGCAAGTTCCCAACTGCAAGTCTCCAACCACAATCGATTCGCCAGTGGATTAAAAACTGTAGTGGAAAATTAAATTTCTTAGCAAGTCCGCAACCACAATCCATCTTGGCATCTTGTTTTCTTCTACCCTTTCACCGAAAGTACATCGCCAGCCGTGGCACTGCCTTCCTTTTACGGAAATAATAGGATTGATGTGATGAAGATTAGGTGTAGATTCATGGTTGCCAAGGCCCCGTAAACCGCCCTTGTTTCCCTTGCCCTTCTGGTGGCATCGAGAAGAAAACTAAAATTTGAAATAAATGCTAGGAAATTGCGCCATTACAGTGCAGACATTTCATCGAATAATTTGCTTGCAAATTCGAGTGCTTTGCTAACGATCTTACGACGGTTTCTTGAATTTTTCTGGGTGTTTTTGTTCCAAGGATTTTAATGCATTTGGCGTCTTGGAAATCGAATTGATAGCTTTGACCTGCCAGTCACCCATATGGTCCTCGAGAATATGCGACCGGCTTGAGAAGACCAACGAAGAAGAATTCATCTGGAGGGGAGTGTGGGGGGTTCTTGGAATCTCAAAATGCATTTTCACGGGATATGAAAGTTGATCCGATTGCTTGGTTGGTTTAACTCTCCTGGAGTCGGAGGAAGGAACTCTGAGAAGTGAGTTTATGTTGGATTTGGGTTCTTGTGTTCTATTTGAGCGATGGATTGGGTTGGTGAATGCCTTGTGTTGTCGCTGCGGGGGTAACTGACGAGAATTTGTGGCTATTTCTGGTGTTTGTGGTAGATTTTCGAGGAGATGGTATTGAAGCGGGGGCTCTAGGTCGGGTGATGTTGGGGCTGGTCGTGGCTGTCACTGCGGTGTCATGCACAGTTGTCTCTTTGTTGGTGACGAGGCGGGTGAGGAGCCGGGGCAAGTGGAACCGTGTGGTGGGCATTTTGTGGGATGTCGAGGAAGGATGCTCTACTCCTTTGTACCGTTGGAGGCAGTTTATTGACGCCATGGATGTGAAGATGCGCGTCGGATTGGCCTGTAAGAGAAGTAAGCTCAAGATGATTCTCACCTTCATCGAGCCTGCCCACCGGTTATTTTGTATCAAATTTCATATTAGATAATGTTAGAAATTATTTTCCAATTTTTATGTAACTTAGTTTTAGTAGGAATCTAAATATTCAAGTGTATAATATAAATTGTTGGTTTTAAATGATAATTTAAAGATATGCAATGGATAACCATCAAGTGTTTTATTTATGACTGATTATATACTTTCAAATGTTCAACATTTTTTGTTGAAACCTTCACAATTGAGTTCTTTCAAATTTTGGTTTTTTTCCATAAGATAAATATATGAAATTTCTTAACATAATTATGTTATTGAAAGGTAACTTTTTTAATCAAACCTTTATTGGGGAAAGATTAATTTATTATGAGAACATCATTCTTCAAAGGAAAAATTTTAAACATAATGTTTCTTGACAGGAAACACAAGGACCCAAAACATCAGCAAAATATTGTATGACTTGTAAAGAGAAATTAAAATTCCAGCCCTACATCCAATAAACAATCCAAACCCAAATGTCTACATTTCTCTTCTTTAAAAGAATTAAGCTATACATCATATCCAAACCCAATTATAGCTTAATAATTGGATGCAATTTAAAAATAAAAACAATGAAAAGGCTTTCTAATTTCTAATGTTTTTTTAATTTTAATTTATTATAGTTATTATTTATTTGAAATAAGATTTCAAAATTTTTAATTGTATTATTATTAAGTAAATAATAGGGATTTAATTTTTATTAAATACTTTTAATTATATTAATAGGGTTGTTTCTTTTGAAATAAAGTTTTCATAATTTTAATATAATTATCAATAATTACGCCATAAAACATTGTTTTTGGAATGAATTTCCCTATACTCCGTCTCATATATGATGTTAGACCATTCAAATATTTTCTACCGGTGGATCAAAGATCTTGTTGTCCTAACTAACTTTTCAAACTACCAAACCCAAGCCTTACTTAAGGAAACATTATTTCTCTCTCTTCTTCGGCAATGACAAAAGATTCACCACGGTGGATCGAATCACTTTACCACAGCTGATCGAATCACTTAAGTAGGTTTTCTCAACAGGCGTGTGGTTTGTGTTGTAGATATGAACAATGTAAAGGAATAAGTTGTGTGTGGAATCTGTGAGAAGATTGCCACCAATTCGTTACCCCAATGTTGTGCAATAGAGGTAAATATTTGGGTTATATAAAGGTTTTTTTATGACCAGACAACTGCAATTTGAATCTATTATTTTTGGGAAACTTTTAAGGATATTACTTTATTTTATTTATTTATTTTTGTTTATCTCCGCATACCTATTGGAGTCGCTTGAATGCGATGTGTTTTTTTTTGTGTTGAACTTCATTTACTTGTTGGAGCCGCTTGAATGCAATGTGTTTTTTCTTTCTTTTGAACTCCATTTTCTTGCTGGTGCCACTTGAATGTAATGTGTTTCTTAGAAAAAATTCAACATCTTTTGATTGTGTTATGTAAAGAAAATGCAGTTAAGCTAGTACGCAGGTAGTTAGTTGGGCTTGACGTGAAGTTTTATTTATTGGTTTAAGGTTTGCTTGCTAGATGAATAGGTTTAGTCACGTTGGATAGATCTTGATTAAGATTTGTAACCATAGAACTGAGATGCAAGTAAATGTTAAACAAAATATGAACCTGTTGCTTTTTTTTTCAAGGTTTTAATGTCTCAGCTACTACTTTTGTAGAATGTGCTTGTTTCTCTGAAAATAAAGCCTAAGTTTCCATTGATTCACTGAATGGCTTTTGAGTATGTTATTTTATAACATAAAGGCTCTTGTAATAGAACAAAGCAGCTATATTTTTTTTATGGCCACTAGGAGTTTAAAAGATTATGGCAAAATATTATAGTATTTTCACCTTTCATAAAAAATTTAAGCAGCTAAAATTTTAAGCAGCTACAACATCACACGCAAAAAACATTAGATGTTGTTTGGGACAAAATTTTTATGAAAGGTGAAAATACTATAATATTTGTATTTAATATTAAAACTAATAGAATAAGAGCCAGCGGTGGCATACCACTGTTTTTTGCTTTTATTTATCAAACGTAATTTTGCTTGAAGATTTGGAAGCCGGATATCTAAAAGGATTATCTTCACATAACAAAAACATCAAATATAAAGTGGTAGGCAACTTGTTCTCTCCCTATAAAACTTAAAAGAACATATATGACTTTTTTTTCTTTGATTTGACAAAAATAATCAATATAGAGGGTTGTGCAAAGAGGGAAAAGTTTTTTTTTTTTTTTTTTTTTTTTTAAAAGACGAAATTAATATTTTTGTTTTTTTAAGTCATAAATAAATATGTTAGGTTTTGAATTTTTTTATTTGATTATATTTAAAATTTAATTAAAAATCATTGAAAGTATAAATAAGTGCAAAAACCACAAAGGAGTTATTGACATTAAGTTGGGTCACATGCATAGACTATTGCCTAGCATTTCATATATTAGCCTCAAGGTGGATGACCTTTGTTCTTTGATCTTCAATGCATACAACTAAATATAGGACAACCCTTATAATCCTTTACAAATGGACTCCGGACTATGATGTGAAGTTAGAGAAATTTTATCTCATGTTAGATTGGGTTAAGTTGCTAGGTCATTGTTAAATTTAGAAAATTTGTTACAATTATAATATCAATTATTTGAAGGTGTTAATCCCCAATCTACACACACATATAATTATTTTATTAGATCAAAATCCAAACTTTGTTTGCAGCAAATAAACCAGGAAATACATCACCATAATTCTAAGTCTTTGAGACTAATCTTTCCTATCCAAAATCAAAATTGTCCTCTCAAGAGGTACATTATTCACTTAGACAAAGGGGGGAATTTTTGGAGGTGAATACTTTCCAATAGAGCCTCACAATAAAGAAAACTTTACAGTGCATACACTCTTAGTTTATGATGTAACGTGATGTCGCGTGACTTATCATTGGAAGTATTACTAGAATGAATGATGGCCTTGATTAGCCATTAAACACCAATTCTCCAAATTTAAGATTGCATCCCATATTATCACATCCATGAGATTTCTTATCACTATCCTATTGTATGTGCTTATAACTCATAATAGGGATTTTTTTGTTTCCTTCTTGACGTGTTCTAAGGGATTATCCAAAACCTTTTCTCTTGGAGTTGAATCTTTAACCATGTTATGGATAATAATAAGAGAGTCCCCAAACACAATTATGAGAGAGGAAACTCAATTTTATTTGGAAGGGAGGATGTCTTGTAGGAAGCCATAACCTTTTTCTTAAATATTTTTCATATTTCCCAAACCCCCTGAGTACTCTTAAAACATTGTTTCTACCATTAACATAGATAACTCCTCCCCTATATCACTCTTAAATCTATTTATATATTCAAAAATGCAATTTAAACAATAAGAAATTACAATTTAACCAAAAATTATATAGTAAACTTTACAATGATAATTATTCACAAAATTCCAACTAATATATGTTTAATTTTTTCAAAATAAATTATAACTTAAAAAAATTAGCTTCCCTCTTTTCTAAAATGTCCAACTCACCTTGAAAAAAAAATGAGTCAACAAAAATATATTG
Source organism: Pinus tabuliformis (assembly GCA_031772625.1). Lineage (NCBI taxonomy): Eukaryota > Viridiplantae > Streptophyta > Pinopsida > Pinales > Pinaceae > Pinus > Pinus tabuliformis. Next base: position 384,534,801 of record CM062808.1, on the reverse strand, counting down.
AAATTCCATTCCCTATCCCTAAATTCAACACAATTTTTTGTATTTAACAAATCCATGTCAACAAAAAAATATATAAAATCCAATCTGTTGACTCCTTTATGGAAGTGAATATGAGCTATGAGGAGAAGGGATTTATGAAATGTAGAAGAATAGTTTTAGTGTTGGACCTTCATGAGGGGATATAAAAGGAGATGCTCATACAATAAGGCCATATCACCCACATGAAAATGATGAATAATGTGGGTATCTCGTTCAAATACTTAAAATGCCACAAATATGAGAATTTGATGGTGGTAAGTACCCTCAATCTTAATAGGAATCATATGGGTAAAGAAGTTTAAGCATACAATATTTGATGAGGCTAGAGATAACAACGTTATTAATTTATCAAAGGTTTCACAAATGGAAATTAAGCATGATTCCAAAAAAGAGGAACTACTTCATAGTGGTGTCTCTGGTTTCTCTATTGTTATTCATCAAGTTTTGTATGAGAAATTAACCTAAGGTGATCAAATTATGTGGATATACCTTACTTGTTGAACTGTCTCTTCTTAATTGCCAATCCACCTTTGAAATGTGGGAAAACATATTGATTTACATGAAGGTAATCCTCCATGGCATTAAACATTTCAACTTTTGCAACATGTACTTTGAAAACCATTCAAAAGATAATCCATTCTTCAAATGATTCAATTTCAATCTCTAAATATAATCACATAGGAAAGTCAGAAACTATTATGTTTGTGTAAAGAAAAATTATAGATGGTAATAGAATAAATTAAATACAAAAAAGGAGACATGACCTTTGGTTTATTGATTGGAACATGAATTATGGAAACATAAAACATCCTCATAAAAATCCTCCACCAGTTACTATGAATGACACGAAGTGTCCTTCCCTTGACTTCTAGGATTTTTGGTGGAAGATTTAGAGTCCCAATCCATATGAGTTGTGAAGACTCATATCCAAAATTATTGAAATGAATAAAATGATCTCACAACTAGAAAGATTGGATAACATTCTTCTCTCAATTGTTTCTCATAGTTTCCATCTTCGTAAAACTGTTGAAATGGTGGCTTAAACTGAACTAGCTTATCTGAATTAAAAGATGTTAACAATAATTAGGTAGTGGGGAAAAACCACAATATATGAATATGAGGACATATATTATTCCCATTCATTTATTCTCATGGTTTTAGCAAATATTAATTGCAATAGAATCATGTAGACTCTGTGATAATTGCTCTTTACACTGGACCTGTAAAATAAATATCTTTGTTTCTTTATTGTCTCTTCTACCCAGTAGAGTCCATAATTTCTAGTCTTAATTTTTATACTTTGCATTTCATATCAAAGTTTAGAGTCAATCTAGATGACATTTTCATTTACTAATTTCAAGTCCTTATCACATATATCACAACTTTCCATGGAAGTCAATTTCAATGTTCAAAAAGAACACCAAAATGAAGAGGAAGAAGAAGAAAGTGATGTAACTACAACAAAAAACACTAATAAATGAAAACATGACCTACGACAAAGTAAATTTTTCCCTCACATTACTGATTTTTTTGGTAGCAAATTAGAGTCCCGGGGAAACTAGTTATTAAGGGCTCATAGTCAAGAAAGTATTCAAATGAATACCTCATTACAAGAGCCACTTGCATTCATAGTTATTCCATTGAATAACTTTATCCTCTTAACTACAACTCATAATGGGTTCTCATAAGAGATTTCGTTTTCATAACCTCCTAGGATGGCACAACCATATATTATAAACCTACAATAATATTTGAAGGATATATTTATAAATACCATGACTTTAAAAGGCCTATAGATAATGATATTTAGATCATATGCTCCATATTGAAAGACAATAGCCAAGCTTACATGACAAAAAAAAGCTAAGAAGATGAGGATGAGAATGAATGGATACGTGTATTACAATGTGTTATTTTGTATGTGTTTATATAAGGGTCCAAAGGCCCTTTCAAATTCTAGAGAGAACCATTAAGATTTATCTTACCTTATCAATTTGATTTCTAAATTCAAATTTAACCCAAACAATATTGATTTCTCATGCTGGAATTGCATGTTACATTTTTTTCATTTATTAAAATTTACATTAACATAAAATTGATTCCACATGTTCATGAACATCTTGTGAGCATAATTATTGATAGACATATATAATAAAATAACACATTTTATATGGTGTTATAGTAGTTCCTAAATTTTCAATTCAAAATCATTTCTTTTAATTAATACATATTTTTAAAATTGTTTTAATGTCAAATGTGTATAATAATGAAATGATGGTTGTATAGTTCCAAGAAGCATGGTTCCATGTTGTACAAAAAGTGTTTTAAAAATCTTTCTTATACATTGGCGACTTTCTCAACACCTAGAAGTGCTAGGTTTTTTTTTTAATTATATAGATTTATAAAATGTATATGGATCATAGCATCAATCCTTTGTAATTGATAATGTAACTCCTACTTATCGAAGTAGTTTTATAAACATGAGGGAAGGAATAAAGAGTTGATGATTTGTCCTTATGTTTTTAAAAGTAGTGTTGTGTTTGTAAATGAATATAAGAAACTTTTTTTAATAAGTCTAGAGATTAATTTAACAATAGCGGCATGAAACTTGTTCTCTTCGTATTAAATTCAAAAGAACATATATGTATTTTTGTTTATTTGACAAAAATAATCAATATAGAGTGTTGTGCAAAATAAAATTAAGAGAGTAGAGCTTGTTTTTTTTATACCTAAAAGATGAAATTAAGAACTAAAAATAAATAAATTTATAAACAACTATGTTAGGTTTTGAATTGTTTTAATTGATTATATTTCAAATTTAATTAAAAAATCATTAAAAGTATAAATAAGCGTAGAAACCACAAAGCATTTATTGACACTAAATTGGGTGCCATGGATAGGCTGTTTCCCACCATTTCATATATTAACCTTAGTGTGGATGACCTTTTTTCTTTGATACTCAATGCATATGGAAAAGTTATTAATGAAAAACTAATGATAGGAAAACTCTTCTAATCCTTTACAAATGGACTCTAGTCTATGATGTAAAGTTAGAGAAATATTTTCATATGTCAGATGGGGTTAAGTTACTAGGTCATTGTTAAATTTAGAAAAATTGTTACAATTATAACATCAATTATTGGTGTTAATCCCCCACCCACACACACATATAATTTTTTTATTAGATCAAAATCCAAGATTGGTTTGCCACAAATAAACCAGGGAATACACCATCATAATTCTAAGCCTTTGAGACTAATCAAGTTTCTATCCAAAAACAAAATTTTCCTCTTAACAAGTACATTATACGCATAGACAAAGGGGGTGATTTTTGGAGGTGAATACCTTCCAATAAAGCAAACTTTAATGTACATACACTCTTAGTTTATGATGTAACTTGGTGTCGCATGACTTATCATTGGAACTATTACTAAGGAATGATGGATGGCCTTGATTAGCTATTAAACAACAATTCACCAAATTTCAAATTGCATCCCATATTAGCACATCCATGGGATTCCTTATCATTATATTGTAGTACATGCTTCTAACTCATAATAGGGATATCTTATGTTGCCTTCTTGAAATGTTCTAAGGGATTATCCAAAACCTTTTAACCATGTGCTGAATAATAATAAGAGAGTCCCCCAACACAATGAAAGAGTAAACTTGATTTTCTTTGGTAAGGAGGATGCCTTGTAGGAAGCCATAAGTTTTTTCTTAATTATTTGTCACATTTCCCAAACCCCATGAGTACTCTTATGACTTTTTTTCCACCAGGACCATAGATAACCCCTCCCCTACCTCACTCTTAAATCTATTTATATATTCAAAAATAAAAATTTCAACAGTAAAAAATAATGATTTAACCAAAAATAATATAGTAAAATCTATAATGATAATTATTCACAAAACTCCAATTCATATATGTTTAAATTTTTCAAAAAAAAAATACAACTTAAAAATTTAGCTTCCCTCTTTTCTAAAATGTCCACCTCACCTTGAAACAAATATAAATCAACAAAAATATATTGAAATTCCATTCTATATCCCTAAATTCAGGGCAATTTTTTGTATTTAACAAATCCATGTCAACAAAAATTATTTAAAATCCAGTCCATTGGCTTCTTTATGGAAGTGAATATGAGGTATGAGGAGAAGGGGTTTAGGAAATGTAGCATAATATTTGTAGCGTTGGACCTTCATGATTCTCATGCACTAAGTCCCTATCACCCACATGAAAAAGTTGCATAATGTGGGTACCCCATTCAAATGCTTAAAATGCCACAAATGTGAGCATTTGGTGGCAGTAAGTACCCTAACCAAGCTTAAACGACATAACAAAGCCAGGAAGATAAGAATGAGAATGAATGAAAATGTGTATTACAATGCATTATCTTGTATGTGTTTATATAAGGATATACATGACCCTTTCACATTCTATAGAGAACCATTACGATTTATCTTACCTTATCAATTTGATGTTTAAATTCAAATTTAACCCAATCATTATTGATTTTGGTGGCAGTAAGTACCATAACCAAGCTTACACCACATAACAAAGCCAGGAAGAAGAGGATGAGAATGAATGAATAAGTGTATTACAATGCATTATCTTGTATGTGTTTATATAAGGATCTACATGAACCTTTCAAATTCTATAGAGAACCATTACGATTTATCTTACCTTATCAATTTGATGTTTAAATTCAAATTTAACCCAATCATTATTGATTTCCCATGCTAGAATTTCCTGTTGCATTTTTGTCATTTATTAAAATTAACATTAATATAAAATTGATTCCACATGCTCATGAACATCTTGTGAGCATCATTAGTGATAGACAGATATAATAAGATAACACATTTTATATGGTGTTATCGTAGTTTCTAAAATTTTAATTCAAAATCATTTCTTTTAATTAATAAATATTTTTTAAGATTGTTTTAATGACAAATGTGTATAATAATGACATTGTAGTTGTATAGTTCCAAGAAGCATGGTTTCATGTGGTACGAAAAGTGCTTTACAAATCTTTCTTATACATTGGCAAATTACTCAACACCTAGAAGTTCTAGGATTTTTTTGAACTTTATAGACTTATAAAATGTATATGGATCATATTGTAGATCCTTTTTATCTGAAAATGTAACTCCTACATGCCAAAGTAGTTCCATAAACATGAGGGAAGGAATAAACCATCGCTGATGATTTTTCTTTATGTTTTTAAAAGTAGAGCTATGTTTGTAAATTAATGTATGAAACTTTTTTGAATTCAAATTTGGAGATTAATTTAAAAATAGCTTAAGCTAACATTTTCACTTCCAAATTCCCATCATTCATATATCTAATTTTTATTTTTTCATTTAAATCTTCACGTGATAAAGGAAATATAGAAATCCTAACTACCCAAATTTCTCTTTTACTTAAATTTGGCTACATTTATATCTCACAACATATCACATCACTCTTTATCTATGCTCTTTATCATTGACTTACGGTGTTTCCTTTACAACATTTGGTACAATTTCCATCGATTTTATTTTGTAATAAGACTTCAAGAATTTTAATTTATTATGATATAGTGAATAGTTGTGTTTATTATGCTGTAAATAATTTAATGAAGTTAACATTACATTACATAACATCTTACAACATAGTTGTCATATTGAATTGTTTCACCACAATAAGAATCAAACACTTACTTCATCATACATCTCAAGTTGTTAAAAAAAATTACTAAATTATAACTTTATTTAAAATCATTATTATTATTCATCATAAAAAGAATAAATATATAAGTCAAACATATATACATTTTGATTCACCTCCACTTTATCATGAGATTTTTAATCTGTAAATAGGGTTTGCTACAGTACCATGGGCCAATACAACAGTTTATCAATACCACATGTCCAAAAAAACATAATTCATTTCATATGACACTTCCATATTACATTTTTCAAAATTAATGAATTTGATTAAAAGAAAAATGGCATAACTACTTTGAAGATAAATCTCAACCTTTGATTTGTGTATACTACTAAGAATATTCTAGAATATTTTGTGGAAGTTAATCTCCTCCATCCACATAATAATTATTGATGATTAGATTAAAATTGTGGAAACTCTATTCCAAAATAAACATCAATCCATAATAACCATAAAAACACTTACTACATGATATATCTCACTTTGCTAAAATTTATAAATTAAAAAAAAAACATACAAACTAACTAAATTATAACTTTATTTTGAATTATTATTGTTAAATAATAAAAAGAATTAATATAAGTTAAAAACACACTTTGTGTGAGAAGTAATTGATAATTTTAAATTATATATAATTTAAACTAATATAAGCCTCAAGGGATAGCTCAATTGGTCAAGCCCTCTTTGCTAAGTACCTTGCCTATTGGGAGGTCACGAGGTCAAATCTCCTTGATGCCCTTAGGGTTAGGCCCGATATATTAGGCCGTTTTAGATGGATTTGTGTGGATTATTTCTTGTGGACGTAATGGCCAAGGTTAGGCCCGATATATTAGGCCGCCTTTGATGGATTTGTGTGGATTATTGCTCGTGGACGTGGCCAAGGTTAGGCCCAATATATTAGGCCGCCTTTGATGGATTTGTGTGGATTACTTGATGAAAGGAGATTTTGGGGGTATACCAATTTCCCCTTTCTTTAGAAAATTCAAACTTGAGGCCTGTGGGTTATGGCCCACAAACCCTATCGGAAGCATTTAAATAGTGCTTTGGCCTTAAGGCTGGGACCATACACTTATTTGGATGTTTCTTTAAAAACCCTGGGACCATTCAACTATCGGGATACATAGGATTACAGGAAAACCACAGCCGAGCCACAAGGCCGGATCTCAAATATTATTCACCCGCATTCATAACTTCATCGGGTCCTCTCCATCGCTATCGACGATATTTCTTATCGGCCATCGGCACATCACATTCCCACTGTCCTTCGTTATCTCCGATTTGTGATCAGCGATTACATCTCCACCATTGGTTCTTTTCATGATCCAATGGCCAATGTCTTTTCCCGCTCAATCAAACTTGCATGACACTCCTCTGTCATTGATGTGTGCTTAGTGGATTTGACGGTCCACAGCGATTTAGGGTGGAAAACGTGCACGAGGATTAACCGCCCGAAAAGTTGTTTTCTCTCTCTCCTGGGCGTGCTACGTGTCGCCTAGCTAATGGAATTGGGTGCTCACCCCTTTTTACAACTCATGGTTTAGTGGCCACCCGAAAATCTATTTACCACCTTTGAAAATTGCTTTAGTTGCGTAACGCCCTTGCGTCTATGCCATGCGATGACCATTGATCTGTTGATCTATCGAGCGGACAATCGACATTTATTTCTCTGCCATTTGATGGATTCTGCACTTTAATCCAGTTCCTCTGCCATTTCTCTGTTTATGCACGAACACTCATATATAACAATATTTCATTAATCCATGGATCGCCATCGATCCTCGTAGTGATTGATGGTCGATCAAACCTGCAACACAGGAAACATTTATACTATCTATGAAATATACATACAGACGCACCATTAACACTTAAACACACTTTATATTATACATGGCATAGTTACATTCTAAGGCATTTCAGCCTTAGTAACAGTTCTCCTCCTGACTGCATTGTATCTATCTCTGTTAGATAATTCATATTATTCGCTCTCTATCTCATTGAACACGCAGGTTCATCATATATTAAAGAAATATTGGATCGGATCACTAAAAGGATTCGATCATATCTCTCCATGATTTCCTCTAACAAAACCCCTAAAGTTTGCTATATGCATACATATGTGGCAAATTACATTTAATTATGTCTTCGAGAGACTTAGTCCATTCCATCAGTTAAGCTTTGTTTTAACATAAATTGTCCCCTATTCAGCTCCGATGGTCCACGTCCTCTTGTTCTCCACTTTGGATTCATCCTTTAATTATGAGTGCTCGGAAGCTCCTACATCAGACTCATGAGGCACAAAAATTTATGACCTCCCGGTCATATTCTTCTCCTTATCCTTAGCAATTCTACCCACATCCATGTGGAATTGCCTTCATGATCTTCTGTGAGCTACAATCAACCTCTGCAGTAACAGTCTTCCTTTGCTACATGATACCTCACCAAGCTTTCTCCTCTGAACTTAGTCTTTTGGCATCCTTTTGGTTCTCTCCTCAGGAACCAATTGAGCACTCCTTGCTCTAGGTTGTTGCAAGTCTTCTCACCTTCCACTGTCATTATCTGTACAGTAGTAAAGACCATAAACTCACCATACTTCAACAACTGTACCTCTCTCCTTCCACTTGCACTCTTCTTCCTTCTCACATGAAATCCTTTCCCTTGCTCTGATACCAAACGATGAAAGGAAATTTTTGGGGTATACCAATTTCCCCTTTCTTTAAAAAATTCGAACCTAAGGCCTGTGGGTTATGGCCCACAAACCCTATCGAAAGTGTTTAAATAGCGCTTTGGCCTTAAGGCCGAGACCATACACTTATTCAGATGTTTCTTTAAAAACCCCGGGACCATTCAACTATCGGGATACACAAGATTATGGGAAAACCCGTAGCCAAACCACAAGGCCGGATCTCAAATATTATTCACTCGCATTCATAACTTCATTAGGTCTGTTCCATCGCTATCGGCACTATATCGGCCTATCGGTGATATCGCTTATCGGCCATCGACACATCACATTCCCACTATCCTTCGTTATCTCTGATTTGTGATCAGTGATTAGATCTCCATCGTTGATTCTTTTCCTGATCCAACGGCCGATGTCTTTTCCCACTCAATCAAACTTGCACGACACTCCTCCATCATTGATCTCCGCTTAGTGGATCCGATGGTCCACAACGATTTCGGGTGGACAACGTGCACGAGGATTAACTGCCCGAAAAGTGGTTTTCTCTCTCTCCTCAACGTGCTACGCGTCGCCTGGCTAATGGAATCAGGTGCTCCACCCTTTTTACCACTCATTGTTTTGTGGCCACCCGAAAATCCATTTACCACCTTTGAAAACTGCTTTCGCTGCGTAATGCCCTCACGTCTATGCCATGTGATGACCGTCGATTTGTTGATCTATTGATCGGATGGTCGACATATATTTCTCCACCATTTGATGGATTCTGCGCTTTAATCTAGTTCCTTTGCCATTTCTCTGTTTATGCACGAACACTCATATATAACAATATTTCGTTAATCCATGGATCGCCATCGATCCTCGTAGTGATCGATGGTCAATCAAACCTGCAACACTGGAAACATTTATATTATTTATGAAATATACATACAGACGCACCATTAACACTTAAACACACTTTATATTGTACACGGCATAGTTACATTCTAAGGCATTTCAGATTTAGTAACAGTTCTCCTCCTGACTACATTGTATCTATATCTGTTACACAATTCCTATTATTCACTCTCTATCTCATTGAACACGCAAGTTCATCATATATATAAGAAATATTGGATCAGATCACTGAAAGGATCCGATCAGATCTCTCCATGATTTCCTCTAACAAAAGCCCTAAAGTTCGTTATATGCATACATATGTGGCGAATTACATTTAATTAAGTCTTCGGGAGACTTAATCAATTCCATCAGTTAAGCTCTGTTTTAACAGAAATTGTCCCTTGTTCAGCTCCGATGGTCCACCTCCTCTCGTTCTCTACTTTGGATTCATCCTTTAATTATGAGTGCTCAGATGCTCCTGCATCATTACTGCTCGTGGACATAGCAGCCACTCAGTGACCGCGAACCATGGTTGCCTTAAAATAAAAATTAACTAATATAATATTAAAAACTAACATAAAAATTTAACATAAGAGCTTCTTCACATTATAATCTAAATAAGAATTTATATATATCAAATTTTATTTTGGATTAAGTTTATATATATCAAATTTTATTTTAAATTTAAAAATAAAAACTAATCACTCATATAATAAATACAAGGTTAGTTATCATGTACGTATTTGGACAAGAACTTAAAGAATATAAAAATGTTATAAAGTAAAGTATTTATAAAATATTTAGATTTTGAAACGAGTTATGGTTTTTGAGCAAGTGGTTTTGATAAGCCATCATAATGGTCGGTATTGTAATATGTTCTATTTACAAGTTAATAATATCCATGGTAAATTGGGATAACTAGAAATTGCACCACATGTTGCAATGGGAACACTGGCAAGAGCGTAGGAAAGAGTAGCATAGAAGATGGAAGTCAAAATTTTATGCAATTTTATTTATTTATCAATGTTTCTATCAGAAAAAAATTTTAAATTTTACAGAATATAGTTATATCATGGATTATAATTGCAAGATGGTTTCAATACTAAAATTACCATTTATTGAATTAATAGACTATTTTATTGAATCCTTCATCATTGCAATATACATGATTTATTTTAAATTTGAATGGGTAATCTCAATATATATTTTGTGGCAATTTTTAATGATTGAATAATGAAATCGCTATTGAGTGATTCTATGGATATAAGTGGACTTCAGCAGAGTATCAGATACAACCTAAGATGATTTCCAAGTTAGCTAACAGGAATTCCTCTTCCACATTTTGCTTTATTTCCGCTAACAATGGGAAGACATAAATATCTAAAATCATATGAGAAGCTTCTTCATTGGACATGACCAATCCCAACCATTCTAAGAACAATAATCAATGATAAGACATAAGTGGCTAACTTTTTCTCTATGTTGGGCTCAAAGAATCTTCCTCTTAATATTTTATTGACAACAACTGTGGAAATTCCATCTTCAACTTGGTGGCATCTAGTTAATTATTAGTTTTCATGCTTAACTTAATGCAATTGTTACTCTATGATCTTCAAACGTGTCCTTTGATTACATTACTTCTCACACACTGTATCCACATGTACACTTGTTTATTGCCAGTTCTCAAATTGTATATGTATACATAGGTTTTTCACACATGATTAGGTGATTTCATCATTTTAAATATTGTTATTTATACATACAAATATCTAACAAAACAAACTCTGGAGCACAATGCAAACATTAAAACAAAGTCACAAACCAGAGAATCAAACTGTAAACTCTAACTAAAAAATGAATTATATGTTTGCTATTATGTACCACTAATTGAACTTACTAATTTACTAGACACTTCCTCATTGGTTTAGTCATTAGTGTTTGTAATTCACCCCATAAATCGGTTAAAATTCGCAAGTCTTCCATATTAACTCCCATGAATACTCCTACTGATTTCCTATGATTATTTTCTCTTAACTAAATTTTCATACAAATGTACCAATTCAAATAACTAGGATGTTGGAGTAAAATTTCAATCATGAGTAAAATGCCCGCGTTTTGGATTCATCCTTCTCATCCTTTTGCAAGGATCAAATAAGTTAATTAGATAGAATTCAATTTAAAGTGTGATTGGTGTAAGAGCACAAGCTCTATACTAAATATTCAATAAAATACAAGTGGCATGTTTTCATGGAAGGTGTTGACTTGTATGATTCTATGAAGAAGCAAATTCCCCACCCCATAGGAATTCATTCAATTAAGTCCAAGCCATTCAAAAATCAAAATAATATGTATTATGGTTTTGTCTCAGCATTGAAATTTGAAAGTAACATTATTCATTGAATTATGGTTATGAAGTAACCTACTTATGTTGTGTGGGAAACATAAAAGAGCCTCTCTCATCTTATTCTCCAAGTGAGATATGCACCTCATGGAGAGGTTATATACCTCCGCATATCAAGTTTCAATTGTAAGCATCTTGGGGTAAGTAGAAAATAATCCTTTGCCGGATTGAAATGCTCTCACTTGTGAGTCTCTAATTTTGTAGCTTGATTTGAAGCACTCTCCAGGATAGTCTGCGCTCATTTTTTCCCTCTCAAGTGATAGAGTTGGACAACTTTTATAAGCTATTGAGAAAATGTTCTCTTGAAATCCATCTAGTACGTTTCAATATCTCCATATTATAATTCAATAGTGTTACTACAAAACTTGTTCTCCTTCAAAATTATCTTTCTTAAATCCTCACATACCAAAACCATAAACAATACTTTATGATAACTTTTTTTTCTTAATAAATATTTATTATATAAACCCATTAAAAAAATGTATGCTTAAAATTCTTACACAAAATATAATCAACCTATAATTTACTATGTTAAAAAAAAACAACTATCTTCTAAATTATTATTGCATCTAGAAAATTATGTTGCAAGTATTAACTAGCATAAGTGTGAGAGATGACTTGGTATGGATTACTCGTAGTATGAATACTTTTCACAAATATATTTTGAAAAGTGTGTGTGTGTGTGTGAAATGAAGATATTTTTGATGAAATGTAATTTCTTATTAGTATTGAATCTAATGTGTATAGTCTAGAGAGTTATAAGTAGAGTGACAAGAAACTCATTTTACATGTAATGCTTACAAATCAAGTTTCTAATATTAATAATAACTAATTCATAAATGATGTTCCGAGAAAATTTGTCCCAGATATCACACGTCTCCATACCTACATGTCTATATCACAGGTATCCTACCTACATGTAATCACACGTCTCCATACCTACATGTCTATATCACACGTATCCTATCTACATGTCATCACACGTCTCCATACCTACATGTCTATATCACACATATCCTCAGTAAATGATTTTATAGGGATTTTATCTTTGAAAAATGCAAGAGTTCATTGTAGCATGGTCCATATATTTTGTTGATATGTTTTCATCTTTCCTTGCCAAAGAAGCATTCTTTTGTTGATATTTTTTCATGCATTAATTAGTGCTATATGCTATCGCCTTGTGTTTCCTTTGCAACATCTGGTACAATTGCTAGTTAAATATATGATTAAAATTTGAGTGTATATTAAATTAAGATAGTCCTTTCACATAGTGGAATGCCACAATTCAAGTTCATCAAATATGTGCCGGAAGTTAAACTATGGTGGACCTTTCACAGCCTCAAACACAAAGAGTGGGTTCACCAATTAAAGATAAAGATAATGTTAGTGAAACAAAGCTCTTCAAACCAAGGAAGATTAAGATGTGGACAATATCAAATATCCTCCTCTCTTCTTCCCCACCCAAAAAAACCACACTTATCTCACTATCACTCCATTTACATTTAATAAACTTATCTTTCATCTCTTTATCACTCAATCTACATTTAATAAATTTCTACAAATCTGGAAATGTGGGAATATGCTTAACCCCTCCCAAATGTAGAAAGGTTCATCGATGGTAAGATGGAGAAACCTTCCAATATATCCAAGCTTTCTTTCTTTCTTTAAGAAATACCCAAACATGTTATGAAGCATAATACTTGCATACGAGCATATTGTTGAAGTTAGTGTTTTACATTTAATAAAGTTATCGGTCATCTTCTTCTCACTTGATTTACTTTTAATAAACTTCTACAAATATAGATAATGTGGGAATATACGTAACACCTCCTAATCCCAAATGTAGAAAGGTTAATGGATTTACATTTAATAAACTTATATAAATCTGGATATTGTTGAAGTCAATGTTTTACATTTAATAAAGTTATCGGTCATCTTCTTCTCACTTGATTTACTTTTAATAAACTTCTACAAATACAGATAATGTGGGAATATACATAACACCTCCTAATCCCAAATGTACAAAGGTTCATGGATTTACATTTAATAAACTTATATAAATCTGGATAATGTGGGAATATGCTTAACACAAAAGTTTTATTTTTAATATTTTATTTTAGTTTTCTTAAATAAAGTGTTGTTTAATTATTAGATACTTTAGAGTTTTTAGTTAGAACTCGAGAATTTTTTTTTGTGTTAAAATCTTGAAGTGTGTTATTTAAAGATTGATTATGGGTAATAAAAGGATATTAATTTTCTATTAATACAAATTGAAAAAAATAAATTGCAAATATAAAAATTAATATTTTTTTTAATTAAATATAACAAAACTATAAAATGAAAATCAATAACTTTTAACAAATAATCATAATTAATTAATAAATTATAAATCTAAAAATAATATTTTCCATATTAAAAAATAGTTAAAATATATTAAGTTTTATGTAAGCAAGAGGCTTTCACAATGCAACATATTAGATATCAAGGGGTGAAGAAGTGAGATTCATAATAGAAAAATAAATGGCATGACATCAATTGTCATCTCACCTATCTTAGGACTCCTCATAAAAACATTTAATTATTTTCCCCACAATCATGCTCGCTTAGCTTGCTACTCCATTTGCAAAACCTTAGTAATTAGTTTACCATATGAACTGTTGAGTTCGTGCTCTCTTCACTCTTCTCATTAAAGAATTTTTGGACATGTATGATGAATTTGAGAAGCTCATTATATAAATGAATATCCCCATGTTAGTAGTTTCTTTCTATGGCCTTCCATTTGTCCCCCTCCATGAATGTCGGGAAATGGTTTTTGTAATAAATTGGTACAAACTCTTTTGTTTTTATTTAAAATTTTCAATTAGGTCATTATTCATGAGAATTAGTGTTTTGATTTAATTTCATGGTTGTTATTAATAACGTTATGTGTGGAAATGAAACATTGGTGAAGGTGAAGCCCCTTTCTCTTTATCTTGTGAATGGAGTATCTTGAGACTATGCATCTTTCATTTCAAAATAGTCAATCAGATTTAGGAAGAATTAGCTCTCTGGTGTTCAAGTTGAAGGCTTTTGGCCGTTTTTCTCATGATGTTGAGTCATATCGGTAGCTGATTTCGGGATTTTTCTTCTTACAGGTGGATAGTTCACACACATAAGGCATTGTGTTAGAGGTTGTTCAAGTTCAAGTAGACTTGAACCTAAATATCAACAAGGCTTATGTTTCCTGAGATGGGAGATGGTTCATGGATGGTATGCCACAATTAGTGATATTTTGTGTATGTTTTTGATTAATACTCTTACCATTATTTTAGTTCCACTTTTACAATTTATTCTTCTTTTTTAGTGTTCTATGTCACAAATGATAATGGAAAAAAACTTATACAATAAGGGGTAATTGGGTACCCTGAAAAGTTAAGATAGTATTTATTTAAAGTCAAAGCTAAAAATCACAAATGTTCCTATTTCTGAGATGTTCCCTTTTTATCTTTTATTTGGATTGATTGATTGATTCATTTTGTTGCAAACTTTGTCATTAAGACATATACAACAACACAACAACATAGATATAAACATAAACAAAGAGATCTAATAGAAATAAAACTTGATTTCATTAACATCAGGGAACTGAAATATGCTTACAAATAGGAAGGAAATAAACTAGGTCGACCGATGGTAGCTTATCTTTGAGAAGTGATGTCATGGCTACATGCCTCTGAACCATGTTACAATGAGGCTCAAGGGCATTTTTATTATTTAACAACAAATGTAAACCTTAAACAACTCAAAAGCTAACCCTAGGCAATGGAGCGCCAAGAGTTTGTTAGCCCCATTGTGATTAGTTGGGCAACCAACTTCCAGGGTTCGTAACTTGGCCATATGATCTTTGGTTAGCGCTTAGGTTACCTTGTTATAAATATCTCTCTATGTACTATAATATTTGCATGAAGCCCCTGACTATAGTTACACGCTTGTGGTGGACATAAAAAAATGTCGTTTAGGGGGTTAAAACAACTCGGAAAGTTCAAGACCCGAGAAAATGCTAAAAATAGTAAATGTTGTTATGCTCAAGGCAACTTATGAAATAGACTGGGGTTGTAGGTGGAATAGGTGGGTGGCCACTAATATAGTCGGATTATTCCTCCCCCTTCAGGAAGCAATGGGTTCCATTGCGTGCAGAGCCTCCATGAGGGAAGGAAAGTTTTGTTGAACCTCGTCCTTGGTGAGCCACTTTCCCTGCTGAAGGAGTTGCCTTGCTTTGACAACTCAATATAGATGGATCCTCTGCTAGAAAGTTTATGATTTGTGTGTCCATGATCCTATCATATGTGGCATGTTCAATACAACTTGGGTTGATCTTTGTTGGTGTCAATTACTCATTAACGTCAGATCTGTCCAATAATTGGGGAAAGTGTGGTAGCAACCAGTCCACATTGAATACGAAGTGTAGGCCAAGGAATGGTGGAGTGATAACCTTGAAATCATTATCCCCTACAACCTTAGTGATGATGTAAGGCCCATGTCGGAGTGGGCAAAGCTTGTAGTGGGGCCCAATGAGGAGCTCCTTCTAAAAATGTAACCAAACTTTGTCACCCACCTGGAACTTGTGTGGCACCTGATGTTGATGATGATGCTACTTGTACTTTACATTTTATCTATCCAATATGTCATGGACCTACTAGTTGATGTGTTGAATGTGTTCATTGAAGTTGTTACCCCTGCCAGCTTCAAACTGGACATGAACCAAATCTTCCTGAGTAGCTACAAATGTTATGGAAACATCAATGTGACATAGTGGTTGGAATCCCAGTCCCACCTGAAAGGGATTGTGGCTAGTTGAGATGTAGAGAGCCTTATTGTAGCTTTGTTGGACATAGGAGAGGCTCTCATCTTATGTGTGTTGGTTCTTCTAGTTGTACATGTGTAGGATGTGCACGATCATCCTATTGACAACCTCTAATTGGCTATTAGTTTGGGGGTGAAAGGCCATGGACTTAGTGATCTTGGTGTCTAGCAACGACTAGAGGCTTAACTAGAATGCTCTTAGGAACTGGTTATATTGATCCGAGATAATGGAATGTGGGATCCAAAAGTGTACCCATACTTGTTCAAAGAAGAGTTTGGCAGTTGGATTCTGGTAAGATACTCTTCTTGCAGGCCACTAGAATGGCCATCTTAGAGAATCTATTGATGACCATGAAAACAAAGTTGTTTCCATGCTTGGCACTAAAGAAGGGTTTCCCTAATATTTGGATGGAGAGCCTTATTGTGCCCATATTTAAGGCTAGGGATAAAAGCATTCCCTGTAATTATAGGACCATTGTGATAGTCACATTTTAGCCATGTTGTACCAAATTATTTTGGAAAGGAATATTAACCTTTGGCTTGAAATCCATGGTAAAAAATTTAAAGGCCAAGCTAGGTTAAAGATATAGCATTCAATTTTGGACCATCTCGCTCATCTTAGGATAACTGTGAAGGAATTTTGCAATAATAAAACTAATCCCTTCTATTGTTTTGTTGACTTTAAAAAAGATTTTAAAACCATCATTAGAACAAATCTATGGAAGAGACTAAAAGAGATAATGGTTCCTCTTTAAGGCACATCATCATGAAGTTAAGTTGAATCATTTAACATTTTATTTATTTAGTTATTTATTACTTCACGTTTTCCCTACACCCTCTATTGAACTAATATAACTAGCAGGCATCGAACGTTTTCACAAACCCGAGGAATCCCAAGGAATCTTCGTCCTTTTTCCCACTTTTGTAACCAGGCATAAGACTCATCGGTCTGTACCATAGCCCAAGGCTATCCCCAAGGCTCGCGCCCGACTTAGACCTCATCTACCATAAGGCAGACATCCGGCTCAGTACTCCATGCAATAGTACTCCAGGAATCTTGAAAGGCTGGCCCACTCCCTCCACACTCTCTAAGGTGCACAACCCCAGGCATTGAAGTCCTTAGACCCACTCGAGAATTCAACATCCCAATCCATTATCAGGCACTTGGACTACAATATCAAGCACTTGGCCTCGCCAAGATGGTCTCGTAGCCCCTCAAAATTTATCCATCAAGAGTTATACAAGACAAAGAAACCATTGGCATATGTAATATTGATTGAGTATGTCCCTAACCCATATGGTGTTACGTATTCTCCCTCGCAGGTATGGGTTGCCACGAGATCATCAAATAAACTGGCCCTCTCGACCCATTTGTGAATTTCATGTATCACAACATCTCAACATGCAACCAATGCATTAGTTATAATCATAGTATCATAAAAATAACCCACATGCCAAGTCTTGCATGTCATCATGAGAACATATATAATTGTTAATCACAACATTCTGAATAATAACGAAATGTATGCTCATGCATGGCATAAAACATGCATGTTGTTTGTTGACACCTAATCCTCAGGATTGGGTGAATATAATGTAAATAGATAAAGTAATATGAACAGTCATTAGGAGATGAAGTGAACAGTCTCTCCCTCATGTATATAATGAAGACTTACCTAATGGAATAATACACGAATCAATTTTGGTTGAGAAGTTACTGCCTGGTCTGACATGGTATCAAAGCTAGCTCCATTTTTAGCTTTTATGCCCTTTGTAACTCCCTATTCTGCTCCTCTGCTCTCCATTTAAAAGCGATGCTCCATACAATGCGCTGCTCCATACAATATGTTGCTCCATTCAAAAGCGTTGCCCATATAATACGCTTTCCATATAATACGTTGCCGATATAAAAGTTGGTGTTAGTTGCTTGACATTTTCTCTCAAGCCTACCTGCACCATTGACTGTTACTGCTACGTTGCTTGATATGTGCCTTGAACGTTGTTGCCATTCTCCAAAACAACCTAAACCCTATCAAACAACGCAGCGAAAATGTGGTGATATCCTCAGCCTTCGTGCGGTGAGCGATTCTGAAGAACGCTGGTGTGGTGAAGAACAAAACGAATCCAACGGGATTTGAATCCCCAACCAACCCCAAGCAATGGCATCTAACGGGCTGAAGAATTTTTCTCCTGAGATTAGATTGAAGGACATGGCACATGCAGAATGATGCGTTGAACTATTGTTTTTTCCATGTAAAAAAATTCAATTTCTCGTCTGAGCGTTTACGACAATGGGGGTGTGTTTGTATGGCACGAGGTGCCACTTTATTCATTGCCTGAATCTCAAAAAGACACGAGTTCAATTTTCTGGCAAGCGTGGATGACTTTGTGGCGTGGGTAAACTGGTAAACCTCTTTTACATTGCACATGTTGTAGAATGGAACCTGGAAGAAAATGATAATTCTCTTGGGAAGCACACCGCAGTCGATTAGCCCAGAAGGGGTTGTTTTGTTTGGTAATCTTTACACTTTCAAATCGATGCTCCCATCATCATCAATTAAATGCTCTTTTTTCTTCACAAAATTGCATTAGGTGCAAACCGCCCTATATATTTATGACTGGTTTTGGTTGAGAAAACAAGCGAATTTTGAAAAATCGCGCATGGGGGTGGCCTGTCCCTTCTCTTTGGTTCCGTGGTTCTCTAGTTCAGTTTGGTTCCGTTTGTTTATTTATAAAATCATGTCGAATGCCCCTTTGAATTGTAATTTAAAAAAGAAAAAAAACTACCACCAGTACAATTTTACTGTATATTGGCAGAAGTATCTTTCTATCAGCAGAAGTATATTTCTTTTTACAGTACAAGATTTTACAATGCATTCAATCATATCCATTATGGGAATAGTTCTCACTGGCAAGGAGAACTATCCTGAGTGGTCCCGGATGATAAAACACACCCTTATTTTCAATGAGTTGTGGAAAGGAGTGTGTGTTGGAGATGGAGACAAAGAGCCAGAACAACCTACCTTAGACAAAGAGATCATCATTTGGGAAAACAAGAACAACAAAGCTTATGCATTAATCGCAACATCTATAAATGAAGAGGTGAGTCGCCATATTTTTCCATTTTCAATTGCCTTTGAAGCCTTACAAAAGCTTAAAGAACTCTATGACTCACATTCTGCACTTGAAGTTGTTCAACTCATGATTAAACTCTTCACTCTTGAATTGCAAAATAATGATCCTCTTGCTCTTGCATCTGAAGTAAAGTGTATAATGCATGATATTAAATCCACTAAGGTTGAATTGGATATTCCTCTTATCACTTTTCTCAAGGCACTTTATCCTACTTACTCCAATTATCTTGAGTCATTGCAAGCAAATGGAAATCTCAAAGATATCACCTTTGACTCTCTTGTGAAAAAGTTTGTTGAAAGAGAGAAAGCTTTTAGAAAGAAGACAGCCCCTGAATCTTCTGAAGAGGTTGTGTGCCTTGCTCATAAAGAAAATCATCCTGCTCAATATTCTTCAAGAAGAAGAGGTGGTCGAAGAGGAAGAGGAAGATATTTTAGAGGGAGGGGGGCAGACACTCTCAAGGAGAAAAGGCAGATTTTCATTGCATTCACTGCAAAAGAAATGGATCACATGATGCCTCTACATGCAAGCTACCATGGGACAAAATTGAGCAGCAAAGAAACTAACAGAAAGGTAAAACTGATGATACAGACAAAGGTAAAGCACCTGAATCCGCTCATTATGTTGTGGCACAATGTAAGATTGGAGTAAATGAATATTTATTTAATGCTTCACTTGCTTCTTGGAAAAATGATTGGTTGCTTGATTCAGGAGCAACCTGACACATGACTCATAGAAAAGAATTTTTTGAAGATTTCACTGACAATGTTGATGGAGCAATATACTTTGCAAACCAATCGAAAATAAAGCCATAAAGGCTTGGCACAATCAGGCTTAAACTGCCTAGTCTTCCAGACTGTCTTCTGCATCATGTTCTATATCTCCCATAGCTCAAGAGAAACTTGTTTTCCTTGGTCCACATCTGCCAGCAAGGTCACTCCATTCATATGTTTGATGGCAAGCTTGAGGTAAGAAAAGTATCTGACCACTCACTTGTCATGAGGGGAATAGAAGAAGAAAGACTTCTCAAGCTGCAAGGAACCTCTGCTCATGCACAACATTTCTCATACAATTCTCATCATGAAGAAGGTACACTTCCATCAAGTTTACTATGGCATGCTAGATTTGGACATTTCAAGTATGACAATCTTCGCTTGTTGAAGAAAAATGGTGTTGCTAGCTTTCCTAAATTTCCTAGGAAATTTAAGCAATGTGATGCTTGTATTTTAGGAAAGCATAGAAAACAGTCTTTTCATGATTCACATTCAAGAGAACATAGAAAACTTGAACTCATTCATTCAGATTTATGTGGTCCAATGCCTGTTCCTTCTGCAAATGGAAATAAATACATGATGACATTTATTGATGAGTACACCAGAATGTGTTGGGTTTACTTATTGAAGAACAAATCTTATGCTTTTCAAACATTCAAGAATTTTCATAAATGGATTGAAAATGATGCACAATCTCATATTGGGTCTATTCGCACTGAAAATGGAAAAGAATACACATCAAATGAATTTGAAAACTATCTTCGCCAACATGGGATCAAACATCAAACAATTGTACCTTATAATCCCCAACATAATGGTGTAACTAAAAGAATGAATAGGACAATCTTAAATATGGTATGATCCATGCTCTTCTTAAAAAATGTAAAGATAATGTTTTAGGCTGATGCCATTCTATGTGCTGCATATATAAAGAATAGATTTCCATCTAATGCTATTAGAAACAAGACTCCATATTAAATGTGGTATGGACATGTTCCTTCGGTAAAGCATCTCAGGGTCTTTGGTTCCACCTGTTATGGCTTGATACCAAAGGTACATAGAAACAAACTTGTTATAGACATTTTTGGGCACTGCAACCCCAATCAAACATGTCCATAAACCAAGGGCTCCTAAGTCCCTAAAAGTGTTGTTCCATACCCTAAAATAACAAGGTCAGCTGATTACATCATCTCCCAGAAGTTCTCCATGAAAAACTACTCAAAACTAGTCAAAACTAGACGATCTCACCTACTCCATGGTCAAAGTGTAATGCATCCAACCTAATGCACATCGGGAGGTGCGATGCATACTGAAAATCCCTTCTATCGGGTGCGATGGGCGAGAGTGGACAAATGGCAGAGGCATTTTGCGAGGTGGATGATGATGGAATCTTCCAGAAACTTCTCCTGTGACACTTGCCTATCTGAATTCGCCCAGGGATGAGTAAGAGATCATCAATCTCCAAGTGGAATCAAGAACTATCAGAGAGAGGACACTAATCAGAATCCCAGAAGCTGACTCACCCCCCTGCAATCATCTATATATGGATCCCTCATCCCAGAGATCCAGAGGCTGGAATTTTGTATCTTGTAAGGAAGTGTTGTTGGTTTCTTGTTGGAATATCATAGTGTTGGGTGATCTAAGCTTTTCATGAGGTGAAAGAAGGGCTTTCATGCTGGAGGATGACGCTAGGTCAGAACAATTAGTTGTAATCCTCTTTGCTATTCTTGATTATTAATAAAGCTATTCAAGTTTTCCTCCACATTCTTGTATGTTTGATGTCATATGAATTTGTGTGGTCAATATATATCTGGTCCTATATTGTTTATGATTGTAGATCTCTGTTCTTCGATAGTATTATGCTGCTTTGATTCCACAGGTGCTCTTTGAAGCTGGGTAGACGAAGGAGAAGCGACAAGGATCTATCAGAAAGGAGAGGAATCAAGCAAGGAACCAAGCGCAAGACTGACATTGGTGTCCTTCATTCCACTCTTATCTACTTTTCATAAAGGAAAATGAAAGTGGTTTTAGTTTGTTTGTTTCTAAGATAGCTACCAGTCTTAGTGGGACTAGCAGATCCGAGTGGACACTAGATTTCCCGATAACAAAATGGCGACTCCGCTGGGGAGCGAATAGATTTTTTGTTTGTCTATATTTGTTTTCTTTATAAACTTACAGACGGAGCCTGAAGTCAAGCCAGCTAGCCTTCGAACTGCATTTGCTATGCAAGTGCAAAGTAGATCAATGTTGCTTCATTCTATCTCCGGGTTTTGTTTATAAACTGAACAATTGATTTGCAAAACTTCTAATTGCCCTCGTGGTGGCTCTAGTAACCTCATTAGATCAGCCCCTGTGATTTCTATTTACTATACATTTTCTCGGCCAAAATCCCTGAACTGAGCTGCAAACTGTGACCAAGAGCTAATTAAAGTCTTGTCCTGGTACCATCGCACCCTCTCTTCAAGGAAACCAGTATGCATCGCACCTCCCGTGTGCAGTAGGTGGGATGCATCCCTGTTTCCTTGTGTTACAGGTGCGATGATCAGAAAAGGCTAATTTTGCCTCCAGGTTTTGGTTTTTTTTTCACTCTTTTCAGCTCTATTCTGGAGTTTTGCTATCTATGATCAGTATACCACTGTGGAAACCCCCTTCCTTTCCATCATTCCACCTCCATTGTGCAAAGAACTGTGAATGTTTTATGTATTTTCTGCCATTTTCAGTTCTCTTTTACGAAGTAGTAGCATAGTCGAGCTGTCGTCTTTTGATTTGAAAGTGTCACAAGTGTCGTTTTTAGTCAAAGAAAAGAATTCCATTGTTCTTGATGGTCGATTATACAGTTACTCTTGTATTTGATTTGAATTAGTAGTTTTTCAAGTGTCAAAAGCAGTTTTCAATTCAAAATAGTAAAGTGTCGTCATTATCTTCCTTTCATTTTGAAGAGAAATTTGTTAGTACTGTCACTTTGAAAAATAATTCAGATTTGTACTTAGCATTCTTCTTGTCTTCCACACATTAAGAAAGCTGAAAACAAATACAGCATGTGCATTTGCATTTAGACTGCTTGTTGGTTTGATTTAGGATAGTGCATCTAGTGTGTGCTCTCTGCTCTATGTTGAAAGAATATCATCTCTCTTTCTTTAGTAGCTAGGATTTTCATTGCAAAAAGAAGATTAAATGATTGTTTATCATCTTAGATTACATTTTAGGAATTGTACATCTACATCACGCAGTGAACCTGAAAGGCAAATTTCTGAAGAAAGATCAACTGTAAAATAAATTTAATGAACCTAAAAATGCTTTGGAACCTAATGCACAACATCTAGAAGTCTAGGCTAGAGACGTATTCCGGCGTCGTAAAGCCTGGTAACTGTTGCTTTCACTATTGGTTGGGTTATTCCTCCTCTTTGAGACGACAAGTGCCAGTACGGACTTGTGCTCCCATGTACCATCGAGTATATATTGGGAGACTACAATAGGCTATATCCTTTATCCATAGGAAGTCGTGTCTATCACCCTATCGATCGCAATGCACTGAACACAGCATTCGGGAAGATTGACTACCGTACCGTAAAAAGTATTCTGCAGTTTTGCGATTGGTTTGGTAATCCCTCTATTTAGATTTCCAGAGTAGTCTCTTTCGTTCCTTTTCAGACTCCTTAAAGGAAAAGGTCCATCTGAGCACTTGTCACTTCAGGCTCATTAAAAATCGAAGGCGACTAGAGTCATCTTTTGTTTTTTCTCGACTCTTAAAAATTGAAAACATCAAATTGTGTCAAAGCATCTAAAATTTATTTTAATCAAAATAATATCACCATTCCTGCGTTGGTCTTAGGTTGAGAAAAATGGAGTCCACCAACCAAGGAGTTCCCCTTGGAGGAAATCCTAGTCCTTTCTCCTCTTGGGGAGATGTTGGTGCACCTCATATGGCCACATTGTCACTTCCAGGATTGACGATTGGCTTGCCAATATGGCTCTTCTCGACCTCCGTCGTTCAGAACACCGTGATTCCTGAACAATCAAGTCAGCAACTAGATGATACTAAAGTTACCCCCAAACCTTCTACTTCATCTGATTCTCCCTCTCCTCCTTCCTCTTCGCTTGATAAAGCCGGTAAGGCCCAAAATCAAGTAACTAAGAAGAAGAAGGAGAAGAAGAAGAAAGAGAAGAAGAAGAAGGAGCCAAAGATGAAAGGGGGAAACCATGCATCGTCTAGCGAAAATCCACACACTGCACCGTCCAGGCCTAAATCGCCATGTGTCATTTGCAAAGGAGACCACTACCACTGAGATTGTCCCTGTATCCCTCAGATCTTAAGGGACTAGTCTCCCCGTTTTCACAATCCAGTGTCATCGACCTTTGACGATCATGTTGAGAGCACACCATCAACTAGTGAAAATGAAGTCCCTGGACAAAAAGGAAAATGTAAATTTCCTTGTAGACTGTGTGAAGGAGATCATGCCCTCCACCGTTGTCCCTTCCTAGACGAAGCTAAAAGAGTTTTGGATGACCGTCTGGCTTCACCGTTACGGCTTCCTCCTGGATATAAGAAACTCTTGCCAAGTCCATCACTGGTTGAAAATCCAACCGACATGCCATTGTGTTCGATCAAAGCATCTATCTTTGAAGGTAAACCCGCTGAACCCATACCAGACGAAAGTAAAAAGGTTGAGGCGGCAGTCGACCCGGTCTTGTCTTCAGAAGGTCCATCTTCAGATGACACAATCACCGAAGAGAATGAGAACGACACCGTCCAAATTCTTTTCGTAAACACAGACTCCAATGAACATGGGGGCAGTCTACCTGTTCCTTTACCGCAGGAAGGAAGTTCATCAGAGTCATATCCGCCGTCTATTCAATCCCACCTCCAAGCAACCTAGTCGTTTCTTTCGATTGGAATCTACTAGGCAGACCCCGGGTACTGGCCAATGTACCATTCCGAATCATTGTACAAGTATACAGAATGATCATGGCCGGTACCATCATAGATGAAGGGGCTTCTATGAGTATCCTTTCCTCAACTACTTGGAAAGCATTTGGTTCACCATCGCTTTTGCCTGAGATGAGAAATCTGATAGGCTTTGACAAAGGAACCATTCGACCGTTAGGGATCCTTCCCAATGTGCCGATAACATTGAGAAGGAAAACCGTTCACATGAACGTAATGGTAGTCCAAGGACCTCTGGATTATAATCTACTCCTTGGGCGTGACTATATTTATTGCATGGGAGCCATTGTCTCCTCACTCTTTAGAGTAATGTGTTTTCCGCATGAAGGACGATTGGTCAAGCTCATAGACTAGCTTTCGTTCACTAGCTCACACATAGCAAATAATCAAATACCATCCCTAAATTGTCTTTTCACTTAAGGAATGTCTCATCAATCTCTAGTCCATCCACCTAATGAGCGCGAGTTATTCGGGAGGACATGATTGAAACCCAGGGGGCATGCACCCTGGTCTGTTTCGGCAGGAAAACCTTGGGTATAGGGTAGGTTTCCACAGAGGATATATGACTAGTCTGACACACCCATCCGTTTAGGAAAATGGGATTAGACTGGAATAAGATTCCCTCATCAAAGTTATGTGAGTGGAGGCGACTGCGCCACTCGCCTTTGTCTATTTCGGTAGACATCGCCAAGGAATCATTTTGTCTGCAACGCGGATGGAGAGCTTTCATATGGTAACCTGGGAATTTTTCGCTATACCTAGGGGCATGCAAACCTTTTTTCATGCAAGTGAAGAGCACCCATTTATTTTCTTAGTTTGTAGTTTCTCAACCCTTTAAACTCTTAGGACTGGTCATTCCTAACTTGCATAAAGAAAGGATCCCAGGCAAAGCTTTGTAAGGTCCAAGATCCATAAAAAATGGCATCTTAGATGAGATATCCTTATTATACGACTGTACGAGCAGTTTTTATGTGGAGTTCAAGTTCGTTAAAAATTAAACATAAGCAATGAGCAAATGTTCCCCCAGAGTTTAAGCTCATTAAAAAATGAACCAATTTCCGGTAAATAACCATTGTGAATGCATTATCATCATCTTTTGAGCCTTGGTCGTGTTCTCATCATCACCTCCACTCTGTTTTAGCTGATCATTCACCTCCATTTGATTGTTTACCCCTTTTGAGGAACAACTGCGAAGAGTGATCCTGTTAGCCATCCTTGTGACATTACCGTGATTGGAAAATTCCAAACCTTACTTGGAATCAACTGCTACCCGAAATTATCACTCGTTCCTCAAAAACGAGTCTCCTTTAAGCTCTTTTCACCTGACTCATAAAATATGAAAAGATTGTCGAGCGATTGGCCTCTCCAGCTCGTTAAAGCGACTGGAAGTGCTATCGCTCCTCTATATTTTAATCTTTTTGGACCTGAGGGATTATTACACAAAAAGATCGAGCGCTTGTCTTGTTAGGCTCGTTAAATTTACCGAAAACTCATCCCTTTCGTATTATTTTATACTTTTTCGGACTTAAGGGATTACATGACGAAAAATGATTATTGGAGTTTCCTTTACGTCCCTTTCAGAGTCTCTAAAATTGAAAAGGACCAAGTTATATTTGTCGTTAAACTCGTTAAAACCGAATAGTGACAAACTTGTCCATACAGACAAGAACGAGTTTCACTGTCGCTAGGCTCGTTAAAATATAGCAACATGTTTGCCCGAAGGGAAAATTATAGATCAAGCATACGTTATCCTCCTCAAGCTTGAAAAAATAAAGAGGTACTCGTCAGCAATGACTGGGAAAAATTGGGAAGAAAACTTGAAGAAACTTTATTGGTAGCAAGTCGCTCTTGAACATGACACTTTCACTCCGCATCCAAGTCGGGTTGGGTTGTTCCGTTCACTGGTCATATCACCCTTGGTCCACCACACCATCCACATTTGGGGTTAACGCTACCAATCCATCATGTCAGTGTCACTAGTATGTTCAAGAGAAGTCGCTCAGAGAATTTACCTATGTCTCATCCGCTGCAATACAATCACGCTCCATTCTTTCATGACCACCACCCTAAACCCTATATCATCAGATCATTTTCACCTCCAAAATCATTTACTCTGTTCCATGTCGTAGATGTGGGATTCATTAAGGCCCTCCTACCACGAGTCGCTTTTTGTCGATATGAGCTCATTATCCAAGAAGTCGACTTAGGAACAACCCTTTCAGTACTTTGAAGCTTGCATGCCTCAATGGCAAGTTTCTCACTTCCAGCGACAGGTTTACATCAATGGCCTTCGATCGAAAGATTTTACATGGTGTTCGATGCCAAGTCCCTTATTCACACCACGCGAATTGTACTGTAGTATCTTGAGGGTGATCATCATTATCGGTGATTCCTCTCGCGCCTGTTAACAGCTTACATCATTAGCTGGTAATTAGGCAATGTCTTTCCATGTTCGACTCCATAACATTTTTCACATGGATCGACTTGTACTCTAAGTGAAGATTGAATGTGTTTGAAGACCCCGGATCTAGTTTCATCCATCTGGGTTGCGATATATTCAGAAAATAAAGACATCAAATGTACATTGTTGCTGCACAGATGATCATCCGAATTAATGGATGATGGCTCTATTAGAATCATCAGTCTCCCGCACAGACGGTTGTCTGTCTTATGTACATGAAAATGAATTTATAAAGCTGAGCATGGGAATTCCCGACTCAGCTAGATCATGAAAAATATTATGAAGATAATGTATTGTATTGTATCTCACTACAGGTCGCCTTCTAGCTCGAAAAAACTTTGGATCCTCATTATAAAGCATTTCACCCGACATCAAAATATTAATGACCTCATACTTTAGGGGGAAAATGTTATAGACATTCTTGGGCACTGCAACCCCAATCAAACATGTCCATAAACCAAGGGCTCCTAAGTCCCTAAAAGTGTTGTTC
Organism: Pinus tabuliformis; assembly: GCA_031772625.1. Taxonomy (NCBI): domain Eukaryota; kingdom Viridiplantae; phylum Streptophyta; class Pinopsida; order Pinales; family Pinaceae; genus Pinus; species Pinus tabuliformis. The sequence continues at coordinate 384,506,449 of CM062808.1, read as the reverse complement.
CATACCCTAAAATAACAAGGTCAGCTGATTACATCATCTCCCAGAAGTTCTCCATGGAAAACTACTCAAAACTGGTCAAAACTAGACAATCTCACCTACTCCATGGTCAAAGTGCGATGCATCCAACCTAATGCACATCAGGAGGTGCGATGCATACTGAAAATCCCTTCTATGGGGTGCGATGGGCGAGAGTGGACAAATGGCAGAGGCATTTTGCGAGGTGGATGATGATGGAATCTTCCAGAAACTTCTCCTGTGACACTTGCCTATCTGAATTCGCCCAGGGATGAGTAAGAGATCATCAATATCTAAGTGGAATCAAGAACTATCAGAGAGAGGACACTAATCAGAATCCCAGAAGTTGACTCATCCCCCTGCAATCATCTATATATGGATCCCTCATCCCAGAGATCCAGAGGCTGGAATTTTGTATCTTGTAAGGAAGTGTTGTTGGTTTCTTGTTGGAATATCATAGTGTTGGGTGATCTAAGCTTTTAATGAGGTGAAAGAAGGGCTTTCATGCTGGAGGATGACGCTGGGTCAGAACAATTAGTTGTAATCCTCTTTGCTATTCTTGATTATTAATAAAGCTATTCAAGTTTTCCTCCACATTCTTGTATGTTTGATGTCATATGAATTTGTGTGGTCAATATATATCTGGTCCTATATTGTTTATGATTTGAGATCTCTGTTCTTCGATAGTATTATGCTGATTTGACTCCACAGGTGCTCTTTGAAGCTAGGTAGACGAAGGAGAAGTGACAAGGATCTGTCAGAAAGGAGAGGAATCAAGCAAGGAACCAAGCGCAAGACTGAGGTTGGTGTCCTTCATTCCACTCTTATCTACTTTTCATAAAGGAAAATGAAAGTGGTTTTAGTTTGTTTGTTTCTAAGATAGCTACCAGTCTTAGTGGGACTAGCAGATCCAAGTGGACACTAGATTTCCTGATAACAAAACTTGGTGCTAGAAGTCATAAGTGTATCTTCCTGGGGTATTCAAACACCTATAAAGTGTATCGTCTCTATGATGAAGTAAATAAAAATTTTGTTGTATCTAGAGATGTAATTTTTCTTGAATCATCCAAAACTGACAATGTTGTTGAGTGGCAACTTGATCGTTTGGATAGATTCGCAAAAGCAAAATCATTTCAAGAATTTGATAATCATATTCCACATCCTGAACGAGGGATTCCTATACGAGATCAACATGTGGAATCTTCTTCAGAAGAACACTCTCCCCCACATGAAATGCCAACAACAGATGATGTTTTAAGTGATGTGATTGATAGAATTGGGAGACTCATTCTTGATTTAGTCCCAACTCAATCAACAGAGCAGCCTGGACCATCTGAGAAAGGTCCCCCAAAGTGGTTGACAAAGACACTTGAAAGTGTTCATCCTGTTGAAGTTGGAAAGACAGGAACTAAAAATTCAAACCGACATAATGGAGGTGATGTGGATGACTCTAATTCACCTGTTTATATGGATGTTTCTTATGATTGTGAATTGAACTTGTCTACAGATTTTGAACCAACTTCCTTCAAAGAAGTTGCTTCTCATGATGAATGGAAAGAAGCGATGGAAAAGGAGTATGATTCCCTCATAAAGAACGACACTTGGAAGTTGGTTGATCCTCCATTAGGAATCAAACCAATTGGCTGCAAGTGGGTTTACAAGAACAAGTATAAAGCTGATGGCTCACTTGACAAGCACAAAGCTAGGCTTGTGGCAAAACGTTTTTCACAGAAGGAAGGGGTTGATTATGAGGAGACTTTTTCCCTCACAAAAAAATGGGCTACCATCCGGACACTCTTTGCCCTAACAGCTCAGAACGGTTGGAAAGTCCATCAAATCGACGTAAAAGTTGCTTTCTTAAATGGATATCTAAAAGAGAATGTTTTTTTGTCTCAGCTTGAAGGATTTGCTGTGAAAGGACATGAACATAAAGTATGCAAACTTGTGAAGTCCTTGTATGGCCTCAAACAAGCACTGCAAGCCTGGTATGAAAAACTAAATGAGCATCTTTTGAAACTCAATTTCAAACATTATGATCTTGATGATGCAACTTTATTTATCAATAAAGTTGGCAAAACAGTTGTATATCTTGTGGTATATGTAGATGATCTTTTGATGACAGGGAACAATGAAAGCTACATTGCATATGTAAAGAAGGAATTGGGGAAAAGTTTTGAAATGACTAATTTGGGCTATGTTCATTACTATCTTGGCATTGAAGTAACCCAACATCCGAAGTCCATATTTCTTTCTCAAAAGAAATACATTGGAGATCTGTTGAACGGGTTTGGCATGATAGAATGCAATCCTCTTACTACTCCAATGGAACAAAACTTAAAGCTCACATCTATTGAAGGAAAAGAATTTGGGGATGCAACAAAGTATAGACAGCTTGTAGGAAGTCTCAACTACCTAACTACTACGAGACCAAACATTTCGTTTGCTGTTGGAATCCTCTCCAGGTTTATGCATAAGCCTTGTGAGGGACATTGGTCTGCTCCAAAAAGAGTTCTATGGTACTTGAAAAGAACTCAAGACTTTGGAATCAAGTATACACAGGTGGACGACTTCAGCTTGATTGGATACTCTGATTCAAACTTCGATGGAGACAAAAAAATTGGGGTATCTACTTTAGGATATGCTATGAGTCTTGGATTAGGAGCTGTCTCCTGGAGATCATGCAAACAATCAGTTCCAACAGATTCCACAACAGAAGTAGAATATGTGGCAGCAGCTGAAGCAACAAAAGAAATTGTGTGATTCAGGAAAATTCTTGAAGATTTGCAGGTAAAACAAGTACAATCAACTCCACTCATGATCAAACGAAGCAGATCAATACTAAATATCATCTGATTTGACATCATGTTGAGGCCAAAACAATCCATCTCTGTCATTGTTCCACTAATGAGCAAATTGCAGACATCTTCAAAGCGCTTGGAAGAGAAAAGTTTGAACGATTCAGAATGATGCTTGGACTCACCAACATCCCTTCATATTAAGGGGGGAATGTTGACACCTAATCCTCGGGATTGGGTGAATATAATGTAAATAGATAAATAAGTAATATGAACAGTCATCGGGAGATGAAGTGAACAGTCTCTCCCTCATGTATATAATGAAGACTTACCTGATGGAATAATACACGAACCAATTTTGGTTAAGGAGTTACTGCTTGGTCTGACACAGTTTCTGCATGCTTCGCGTCATAAAATAACTTCATAAGTTATAACGTCAACATATCAACCTCAAATATATATCATGACATCACATAATAAATGAACCATATCTCAATATAGACAAAGTTCTTAGGTTCATCCAGGGTAAAATGGAGACACACCAATATATCCACACCTTCCAATAAATCCAACCATGTTATTTTTTTTAACCAATAGCCAAGCATGTTTTGAAGAATAATATTTATATGAAGTCGATGTTTTTTAATATAAATATAAACAGTAATTCCTTATAAGCAAAGGTATGTTTTTTTAAGACTTCTTTTATTCTTTTTAATCCCTGTTAAAATCAATTACAACTTACAAAGAACGAGTCTTGGATGTTAATTGTTACTCCTCACATCAAGTAATGGAATGCATACAATTAAATTAAGGTTAAGATGACATTCTTCCTCGAATCTACAATGAGTTAAGTTCAGCAGTTCAGCGAACAATACGACTATTACAACCAAATTTTATGTCTTGCCACGATTACTTCATCTATCATTCAGACAGTTCTCTTTGATAACCGAGAGCCACAACAACACTTGTCTCATGCTTGGATGATGCCATGGATTTGGTTTTGTACACAGCAACACCATCTTCAATAAGCTCACTTCCATCTTCCATCATTGCAATTATTTTCTATCCATTCTTGCAAACTAGTTTCTCTCATTCCGTTGAAACCAGATCTGGAGTTAATAATACTTGAGGGTCTTCTCCTTGTCAACAACTTCATGAGGATTATGCTGAAGCTGAAGACATCTGCTACGGGAGTCACCTTCGCCATATATGCAAACTCTATAAATAATTGCACAGCAAATTGTTAACAATTAATTAAATGTGATGATATCGTAATAAAGAAGAGAAAATGTTGGGAGGAATATAACTCGAAAGTTTATTGGCATGAATGGTAAGCATTTGTAATCTAGATAGAAACCTGAGGCTTTCAGGAATGGGTTGTGAGAGATGATTACTGTAGATTGTCAGAAGCGTAAGATTAGAGCAATTAACCAGACTGGCTGGAATCTCTCCTGTCAGTATGTTAATGGACAGGGACAACTGTTCTAAGGATGGAAGGGATCCAAGCCCAGGTGGTATCCTTACAGTCAGCTAGTTGTTTGAGGGTTCCAGTCTAACCAAAAATTTGCATCGAGAAAGACTATGTGGAATACTTCCAGATAAATTGTTTTTATCGAGCGACAACACTTGTAGCATGGAAAGCTCACCAAATTCATCCGGAATGGAACCTGTCATATTGTTTTCATACACAACGATGTCAAGAAGTTTTCTACTGGAACTGAGAGTGGAAGGAATGGTGCCAGTTAAGGCATTATTAAATAAACGCACATATTGTAGGCTTAGGAGGCGCCCTAGTTCGGAGGTATGGAGACTTCGAGGATATATATATTATATATATATATATATATATATATATATATATATCCATTTTGCAATGTGTACTGCTAATTAAGCCGCAAATCAGAAAATCAAACTGTAAACTCTAATTAAAATATATATATATATATATATATATATATATATATATATATTAGTGTGCAATGTGTACTGCTAATTGAATTGAATAGAATTCATTTTCTTTTATGATCTGTTCAAGTCTGACCTTCTGGAAATGGTGGAGGAGGCCAGGATAAAAGGCAACATTAACCATATAATATCCTCTAATTAGAAAAAAGGTCTCTCTCACTTTCACCGGCTATAAGCCCATCTCCCTTTCTAATACCTTCTATAAGATAATCTCCAAACTCATCGCTGATAGGATGAGAAATATTTTATCATCCCATTTGTCTCATGAGAAACATGGTTTCCTTAAGGGAAGGAACATTCTAGAGGTTGTTGCTCTTACTCAAGAATGCCTACACTCCATGCACACACAAAAAAACTGAAGTTGCTTTATTGAAATTAGATCTCAAGAAAGCATATGACTGCATTGATTGGGGTTTCCTAAGGTGTATCCTTTTAAAAATTGGCCTCAATAATAATGCTCAAATTGGATAATGGCATGTGTTGAAAATGTAAACTATGTTGTTCTTATTAATGGTTTCCCTTCTTCTTTCTTCCCTGCCGCCAGAGGCTTGAGGCAGGGATGTTCACTGTCCCCTCTTCTTTTTATTATGGTCATGGACTCCTTAAACCTTCATATAAAATGGGTTGTCAGAGAAAAGAGATATCGTCATTTGGCAATAAGCCGGGCTATTTCTATTACGCATAACTTGTTTGTAGATGACATCCTGCTTTCAGCGATGCTTTGTCGTGCCTCATGGACCTGTTTGCATGAAATATTGGGAAAGTTCCAAAGAGCTACGGGGCTGTGTATAAATGACGGCAAGTCATCTTTCCATCTGGAGGATGTTAATGCGGAACTTATTGTTCATCTGATTCAACTCTATAATATAAAAGCTAAACCACTTAAAGATGGCCTAAAATACCTGGGATTTCATTTAAAACCTATGGGCTACACATCTGCTGACTGGATGTAGATCCACAACCGGTACTTCATGAGAATTGCTGGATGGGAATTTAAATGTCTTTCTATGGCTGGGAGAGTGATTTTAACTCAAGTAGTTCTGATCCAATTAATGGTCTACTGGGCTCATTTATTTTTCATTCCTGTAAATATAATCCACAAACTAAACAGATTAACCGCAAATTTTATCCCGGCGGGAGAACAAAGAGAGTAGAAAATTCCACCTTACTAAACTCTCATATTTGACTCGTCCAAAGTAGTTGGGGGGATGGGGAATCATGGACCTTAAAAAGTTTGGCATAGCACTTCTCTGCAAATCTTTATGGAAAGGAGTTTTAGGGGATAGTCTTTGGAGCATAGCCATCAAATCGAAATATATGGACAACAGAGACATATCCTACTGGTATAGAAAAGGGACAATAGGAACTACTCAGGGATCAGCCATATGGAGGAGCTTTCGAAAAATTGAACATTTTTTTCTTCAAAATCTGGTATGGAGTTTTCAATCGGGGAAAAATATCATCATTGGACTTGATCCCATTGCGGGAGGTGACGAGGAAATATCCTTCCCTCAGCAGTTACTTCGGGCCTTTCAGCAAAAGGGAATCTTCTATTGGGAGCAGACCATTGATAGATGGCTGGGGTCTCTTCCTATCTGGAAAACGGCCTCGATGATGGACCTCAATGGTGATCTTGCTCTCCAATGGAATCAGATTACTTGGTCTATGAGGAACAGGGGAATTTTCAGATCTGAGGTGGAGGATAAACTAATCTGGAAGGGGTATAGGGGAAGGTTGATTGTATATGTAAAAGATATCTATTTAGAACTACAACAGGACAGTTCCATTCAACAGGATAACATTTTCCCTATTATCTTCTGGAAATCTGGATGTCCCTATAAGATAATCATATTTGCATGGCTTGTTTTCCATAATAAGAACCTAACGTGGGATAACCTTCAAAAAAGAAACTGGAGCGGGCCTGCTATCTGTCCTATTTGTAAATCTGAAGAAGAAAACAACATGCACATTTTCCTAAACTGTCTTCAATCACAAGGAATATTGAAGAATGTGGCAGACCATTTCGGATTCAGTATGGTTTCTTTTCTCTCTCTCTTAAAGAAGCTTTTGATTGGTGGAGCAATCTGAAACCAGACCAGAGGCCTATTCCACTATTAACCTTATGGGCTATATGGAAATGGAGAAACAGGGCCCTTTTTCAAAACAGCAAGGAAAATTATAACACAGTTTATGAAACCATTCTCTCCCAGTACTACTCCAGTCATTCCTCCATTACCCTATAGAGATTTGAAAAGTTGAAGGCAAAAAATCTTAATCCAATGGGCATTCCTCGTGCTTATTTTGATGGGGTGGCTCAAAATGGTATATGTGCATGTGGTGTCTTTATTATTACAATGGAGAACAAACATATTGACATTTTTTGGAACAGTGGAAAAGAGTCAAACAACAAAGCAAAGGCAATGGCTCTGGCTGGTCTCCTAATGTTTTTTGTGACTATCTGAACAATTCAGGATTTGCAAATTTCGATGATTCCAAGGTCATTAGTGACCATGTGAAGTCTATTTATTCCATAAAAAACCACAATCTTATGGGGTGGATGAATAAAATTGACTCAATCTGGAAATCTCAAAAGGACTATACTATTAGCCATACCAATAGAGCAAAAAACAAAGAAGCTGATTCTCTGTCAAAAAAGGGACTATCTTCACATAACGAATTCTAGAAGATGAGCATATTAGTGGGGGATGAATTGCACCATATTCACAATTTCATTATGCCGGGTACTTAATCCTCTTTCATCTATCTTCCATTATGGTATGTATCAAGTACCCCGTTTTTTCTATTATATTTGCCCCTGAAGTTTCTGATCTTGCATACTTTTTTGTTGATCCTTTCAATGCCTCCATTTTATACTATATATTTTTTATGAGGTTTTTTGTATATGGCTTTGATTATGTATTTCATCCTACATCATCTTAAAAATCAGTGAAATTTCCCAAGTCTGCCATATTAAACCTTATAATTCTCTTAAAATTCCATAACACTAAACAAATTCGGATGTTATAAATTCAATGAAACAGGGACTCTTCAAATAAGAAAAAAAAAAGAAACAGAGCAAAACCTAAGTAGATCTCCCAGAAGGAGTCGTTGTCAACTTTGCACCTCAGTCTATACTTATTTCCTACTCATGACTCCATGTCACAAAATCCAATCCCCAGCATCTATTCTTATCACTCAAAATGAACATTAAAAACCTGAGAGAAAGCTTCTCTCAAGATGCTAGCATTGTCTTGCTCATATGCGTTTCAAGAGGGAAGTAGTTAATAGTTAACTAGTATTCACTATTAACTAACTTTTAACTTGAAATTATTATTAACTATTAATCTGATCGTTGAGTATTGTTCAATTGTATAAGATTAGAGGGAGGTAGTTAATAGTTAACTATTATTCACCATTAATTAATTTTTAACTTGAAATTATTATTAAATATTAAACTCACGATTGAGTATTGTTCAATCGTCTAACATTAAATCTAAAAGATCTAAAAGTGCAGAGTGGTGCCACGTAAGAATCTTGTTATATTGTAATTAGTATGTTAAAAATTAAAAAATGTTGTAAAATTAAATTAAAATAAAACATTTATAAAATATTTTGATTTTACAATAAGTTATAGTTTTTGAGCTTGTGGTATTGGTAAACCATGATATTGTAATAAAAATTAAATTATTATTTTCAAAATATCAATTTAATATTTATTTTCATAAAAAAATTTAAAAATTTCAAAACTATGAAAAATAAAAAATAAAAATTACCAAAATAAAGAACAATATAAGATAAAAAAACATGCAATCACTACTATAGGTCCAAAAAACCAAAAAACCATTAATCAATTTATATTTGTTTTAATAATTAATAATAATAAACTTTATATATTTTTAAAAACCCAAAACTTATTCTATTTATTTTCTATAAAACAATATACTATAAAAAAAACATACAATCAATACTATAGCTCCAAAAAACCATTTGTCAATTTATATGTGCCTTAATTATTAACAATAATAAACATTATATATTTTAAAAAACCCAAAACTTAATCTATCTATTTTATATAATACAAGATAATTAAATTTATTTTATTTATATTTTATAATTTAATCAATTTTCTTATATTATAAAATTAGAAAATTTAATTCTTTATTTAATATTTTATAACTTAATCTATCTATTTTATATAATACAAGATAAATAAATTTATTTTATTTATATTTTATAATTGAATCAATTTTAGTAAATTTAATTATTTATTTAATATTTTATAAATAAAAATTTCAATAAACCAAAAATCCTAGACATTGAGAAACTCTATGTATAAAGAGGGAAAAAAATAAAATATTATATTTTCCTTAAAATATTTCTTTAAATATATATACATTAATATTATATATTAGGTTGAGTGTAAATTATTTATCTTATTTACAATATAATGTTATATATAAAATATAATGTTATGGGTTCTCTTTCCTGTATTATAAAATATATTTATTTATTTTATTTATATTTTATAACTAAAATTTTGAATTAGCGAAAATCATTTTACTAAACATTAATTAATAATTATCAAATTTAAAAAAATTCTATATATACATATATATATATATATATACGAGTTGTCTTTAGTGTGATTTTTTAGAAGTTTTTTTCATGGGTTTTTCCGGTCTAATTTCTCTAAAATCCACCAGGAATTTATTGAAATCACAAGTTTGATGGGTAACCCCTGCGTAATCTAAGTACCCTAGGGGTTTTTTAGGGTGTTGAATCCATATATACGGTCAAAAAACAAATTTAAATAACACAAATCAATATTTCACCTCAAATTTTTCCATTGAATTCCAGCACTGGAAAATCCAAAAAGTCGCACTAAAGACAACTCTATATATGAGTATGGGGACATAAATTTGATGGGCATTTCTACCAATAAAGTAATTTTTTAATGAAAAGTATTATTTTCAAATTGCCCTTAACCTCTAGGTGTTTCTTGTAATTGGTTTCATACTTTCTTGGGGGGAGTGGATTATGACCACTACCATTATAATAAACTCTATGTGACTATATATGCTCGAATATTTTGGTACATAACACTTCGTTATTATTACGACAATAATTATGTATGCTCAAATATTTTGGTACATAACACTTCATTATCATGACGATGGTCAATTGAGCTACTCAATCGGATAGTCCCTCATTTACATGTTATTATTATCTATATTTTTTATTGATTAAAAAAAATAGAAAATTGTTGATATAAGTTTTGTGTTTTATTTTAACAAATTCTAATTGACCATAACGGAAAATAAAAGAAAGTAAAATCATAGATATATGCATTAAATAGCAAACATATTGAATCATGTTCATTAGTGCTACAGTAGCCAATGCTTTAGGAAAATTATGTCTAGTCATTATTTATGTAATTTCAAAGATTTTGTAAGTCATGTTGAATTATTCTACAAATTTTCTCAATTAGCATGCTCAAATCCATTATTTGTAATGTATGTTGAAAATGAGCAATTGATCTCAACTACCAATATGATGAGTTTGATTGACAAGGGACCTTAAATACTAGAACAAATTTGAATCCACTTTTACTTTTAAAGAGGGATTTGAGAGGATTTGTTTATCAAGTAAGGAAGGATCTCTTTAGATCGCATCCTAAGATTTGAAACATCCAAACATGTTCATGTTCAAATTTAATTATGAATTTATCGAATGCATAGGACCCATGGTAATTTGCATTTAAGATTTTCATTTCCAACCACTAAATAGATCCATTTAAAAAAAGGATATATAGTGAACAGACTAACACTGAAAAAACTATATGAAAACTCTCAAAATCAAAAAAAAAAAAAATGTTATGTCATTTTTTTTATTTTTGTTGAACTAAAAACCCTTCAATCTAATTAATTTATCTCCATAGCTTTTTTATATATCATAAATATGACCCATGGGTGACCACCCATAATGTGAGTTAGGATATAGACAAACTTTTTCTAGCATGCCCAAAGACCCATAAACTTGTGTTTTTGTCTTAGAGTTTATAACCACCATGCAATATGGAGTTTTATCTCAGGGTTAACTTTTTATATTTACTACAGTTTAATTTGGAATTGTTAATATCTAAGATATAGAGTTATGAATTTATATGTAATAGATATATCTCTCTCCTACAAAAAGATATATATATATACCTACCAAAAATAAATATAAGTAAACTTTTATGTTAAGGGTTAAATTCACAATTTTAAAAATTAATATTGTAAATATTTGATAGTTAAAATTGGTAAATACTAATAAATACCCATCACATTTAATTATCAATCTTACTATCATAACTTCAAATACTAAATGATTATTTTTCTTATTATAATATAATATTATACATAAAATAATATTATAAACTCTTTAATTATCTTATAAAAAAATTATTTTATTTATATTTTAATATTGAGAAGTTTAAATAAACCAAAAATCATCTCATAAATCATTAATAATCATTCATCTCACTCATAATTAATAATCATCCCATTTGAATCTAACTTTAAAACAAGCCCAGTTGAAAATAGACATTAATAGTCATCCATCTCACTAAAAATTAATAATCATCCCATCTGAACATAGCTTTAAAACAAGCCAAGTTGAAAATTTCTATATATTGAAACAATATAAAAACTATATTATATATCTAAAAATTATTACTTTAAATATGTATTCCAATATATATTGTTGAGTGTAAAGTATCAATCATTAATAATCATCCATCTCATTTGAACATATTAAACAAGCCAAGTTGAAAATTTCTATGTATTGAAACAATATAAAAATTATATTATATATTTTCTAAAAAATTATTACTTTAAATATATATTCCACTATATATTTTTTAGTGTAAAGTAGGTTGCTTAACAATAATATAATATTATTCTAGTGATATTATAAATTAAATAGTTATAAAAGTTTATAGGCATCAATATATAACATTCATTTTATTTATTTAGAATCCTGAAACTCTAAAAGGACAACTATTTTCTCAAATTTGAGAATAAAAAAAACTTACATAAATCTAAAAATTAAAAATAGTTTTAAAATATTTTAACTATTAAATAATTAAACAAATATATAAATTTATATTTATATTTATATTAACCAAGACAAATAAAGTATACCTCTTCTACTTTTAGTTTTCATCAATTACTTCCTCATACAAATCAAATTAAGTATAATTTTAAGGCTTTTGTTTTGGAAGTAGATACACATAAAAAAATTCTATACATTTAAAAAAAGCAATAATTATTTAATTATATTCCAGGAGACTCTACATAAAATATAATATTTCAGGAGACTATTACAATCTAACATACAGTATGACAGAAGCCTTTAACAATCTAGATTCTGATATGTGCTCTCTAGCTGGACAATAAGTCACCCAATTCTCTGCTTCTTGGGATTGGAGAAGGGAGGTAGAAATGGACAGGTCAGATGTCCGCCAAACGCCACGCCCACTTCTCCGGGCTTGCCATTGCCCAACTCATCTATCCGGTAACCATTCGGATAAGTCTCTGGCTCATACTCCTTGTATCTCAATTTATGGACCTTCGCACCGTCTTCCTCCTTCAACCAAATCCTTTCTGTCGACCACCTCTGCGGTCTTGGCGGTAGAAACCATTTCACAAACCTGCCAACGCAGAGCTGCAGGGCCACCTCCACCATCCAGATGAGCCAATAGGGCTGACGTGGATAACCCATGGCGTCCAAAAGCCTCCCCTCCATCAAGCAATATATGATCCGTCTGCCTGACGGACGGAGGCAGGCAGGTACAGTCGACAGCAGGAGATCCAATGTGGCATCTGCGATCTCCTTGTTGGAATTGGAGTACATCATTTTCTCGGCTTCATATTGGCGGTTGAAGATCTCCACTCCCTCCACCGTGTCGGGAATATCTCGGATGCCCATTCGCGTGCCGATGTCGCGCCACATCACGAAGGTCGCCATCTTTTCATTTTCCGTCCACTCCCGGTAACCGAACCTGCAAACGGAAAAACGGAAGCCCGTTTAAATTTCCCTGAAAAGAAATTAAATTCACTGGAAAAGAGAATGAGGTACCGTACTTGGACGCATATCGGTGGGGCTCCAAGATGAAGGCCGATAGCGTGTAGAGAAAATCTTGATTGGAAATGTTGTAGCGGCCATGAATGAAGTTGAGGCGGCGAAGCGCAAGGGATCCTCGGGGGCTGTCAACGTGATTCAGGATGATTTCTTGTAGTAGAATTCCAGTGTCTTCGTATCGCTTGGTCACGGCTGCCGGCGAGAACTGGCGAGTGGCAACCAGCAGGTTGGATATAGAGGGAATTGCAAAGGTCTTGAAAAGGGCGAATTGGAGGGCCTTCGTGCCAAGCAGAGGGAATTCCACGTGAATTGCGAGCTTCGCCAGAACCAGGGCGTGGCGGACGGGATCCATGGATGAAATTAGGCGCAAGCGTCTGCGTCGGAGGAGAAAGCAGACGCCTACCCACAAGAAGAAGAGGAGGAGGATTAGGATCATGGCGGAAGATTGTGTTTTTAGGTTTGGTGCAGGGATGGATGAAAGGCTCGAAAGGTTCGGTTCGCAGATCTTCACAGTCACATCCTGTATTTAAGTTGTACATCAAATCAATGAACGTGTTTGCCAAGTAAAAACTGTTTTATGAAGTTTAATAATAAACATCAAACTTGTTTGCCAAGTAAAAACAGTTGAAAGCCTTTCTGAAAATTGTCAGGTCTACCTGTTGTATTGATTTCTTTAGGTTTTATTTATATTTCATTTTGTTTCAAGTGGATTTGAACTTCAAATCATACACTTTGTAAATATTATATATATCATGTCAATTTACAGACTAAAATTTTAGTTTATTATTATCTTAATAATAGTGTTTATTTTGCCCACAGGGCTTTGGATTGATGGTGAATGGGTGTATTGTTAAGGCACTCCTTGTGATAGGTCACCGGTTCAAATCCCTTGTGGGTGCTTAAATAGTATTATATAGAAAAAAAAATAATAATAATAATAGTGTTTATCTTAAATTGATATTTTCCTTCACTTTCAGTTAACTTTCTAAATATTTTTATGGTCTTACACATTCTCTCGTTAAAATAATCAAAACGGTCCAATTACAGGTGTTTCACATTTAAACTACCGCATCAAATTTTCAATTATTTAGGCATTACCCATTTCTCAAATTGTCTGCAACCACTCTTAAAAAAATTGGTTAGGTTATGATGTAGTTGTAAATTGGTTGAAAAAAAATTAAAATTGGATTAAACAATTTATATTATTCTACTTTAAAAAATCCCTTAAACACCTAAAGGGAATCTTTAAAAATACATCATTTAATGTAAATATTATCATATTTATTAATATGCTAGCAGAATAGTGTAAAACGCCATGCTGAAAATGGTTTTGTTTAAATCAAATTTAAGCCATCCCGAAAATGGTTTGTTTAAATCAAATTTAATTTAAGGTGTTTGTTCGCCACTGCATCATAGATATCATGGATTTGGAACATGAAGCTCAATAACCACATCCTAAAAATGAATATATTTAGTTTTTATTAATTATATATAAATAAATATTCTACTACGCAAAAACATATCAGAATCAACTTATGTAAAACATATATTTTAATAAAATAATAACTCTTTTCTTTTAAAAAAATTATGCCTTTATATCAATTTAATATCTAATTTAGCCATAATCTTCAAATTAGATTATGATTATTATTATTATTCTTTTTCAAAAGCATTACAAATAAATAAATAAACATAACTTTAATTTAGATATTAAAAATTAATTAAATATATTTATCCCTATTTTATCGTGGAGATTCTTAATTTGTAAATAGGATTTGTTGTAATATCATGGGTCATTATTATGGGTTACACTAGTTCATATAACATTTTTTTAATTAATTAATTTAATTAAAAAGATAAAAAAGACAAAAAAAAATATGTCAAAACAAAAATGGAGATGAAAAAAATTAGACAATGCCTAGCCTCACCAATTTAAAAAATGGACACCTTTGTTCTAAACATCTTACAACATGGTTTCCATATTGAATTTAAAATTATCATTATTATTCATCATAAAAAGAATCAATATATAAATCAAACATATATACATTTTAAAAATATGTAAGAAGATTATTAACCATAATGATTCACCTCCACTTTATCATGAGATTTTGAAACTGTAAATAGGCTTGGTTACAATACCATGGGCCAATACCATAGTTTATCAATATCACATGCCCAAAAAATCATAAATCATTTAAAATGGCACTCGGGCATATTACAATTTTTAATCAATTTAATTAAGAGAAAAAAAATGGCATAACTACTTTGAAGACAAATCTCAACCTTTGATTTGTGTATACCACTAAGAATATTCTAGAATATTTTGTGGAAAATAAATATCTCCCATCTGTTTACCTAGGTTGTCATTGATGTCAATATGGGAATATTCTAGATACTAGATGATGATATGAAGCCAAGGGGAAGCAGAGCAAATCCATGAAGAGATAGGAGCAAGGCCATCGGGATAGCCAAGCCATAAGCAAGAGTCTGTTAACGGAGGAGTTAACAAAGGAGGCATATCAAGGTATATTGCAGAATATCACAGCAAGAGAGGCATGTTGGAAAAGGCAGAAGCCATCAGCGTATGAAGGCATCAAGAGGAGGTCATTGAAAGACATTGCAAAGCCAAAGGAAGACATTGGAGCAAGAGGAGCCACATTGGAGCAAGAGGAGCCATACCGGAGGAGCATTGCATGTAATACATGCCCAAGAAGAATCAAGAGGAAGCAGCGAGCAGACAAAGCCATCAGAGGAGCAAACAGAGCTATTGAATGAGAAAAAAGCAGGTAGAGCCATTGGAGGAAGCAATCAGAGCTGTTGGAGCCATCGGAGGAAGTAGACGGAGCAATCGAAGCAAGAATGCCACAAAAGGGTTATATGCATTCATTAACACTATTGGAGGCAGAAGACTCCTATATATATGAATTTACACTAAAAGAGGCGGCAAAAACATATATATATATATATATATATATATATATATATATATATATATATGCATTTAACACTATCGGCAGCAAAAACCTATACATATATGCAAATACACTATCGGAGCGGAAAGGCAGAGTTTATATATGTGTGCGCAGAATACACTATCGGAGGCGAAACTCACATATATATGCCATTTACACTATCGGAGGCGGAAATCACAGTTGCATTGGAATACACTATCGGAGCGGGCATATATATATATATATATATATATATATATATATATATATATATCATCGATAGTGAAATCGGCGGTTCGGCTATGTGCCATCACCCCGAACCCCCGACAGCGACATATACATATACATATACATATATATATATATATATGTATCGGTGATATGTTAATCGGTGGTTCGGTTATGTGCCATCACCCCAAACCCCTGATTACGATACATATATACGCGGACCTACTGCAACATTGTGCTATGGGTTAATAATGTATCGCATCTACCCATCGCAATGATACACAAAGGGCTGTCCTACAAGCACCGATCGTGATTGCAAGACCGAACCCGATGCAACATTATAGTTGGGCTGAATACGATCGCATCCACCATATTGCAAGTGTGTAAGGCCTTGCCACGGATCCAATGGAGTTATCAACTAATTCTTAATATAATATCACATCCAGTGAAGAATCAGCCATCGGCCATCAGCGATGTCATGAGCACGACTGCCAATTGTGATTGCACATCAGATCTGATGCGATTATAGTCTCAGGTGAATTAAATTTGAAGTCCACCATTAAGCGATTCGGTCGTGTTTTTTTTCATATAACTCTTTGTATTCAATTTTTTGTATTGCGCGGGGTTTTTAGGCCAAAGAGGCATATGAAACGCACCCCATTTTCAGGAGGCTTGAACGATAGTTCAGTAGGCTGAATCATGGCGATTGCGATTGCAATTGCGATTGCGACATGGCATCTCCATTAAACTGTAAAGTCCTGTGTATGTCCATGATGATTGAAAAAAGGAGAGTTGTTACAGTTTTAACTTGGAATATGTGTTCTATGTGTATCATCCGATCCTCGCCATTGAATCAACGTGTCTCAGAGTGTTGGTGAGCACGAAGAGACAGAGGAAGCCACAACGACCAAGGAGGGAAGCCGAAGGATCAAGCGATGTAGAGGAAACTATAGAGGCCGAGGAGGAAGCCAAAGAGCCAGCAAAAAGAGGAAACCGATAGACAGAGGCATGAGGAATGCATAAAAAACAGGAAAAATAGAGAACAGAGAGTTGTTGAACGTTGTTGAAATAGTTGGAGGAGATAGAGGCAGCTGGAGTAAGGTCTAGTAGAACAGGAAAGGGCCGAAGGACCAAGAGGGTAGGAGGCACTCAAAGGAAGAGCATCTCTGTTGATCGTATCACCCTGTGAAAGACTCAAACCTATGATGAACTAATTAGGTATACAATGGAGTGTGAAGAATAACTCTGTGATGTAGTGAATAATTTTTGTCTAACATTGTTTGAAGGGAGAAGTAGCCTGTAGAGAAGCAATGATGTTGAAGCATTCACTGTGACATTAGAAAAAATGCTTGAACAAAAGTTGTTCTTTATGTAGAGCTTAGTGCAGCTAATAGTAGACTAACTAAAGCTTTGTGAAGACATTATCAGAGAGAACGAAGGCTATTGGAGACTTTGTGTGGACAGTATGAAGAGTTGTAAAGACTCCTTCATAAGAATCTTGGTTGTCATTGATTCTATAGCATGGAGACTACAATGAAGCTGTATACAGACAGAACTCAGTAATGAAGAGTTCTGAGAGTAGAACATTACTATCAAATTTTCCGTGACAAGATTGGGTCGAAACCCTTGGGGTTGGTGCCTCAAAAGTAAGTAGGATTGGAGTCCTTGGGGGCTGGTGCCTCAGAAGTAAGAAGGATTGGAGTCCTTTGGATTGTTGCCTTAGAAGTAAGAAGGATTGGTGTCCTTGGGACTGGTGTCTCAGGAACTGGAAGGATTGAAGTCCTTGGGATTTGGTGCTCCTAAGTCCAATATTGTTGCCTTGGCGAAATAGAGTTGGAGCTCTGGAGGTTGGAGCCTCACAAAAGTCCAAGTTGGTGCTTGGAAACTGATTGCAACTACTTATATATTGTATCTATTTTACTACAAATATTATATTAATATAAACATTTATTCTTGTTGTTCATCTTGTGTTCTGAACATAAATGTTTTAACTCGTAAAACAATAGTCGAAAAAAAACATTGATTCACCCCCCAGTATTTCCAACAATTGGTATCAGAGCCAATACCTTCATTCAAAGCCTAACAACTTGAAGGTTGATATTTAGAACACAAATGGCGAAGTCAAGGAAGAAAGTCTCCAATCCTCCCAAGGATGTGTCTCCCTTTACTACTAAGATAGAAGACAATCAATTTGAGGAGGCTCCAAGGTTCAATGGGAACTTTAATATATGGGAAGCAAGAATGAGGAATTTCTTACTAACTCAAGGCATTGAAATCTGGAAATCAGTAATTACTGATAGTAGGATGGATGAAGAATCCAAGGAGTACAATACAAAAGCAATGAAGGCAATCTTGAATGGGCTACCCAATTCTATAAACAAGAATCTAGGAAAATATTCATCAGCAAAGGGTATATGGGACAAACCTCATGACCTTCACTCAAAAGGAGCATTGACCATGACCATCAGTCAAGAAGATGATGGAAATCAAGAAGGAAATCTAGAACCCATCATAGAAGATGAAGATGAGAATGATGACATCAAGGCTAAAGCAGACCTAGAAGATGAAGAGATTGAAAAAGATTTTGTAGAAGATCTCCTCGCTCAACTTATCACTGTCATGGAAGAGATTAACAATTTGAAAAAGGAAAATAAGGAACTTAAGAAGATAGCACTAGATGGTGACCAAGATCAAAAAAGGGATACAGTTGACCTTGGCAAGCTTCAAGTACTAGAAAGGGATGAAGAGCTTACCAAGCTTAAGAAGGAATTTCATCAAAGCAAAAGAAAGCATCATGAAGAAGTCATATCCGTGACAAATCAATTGACTAAATCAAACAATTAGGAAGATACCTTGTCAAGTAAACTTGAACAAAGGCACAAAAGCTTGAACAAACTTGAAGAAGAGATTGGTCAGTACAAGGTAGAGGTCTCCTCTCTCAAGTCTCAACTACAAGAAGCAAGGAAACAAGCACAAGGAGTTGAAAAAACCATGGAAGCATTGGAAGTCATAGAAGGATAGGTTGATGAAGCAAGAAAGGAAAGAAACACCATGATCTGTCAACTGAAAGTAAAGGATGAAGAAACCTTCAAATTAAAATCTAACATCAAGCTTCTCAAGGCTGAAACATGTAAAGCTACAAGGATCAAGGAAGAAATGGAGAGGAGTCAAGAAAAGAATGAAGAAATCTTCAGAATGAAGTCAGATATCATCTTCCTTAAAATAGAAGCAGATGAAGCTACTCGTGTCAAGGAAGAAACTGAGAAATAGCTTGCTAAGAAGAATAATAAGTGTGAAAGATTGGAAGAAGATATTGTCTTCCTCAGAACAAAGGTTTAAGGGATGAACAAAATCTTGAAGAGATCTAAGGCCTTGGATTACATGCTCAGCTATCACAGATGTCCATTTGATAAATCAGGTCTCGGGTATGCAAGTGAATCCTCAAACAAGAATGATAATGCTTCAAACAAAAGGGATGTGAAGAAGTCAGAAAGAAATGGTGATGCTCCCAGTTCCAGCAAAGGCAAGGAGAAAAATCAAGGCTACACTAGAAGAAGTCATGTTCCAAGAAGAAATTTTGTTCCAAGAAGAAATCCTTCTCCAAGAAGAAATCTTGCTCCAAGAAGAAATGTAGATGATGTCAAAGATGCGAGAGGCAATGGTTATCATCAAAGGATCTCAAGGCAGAAAGGCTTTAGAAGTACATCAAGGAAATCTCCATCTCCCAGGTACCAAAGTTCACTTTTTGGTTATTGTTATTCTTGTATAAACTTTGGTCACATGGAAAAAGACTGTAAAGCATATCACAAAGATAGATATTATGGTCCCCAACCATCTCATAAAGATAAATATTATGGTCCCCAACAATATCCAAGAAACAACTTTGCAAGAAGAAATCATGAATTCTTATTCAAGAACAATGTAGAATGCTTCAAGTGTCATAACATTCGTCATATGGCACGTGATTGTAACTTAACTTAGGCTCTTACACAAACTATAACCATGCAAAAGAAGAAAGTTACACAAGTATGGAGAAGGAAGCAAATACAATCTGAAATTCCATTGAACTCTCCAGCCAACAGCATATGTCATTGGCTTGAATTTTGACAACCTAAGCATTGATGGGAAGAGTCTGCCAAAAGGAGATGATGCATACAGTCAGGGGGAGCCTGTGATCCTTGATCATTATTGCATAAGCTATTAGTGAAAGGGTCCCTATGAAATCCTTGTTGAGCTATATTAACAGTCATTTTTTGATAAAGATCATTTCTCAGCGGTACTCCATTGAAGAATATGATTCTGTAACCATTCTTTGGACTGTTGTTAAATATGCTTTCCACTTAATCACTAAGTAGTATTTGGAGCAATAGAGAAAGTCATCTAATGCTAGAGAAATAGGGCAAATAACTATGGTGCTAATATTACAGATGCTAAATGTCTTGACTCGGGGATTTAATGTGAGAACAGATAAATTATAGACACTAATAGAGGTAATCTTCAAACAAACAGATACATCTGGAATGGAGTTTAAGTAAGAGCAACTAGCAGCATATAACAAACTGAAGCATTGCAAAAAGTTGTAAATCAGCAGAATGATTTTAAAAGACAGTCACAAATTGGATATCTAAATCTGCTAGGGAAATAACTTGCTGAGATATGTACAAGAACACACTGAAAAGATGGCTCATAGAAAGGATAATTTTGTGCAGTCAAATTTAACTTATGCTAAGACTGGTCATTGAGAAAATATAGCAACAGTAAGGCACAACCTCTCACCACTTCATCCAAATGTAGTAATGTTGAATACTGGATGGAAGTGCCTTAAGGAGAAGCACAAAGACACAAAGGAACTCGGATATGAAGAAAGATAACAAGAAATAAAAGTTTAGTGGCATTTTTCTCTTGATTCGGACTATGAAGGCCTCTCAATTCTGACTATGGAGATAAAAATCTGGATTGAAGCATAAAAACCTGAACTTGGAAACTTGGTGTATGGCTATTTGCAATCTGATTGAAAGCATTGAAGTAGAGCATCTTTAAGCATTGTTGAAGCCATGATAAAGTAGTTATGAGACATGAAGAGGGAATAATGTGCTAATTGATGATAAAGCATCAATCCTTCTATCTTGAGTAAAAATAAGAAGAGCACTATGACAGGGGGAGTCACAGACCCATGAAGATCTACCATTCATGAAGAACATAAGCAGTTTGATAGGGGGAGTCCCAGAGCACTCCTTTGCCATTGATGTCAAAGGGGGAGAGAAGAAGAATATTTCCATCAATAACAAAAGGGGGCATTGTTGACCTAGATTGTCATTGACGTGAATATGGCAATATTATAGATACTAAATGATGATATGAAGCCAAGGGGAAGCTGAGCAAATCCATGAAGAGACAAGAGCAAGGCCATCAGGATAGTCAAGCCATAAGCAAGAGTCTGTTAATGAAGGAGTTAACAAAGGAGGCATATCAAGGTATATTGTAGAATATCAGAGCAAGAGAGGCATGTCAGAAAAGGCAAAAGTCATCAAGGTATGAAGGCATCAAGAGGAGGTCATTGAAAGACATTGCAAAGCCAAAGGAAGACATTGGAACAAGAGGAGCCACATTGGAGCAAGAGGAGCCATATCGGAGGAGCATTGCATGTAATACATGCCCAAGAAGAATCAAGAGGAAGCATCGAGTAGACAACGCCATTAGAGGAGCAAATAGAGTTATCGGAGGAGCAAAAAGTGGACAGAGCCATTGGAGGAAGCAATCAGAGCTATTGGAGCCATCGGAGGAAGCAGACGGGGTTATCAAAGCAAGAATGCCACAAAAGGGTTATATGCATGTATTAACACTATCATAGGCAGAAGACTCCTATATATATGAATTTACACTAAAAGAGGCGGTAAAAACACACACACACACACACACACAGATATATATATATATATATATATATATATATATATATATGCATTTAACACTATCGGCGGCAAAAACCTATACATATATGCAAATACACTATCAGAGCGGAAAGGTAGAGTTTATATATGTGTGAGCAGAATACACTATCGGAGATGGAAATCACAGTTGCATTGGAATACACTATCAGAGCAGGCACACACACACACACACACACACACATATATATATATATATATATCGGCGACAGTGAAATCGGCGGTTCGGCTATGTGCCATCACACCAAACCCCCGACAGTGACATATATTATATATATATATCTATATATATACATATATATATATATATATATATATATAAATAGATATATATATATATATATATATATATATATATATATATATATATATATATATATATATATATATATATCGGAAATATGTTAATCGGCGGTTCAGTTATGGGCCATCACCCCAAACCCCCGATTGCGATACATATATATGCGAACCCATTGCAACATTGTGTTATGGGTTAATAATGTATCGCATCCACCCATCGCAATGATACACAAAGGGTTTTCCTCCTACAAGCGTCAATTGTGATTGCAAGACCAGACCCGATGCAACATTATAGTCGGGCTCAATACGATATCGCATCCGCTATATCGCAAGTGTGTAAGGTCTTGCCATGGATCTGATGGAGTTATCAACTACTACCTAATATAAGATCGCGTCCAGTGGAGAATTGGCCATCAGCTATCAGCGATGTCATGAGCCTGACTGCCGATTGCGATTGCACATTGGATCTGATGCAGTTATAGAATCAGGTGAATTAAATTTGAAGTCTGCCCTTAAGCGATTCGGTCGTGTTTTTTTCATATAACTCTATGTATTCAATTTTTTTATTGCACGAGGTTTTTAGGCCAAAGAGGCATATGAAATGCACCCGATAGTTCAGGAGGCCTGAAAAATAGTTCAGTAGGCTGAATCATGGCAATTGCGATTGCGATTGGGACGTGGCATCTCCGTTAAACTGTAAAGTCCTGTGTATGTCCATGATGATTGAAAAAAGGAGCATTGTTACAATTTTAACTTGGAATGTGTGTTCTCTGTGTATCATCTGGTCCTCGCCATTGAAGCAACGTGTCTCGGGATTGTTGGCGAGCACAAAGAAATAAAGGAAGCCATATCGACCAAGGATGGAAGCCGAAGGATCAAGCAATGTAGAGGAAACTACAGAGACCGAGGAGGAAGCCAAAGAGCCAGCAAAAGATAGACAGAGGCATGAGGAATGCATAAAAGATAGGAAAAACAAATAACAGAGAGTTGTTGAACGATGTTGAAACAGTTGGAGGAAATAGAGGCAGCTGGAGTAAGGTCCAGCAGAACAAGAAAGGGTCGAAGGACCAAGAGGGTAGGAGGCACTCAAAGGAAGAGCATCACTGTTGATTGTATCACCCTGTGAAAGACTCAAACCTATGATGAACTAATCAAGTATACAATGGAGTGTGAAGAATAACTCTGTGATGTAATGAATAAAGTTTTGTCTAACATTGTTTGAAGGGAGAAGTAGCCAGCAGAGAAGCAGTCATGTTGAAGCATTCACTGTGACATTAGAATAGATGCTTGAACAGAAAGTTGTTCTTTATGCAGAACTTAGTGCAGCTAACAGTAGACTGACTAAAGCTGTGTGAAGACATTATCAGAGAGCATGAAGGCTATTGGAGACTCTGTGTGGACAGTATGAAGAGTTGTAAAGACTCCTTCATAAGAAGTTTGGTTGTCATTAATGTTGTAGCATGGAGACTATAGTGAACCTGTATACAGACAGAACTCAGTAATGAAGAGTTCTGAAAGTAGAACATTACTATCAAATTTTCCGTGACAAGATTGGGTCGGAAACCTTGGGGCTGGTGCCTTAGAAGTAAGTTGGATTGGAGTCCTTGGGGGTTGGTGCCTCAGAAATAAGAAGGATTGGAGTCCTTTGGATTGGTGCCTTAGAAGTAAGAAGGATTGGTGTCCTTGGGACTGGCGTCTCAGGAACTAGAAGGATTGAAGTCCTTGGGAGTTGGTGCTCCTAAGTCCAAGATTGTTGCCTTAGTGAAATAAGTTGGAGCTCTAGAGGTTGGAGCCTCACAAAAGTCTAAGTTGGTGCTTGGCAATTGATTGCAACCACTTATATGTTGTATATGTTTTACTGCAAAGATTATATTAATAAAAGAATTTATTCTTGTTGTTCATCTTGTGTTCTAAATATAAATGTTTTAACTGGTAAAACATTAGTCGGAAAAAGAAATACTAATTCAACCTCCCTCCCCCCCAATGTTTCCAACACCATCCACCTAATAATTATTGATGATTAAATTAAAATTGTGGAAACTCTATTCCAAAACAAACACCAATCCATAGTCAAAACACTTACTACATGATACATCTCACTTTGCTAAATGTTATAAATTAAAAAAAAAAAAAAAAACACTAACTAAATTCGAATTATTATTGTTAAATGATAAAAACAATTAATAAGTTAAACACCTACTTGAATTATTATGGTTAAATAATAAAAATAATTAATAGGTTAAACACATACTTTATGCAAGAAGTAACTAATAATAATAATAATAATTATATATATATATATATAAACTAATATAATATTAAAAATTAATTTCAAAATTTAATGTAAAAACATTTTCATAATACAATCTGAATAAGAGTTTAGATATATATATCAAATTTTATTTTGGATTTAAGTTTATACATATCCAATTTTATTTTAAATTTCAAAATGAAAATTAATCCATCGTATATTAAACTAGCAATAAATACAAGGCTATTAGAGATTGTGTATTTATTTGGTCAAAACATTAGTGAAATAAAAATGTTATAAAATAAAATCAAACTAAATATCTATAAAATATTTTGGTTTTGAAATGAGTTATGGTTTTTGGGAAGTGGTTTGGTTAAGTGGTAAATATCTATGGTTAAGAATCTTGTTATATTGTAAGTATTAAGTATAAATTTAAAAAATGTTATAAAATTAAATTAAAATAAAAATATTTATAAAATATTTTGATTCTCAAATAAGTTATCATGTGGGATCACTTGGAAAATTAAAAAAAAAAAATTTTACTTTTAAATATAGATTTTAAATACCCTGGATGCGGGTGATTTGTGAGACGGGACAGGAGTGGGTGGCTGGACACATGCCGCCCCTCGGCCATCACGTGGCACCCACAGCGAACAGTTGGAAAGGACGAGGGAGGTTTAAGGCGAGGGGACTTGGGACAGTTAATGCCCGGAGAACGTATTCGACCCAGCGGAAGGCAGCAGTAATGGCGGATGGGATCCCGAGCAGGGTAGGTGAGGAGGCTGAGAATAAAACAGGGTATGAGCAGGGAATGTTGGTAGTTATGCAGTCGGCTGGCCTCTCTGTCATTGTTGAGATTCCTTCTCAGACGGACGGGTTCATCACGTGGTCGGCTCTGGCAGCAGAAAGTCTGGTTCATTTTGTGGTCTGCTGGAATTCTCATCCCTCAATGGTGAGACCTCGACAGCGTATGCTCAGCCGTCGAGGCTCTTCCAGAGGAGGGGTCTCACGCAGGAATGAAGGGGACAGTGCTGGGCATTGTTGCCACTGCAATCTTGCCAGCTCTATTGGAGCCACCCCCCTACACTCCAGTCAATTCATGGATGCAGGGGCATCAGGCTCGGCCACCTTGCCAGCCTTTGGTTCCACCATCTTCAATTTTACCAGCTCAACAAATAACCCAAGGATCAGCGCGCATGTTTCAATTCTGTTTATTGAGAATGCTCCAGATGATGATGACCCCATGGAGGTTCAGGGGCAAAGGATGCAAGTCAACCCAGGGGAAGCAGAGTAGGCTCCGGAAGCTGATATGGAGCAGGAAGCAAAGGTACCGGCTACAGACCCGGAAAATGCCAAGCATACTCAGAATGTTCCAAAGGCGGAAATAGGGGAAGAGGCAGCGACCTCTCCAACTGATGCTGATCGGGAATACTATGGATGGTGCCTAATTGTGGAAGAGCAACCAGATGAATGAAGGCGCCCGCGCTCAAGGTTCGCTTGGTCGCTCAAGGTTCAGTTATAGTCTTTGGCGTTTTCTGTTTTGTTATCTCTGTCATGTAATTTTTGTTAATGATGTGGGCAAAAGCAGTCTCCCCTGCGAGGGAGGAAATGGATGGCACCCCTTTTTGTCTGATGCCCCTGCGTGGGCCTACGTCTATGGTCAGCCTTGGTTTTTTAGATTGTCGCCCCTGCGCGGGCTTGCAGCGATGGTCAGTCTCAGTCTCGGTCTCAATCTGGTGCCCCTGCGTGGGCTAGAGCATGCTTTTGTGTCTGATGCATTATCGGCTCTCGGGTGGGATACCCAGAGCCTGTCTCACACTGGTTTCGCCATGATGTATTTTCGACCTTTGTATATATTTTAATAGATTAGTTTTTTTACCGAGAAAAAAAAAATATAGATTTTAAATACAATTCAATTTAAAACCACATAAAAATAGTCATCACATGAAGTGTCTTAACAATGCACCCTTCACTATCCAAAGAAAGCCAAATGAGTTTTTTATTTTTAAAATATTCAATTTAATATATATTTTTTTCAAAACTTTAATAAACTTCATAGAATCTTTAAAATTTTCAAAACTAATTGAAAATCAAAGTTTTTTTACCAAAATCAAAAGCAATATAATATAAGAAACATACAACAACAAATATTATCCCACTTTATTAGAAATTTCCTAATTTGTAAATAGACTACGTTACAATATCATAAACTAATAACATGGCTTACCAATACCATGTGTCCAAAAAACCATAACTCAATTCATATGATAAACTCTTACATATTTAATAAATCTCTTAAATTATTAATAATGGTAAACTCCATATATTTTTAAAAACCAACAACTTAATCCATCCATTTTCTATGATACAAAATAAATAAACTTATTTTATTTATATTTTATAAATATTTTTATATTATAAAATCAGTGAGTGTATTTTTTATTTTTATTTTATATTTTATAGTTATAAATTTCAATAAAGCAAAAATCCTCTCATGGAGCATTAATAATCATCAAATTAAACGATAACTTTCAAAAAACTAACATCGAAAAATTTTACGTATTGATTTAGGGATGTTAAAAAAACCTATGTATTGAAAAAAAAAAAAAAAAAAAAAAAAAAAAATAATATATATATATATATATATATATATATATATATATATATATATATATTTCTTAAAATAGTATTTGAAATATATAATCTGATATAATAATATTATGTATTATAGAGCGGGGTTTGATGTGTTGTAAATGGAGAGGGTTGGAGGGAAGCGAACTACAGGGGAAGCGAACTGAGCTAGGATTAGCAATAGGGTATCAGTGTTGGTTACCATGGAGGGGCGAGGAGGGGGGAGTTCCACTCCCTCCTACAGTCATGCAGTTTTGAACCGCTTCAAGAAACCAATGGAGGCAGAAACTGGGAGTATCAACATAGAAAAACAGAAAAACATTAGAGCATAGGAACAGGCAGAGAATCATGAGGAAGTCAGAAAAGAGAAGGGAACAGGCGGAGGCAGTCCGAGAGTTGAGCACAAGAATATGACAGGACTTTGTAAACCTAGGTCAACCATCACACCCCGAGTTGTATTAAGTGATCCAGTGCTACAGGTGCACAAGGATCACATGGTGGCTTATGCAGTAATATGCAAATTTATGGGGATATGGCCAATAGAGAAGGCTTTGTGTTATAGACATATTTGGGCACTACAACCGCAATCATATATGTCGATAAACCAAGGGCTCTTTAACCCCTAAAAGTGTTGTTTCATATCCTAAAGGATCATGGTCAACTGATTACATCATTTCCCAGAAGTTCCACCTGAAAAACCACTCAGAACTGGCCAAAACTGGACCATATTGACTGCTCCATGGTCAAGGTGTGATGCATCTCACCTGCTACACATGGGAAGTACAATGCATACTGAAAAGGCCTTCTGTAGGGTGTGATGAGCGAGAATAGACAAGTGTCCAAGATGGTTTGCTAAGTGGATGCTCATGGAATCTTCTAGAAACTTCTCCTATGACACTTGCCTCTCTGAATTCACCAAGGGATAAGTAAGAGATCATGAAATCTCCAAGTGGAACTAAGAACTATCAGTGAAATGACACTAATCAAAAACCCAGAAGCTAACTCACCCCTCTGCAAACATTTATATGTGGATCCCTCATCTGAGAGATCTAAAGGCTGGAATTTTGTAATTTGTAAGGAAGTGTTGTTGGTTTCTCTTTGAGACATTGCATTGTTGGGTGATCTTGCTTTTCATGAGGTGAAGAGGGCATTCATGATGGGAGGATGATGCTGGATCAGACAGATGGGTTGTAATCCTCTCTTCTACTTCTACTATCAATAAAGTTATTTGAGTTTTCCTCCATATACTTGTGTAATTTTGAATCTTGCTATTTGTGAATGCAATTGTATCGTTAATGTAGTTGTAATTCTGCATTGTTTATGGTATTATAGATCTCTATGCTTTGATGGTGTTCTGTTGCTTTTCCTCTACAGGTGTTCTTTAAAGAGGGACAAGTGAGAAAGGAGTAGCAGGCTCTATCAAAGGAGAGAGGAAACAAACAAGGAGCCAAGTGAAAGATTCAAGTTGGTGCTCTTTGCTTCTCTCTTATCTATCATACATAAAGGAAAACACAAGTTACTTTGAATTGCTTGTTTCTAAGATAGCTACCTGTCTTAGTGGGACTAGCAGATCAAATAGACACTAGTTTTCCCGGAAACAAAATGGCGACTCCACTAGGGAGTGAATAGTTTGTTTGTTTGTTACTGTTGTTTGCTTTATAAACTACAGACGGAGACTGAAGTTAAGCCAGCTAGCCTTCGAACTGCTTTTGCTATGAAATTGCAAAGTAGATCAATGTTGCTTCAGTCAATCTCCGGGTTTGTTTATGAACTGAACATCTGACTTGCAAACATCCTAAGTGCCCTTGTGGTAGCTCATTAACCTCATAAGATCATACCCTTATACCTTTTTTTTACTGTCCATCATTACTCAGACTAAATCACTGAACTTAGGTGCAAATTTTGAGCAAAAACCAAGCTCAGTTTCACTCCCTGGTCCATCACATTGTCTGTAACTGTGCAACCTAGATGCATCGCACCTCCCGTGTGTTACAGGTGAGATGCATCCCTGTTTCCCTGTGTTGTAGGTGCGATGATTGAGTGATATTGTTTCTATCTCTAGAATTTGGTTTTTTACTCCTTGTTTTCAACTTTATTCAGTAATTTTGCTGCATATGATCAATATATCATTGTTGAAGCCTTCTTCCTTTACATTATTCAGCCTTCGTTGATCAGGAATTGTGAATGTTTTTTTATGTATTTTTAATCATTTACAGTCCTCCTTTGCAAAAAGTATCTTAATCGAACTGTCGTCTTTTGATTCAAAAGTGTTGTAACTGTTGTTTTGAGTCAAGAAGAAGAATGTCATAAAGTCTCCTCTTCTAGATAGTTGATTGTACTTTTGTCATTGTATTTGATTTGAATTGTCAATATTTGAAGTGTCGAAAGCAGTTTTCCATTCGAAATTGAAAGTGTCGCCTTAGTCTTCCTTTCATTTTGAAAAGAAATTGTTAAAATGTCGCTTTGAAGAAAATAGTTCAAATCTGTACTTAGTTTTCCTTTTTGGCATTCTCACATTAAGGAAACGGAAAGAAAAAAAATACATACATGTGCATTTGCATTTTGACTGCATGCGAAATTTGATTTAGGATAGTGCATTTAGTGTGTGCTCTATGCTCTCTGCTGAAAGAAAAAATCATAATCTTCTTTCCTTTGTAGCTAGTATTTTCATTGCAAAAAGAACATAAATGACTCTTTATCATTTTAGATTGAATATTTACAAATTTTACTTCTAAATCACGCGGTGAACCTTGAAAGACAAAC
Source organism: Pinus tabuliformis (assembly GCA_031772625.1). Classification (NCBI taxonomy): domain Eukaryota; kingdom Viridiplantae; phylum Streptophyta; class Pinopsida; order Pinales; family Pinaceae; genus Pinus; species Pinus tabuliformis. The sequence continues at coordinate 384,476,475 of CM062808.1, read as the reverse complement.
TTCAAAGAAAGATCAACTATAAAATAAACCTCAATGAACATAAAAATGCTTTGGAACCTAATGCACAACATCTAGAAGTCTAGGCTAGAGACGTGTTCCGGCGTCGTAAAACTTGGTAACTATCGTTTTCATCGAAGGTTAGGTGATTCCTCCTCTTCGATACGACAAGTGCTAGTATGGACTTGTGCTCCCCGTACTGTCGAGTATATATTGGGAGACCACAATAGGCTGATATCCTTTATCCTTAGGAAGTTGTGTCTGTCGCCCTATGGATCGCAATGCACTAAACACAGCATTCGGGAAGACTGATCGTCGTACGTAAAGTCCTTGGTAATTTCTCTTTAATTTACCACCAAGGTGTATATTGCAGTTTTGCGATTGATTTGGTAATCCCTCTATCTAGATTTCCAGAGTAGTCACTTTCGTTCCTTTTTAACCCCTTAAAAGAAAAGGTCCATCTAAGCACTTACCACTTCAGGCTCATTAAAAATCGAAGGCGACTAGAGTCACCTTTAGCTTTTTCTCGACTCTTAAAAATTGAAAAAGAAAGTTGTGTCAAAGCGTCATAAAATTCATTTAATTCAGAATAACATTTTCCCCTTTTAAATTTTGAGTTGATCAAGTAATCCGCAATCGTGGAAGAAATTCAATCAAAACCTCGTTGTTCACGGAGGCTAGCGAGTCAACCATCTTTGACTATGGAAATGAAACCATTTCGAGCGAAACAGTCCCATTTAACTGAGTCCACCTCTCTTGGTTTATTTGAAACTTGTGTTTCAACATCATCAGAGACTACAGTTACTCCGATCATTTTTGGTACATCTGTCTTTACAGAAGAAGTTCCGCAGTTACAAGAGGAAATTAGAACTGATCCTACTGTAACGGTAGACGCCTCTATACCTAAAAGAGCCCCATTTATAGCTGATCCAGAAACTGAAGTTCACTCACCCGAACATCTGGGAGTTGACTTCCAGAATTCAGAAGGTGTCACCCCTCCAGTATTTGTTGAGCAGAAACTATACTTTCTTCGGCCCTAGAAATATTTTACGGACCTGACAATCTACCTCTTCCACCTGGACTGATTGCTATAGAAGAAGTTGTAGAGGATCTTCTATCCAATACTCCATTACATTTTGGAGCTAGGATCCACTTGTACCCTTCTGTTCCTGAAGTTAGTTCTTTCAATCATCCTTCATCGCAAGTTCCTGTCGAATCGCTAGGAAATATTTTGGATAGACTAAATATGTCTGAACAACTATCAACATCTAGGACTGTGTCATCAGATACAGCGACAACAGAACTTCATGCTACCACTACTACGATGTTTGTTGGTATACCATCTGTCCCAACTAGTTATCAATCACTAGATGGAGTCCACCCAGGGACTGTTTTGACGGCATGGCCTGTTCCCATTGCTTCTTCCGGGATCCTATCTGGAATCTCTTATGTTGAAGCTCAACAAATTGATCCTACATACCAGTTCCATTTGGGTAGCCCAGTCTTCAAAGACCCATCTATCCTTTGAGCATTGGATTACCACCATATCGGGTGCAGTATGCTTTTTCATTGTTCCCTCTTGGAGAACAACCGTATGAGAGCTCACAATAAAATTCAGGTCAAACTGGAATTACATCTGGTGGTTGGATACCAATACTGCCTCAACAACCAAGGGTTGTATATTCAATACAACCAACCCAGCCTGTGTCAAATATTACCACTACGCCTACTATTGTGACTGTGTCGCAAGTACAAGCACAGCCTATTGTATGTCAACCTCAAATTTCTCAAGTTGTAGTACAATAGCCTCTTGTCACTACAACTCCACCAAAATCTCAAATTAGTGTTTCCTTAACTAGAATGACTCAGGCTCAAACAGGTTATATGACTCTGTTAGCCTCCTATTGCAACAGGTGTTCATCTTTCATGATTGACAGTTGAAAGTGCCAAATATGTCATACTTTGCATGTTGCAATGCTCCATATTTCCAAAAGAGGCCAAAGAAGAGGCCATGAAAGTGTGCCAGTCTAAATGCCACTGCTGTATTCCAATTTTGATGAGTTATTCCTTGTTAAATAATTTTCTATTAAGGGAAGGCCAAACAACTTAATCTTGGTTTCCCTAGGTTTCAATTTCTTGTTCTAAAATATAGAGAATGAAAATCTGTCCAAATAGTTTAATCTTGGCAGATTTGTAGATAGGTAGAGAAACAAAGGAGCCCAACTGCTTAATCTGGGCCCTTGGAAGAAATAAGTGTAGATTTAGATAGGAGGACAGCAAAAAGAAAAAAGGATAATCAGGGTCTGCAAGTCCAAGTGCACCCATGCAAAAAGAAGAAAAAATGTTAGGTAAGTAGGCTGGGTAAGTAGTTTTGTGGTTGCAGAATCAAGCTAGGTGATCCATTTCATGCTTTTTAATGCTATAACTATTCAGATCACAGGTATAAGGAAATTCCCCTTTGGAAGAGCTCAAGCGAGGCATGTCTAATTCCCCTTTCTTCTAAATCCCCAAATCACTCACTAACATCCCCTTGAGGACTTTGGGATCTGCCCAACCAGTCCTGTTATTACTTCATTTTTGTAAAATACCAAGTCAAGCTTTGACTTTCTTCAGTGAAAAGAAGCCACATTTCTTGTGTAAAATCATGTCTCCACAGTCCATTCACTTCCTATGTCTAAGTTTCAGCTCACAAACTTAGCCTCTCCCCTACACTTCACCTCACAAATTCATATTAACTCCTAACTCTACTATCTAACTCCCTAGATCATCTCCTTATCCCCTATTACACAAAAAACTATATAAAAACCCCAAAAATATTACATATCCCACGCTATAGCACTATAGCTATGTACATACAATTCTGGGATATAATAGTCCACCTGGGACTATTATGAACCCATCTGTGTCATAAACTCTGGGATTGGTCTAAACCTATGGTTAGGCCAATAACCTATATCCACCCCTTTACCCATAAAACCTCATATTCCTACCCCTCCATAGTCATTTTCCCAAAATTAATGTTTAAATGTTTTATTAAACATTAAATTGTCGTTTCCCCCCGCTTAAAACTAACCCATAAAACCCACATTTCCAAAGTTTTGGACCCCCCTATCGCGCATTTTTGATTAAATAAAACGGGTGGGTCCCATCCCTAACCTCCCGCTACCTCACCTACCCCGCCAGTCGTCCGATGGCCAGCGCCCGAGATCAACGGTGGGCAGGTGTTTTCATATGCCGATCCACCAGAGGTTAACATCCGGGGGATGGGCGGTTTCCCCGTCGTACCCCCGCCACGTGTCAGCCTCCCGGTGTGTTCGAAGGCCCCTCCCCCAATACCGCCTGTGCCGAAAGGTGGTGCGGGGAAAACCGAATACCGCCTTTCGCCCTCCTACGTCAGCGCCACGTCATCATGATGTCATCATCCTGCGTCGGCCTCCTGACATCGTATCCTGTGCCACGTCACTGCCACGTCGCTGCGACTGTGTCACAGCCACGTCACCCTGTCGTATTGTTGACGTCACCCTGCTGACGTCACCCTGCCACGTCACCACCGTACTAGGACCCACCGCTGACGTCATCATCAAAAAGGGCGTGAAGCGCAAAATCTGCAGCAACGAATGCCCGGAATGAAAAACCGAGGCAGTTTTTGATGCGTGATTAGCGCTTAGTGCTAATCGTGCATCGCTAAGGGAAATAGGCCAAAATGGAAGCCCTCTCATGGCGCGGCTACCAACAGGGCCCGAAATTCGCAAATTGATAGGAATTTCTTCACATAGGTTCGGAAAATGGGCGAAGACAGTTCTAAAGGCAACAGAGGGTCGAACAGCAGCCATAAAATGTCGATGGGACAGTTTAAAGCATTCAAAAGACATTAAAGAGCCCAGGTTCAGTGAAAGTGTATCAGAGGAAGCGGCGAAGACTATCAGTTAGTATTTTTGGTGGAAATCCGTATTTCCAAAGCAGGCAGACATTGAAGGCCCCCAAGCAAAGTCAAACAAAGCGGTGAAACCATTTAAGGCTCTCAAATCACAGTTAATGCACATCAGAACCACTCAAGAGCAGGGGATCAAAACCCAAAGCACAGTTATGACCAAATGCCGGCACAGGGCTCTAAGGACATCATAGTTACTCATTTTTGAGGCGGCTGCCCCCGGCGCAGCATTAGATAGATATTTTGAAGCATTTATTTCAAGCATATGTTAGGTTAAAGACACTTATTGGCTGAGATCTGATTTTTGTAGATATTTTGCTTATAAAAACCACCCTAATTTACTGTTTAAAGGGTTGGTTGGCTGAGTTGCTCCACTAGAGACTCGCTCTGTATACTTGATGTTTTCATTAATCAGAGACTGCTGAAAATCTTGGAGGATGAATTGTCTGATGTGTTATTAATGTTTTGAAGAATGAATATGGAATTCTTGTGCTGCAACACGACTCAATAAGTGATTTCTACCTCTGTTTTCCATTGATATATGCTCATATCATACCTATGTCGCCATCTAAATAGCAGATAAAAAGATTAGCTTAGAACTTGCTTGGCTACACTCTATGCTCAATTTCTGTTGTTTCTTTATGTTTTCCTCTGAATTGGTAATGAATATCAATTCCCTTTGGCTCATATTTCTCCTAATTCACCCATGTTTGACAGTTATCTAGGGATTCTTTACTGCTCCTAGATAGAGCTCATTCACCTTCCCTCTATTGAGATGAATAAGAGATTCTTAATTGCCTCTCATTCCTTAGCCTTCAATCCATCTCCATTTAGCTTGAAAGTTGTTTCATGTGCGGCTATCCTGCTCCATATTCCTCTTGTGACCAAGAAAACGCAACAACAGTCCTACTCCATGACTCCATGCCCAATGGTTTGAACTTATCATACTATGCATTATCTCTCTACTTGAAAGCTTCATCCTTCCCACCAAAACTCAAACAAAAACCCTTGAACTCAATAACTAGCCTAAAATCATCATCAACAAAGCTAAATCATAAAGAGAGAGCCCTCTCTGATTGCAGGCGGGCTAGAACCTGCAGTCCAAAGATTGGTTTGTGGTTACCTCGGTCGTATTCCCTTGGGAGTCAAAGGGAATACTCAAATCAACTAACAAAGAAAAAATGCTCAAATATATATTATATTGTAAATTATTGATGAAACCATGCTCAAATCAACTAACAAAGAAAAAATGCAGTCTCTAAGTATCTCGTATGTGTGGATACTTGAAGGCTCATAAAATGTCTCATATGAGTGGATACTCAAAGGCTCATAAAACAAGTTTTTAAGGTTGTAACAATATGGAGAGAAAACACATGCATGGACGAAAATTAATAGTTGTAATTGGAAATCCTCAAAGGGGAGAGACTAACAAAACATGGAGTAATTGGATACCCCCACACACCATTCCACATGTAATTAAACATAAAGCAAAGAACAAAAGAAGTGTAAGTTTCAAGTGATCAATTCTGAGTAGATTTTTTTTGCCTTCCAGTTATGCCATATGCTAATTCAAATTTGTTTGGCTCAAGCTTACTACCTTGGCATTTCAGCCTGGGCATGAAGATGTCGAAAATGCAAATACACTCATTTCATCATCACCCTCACAAAACTTCAGTGAACTGTAGAATAAAACAATTTTTTTATCATCACAGCGTAGACATTAGGATTTAGTTCTATACTAGCCTCACAAATATTTTATCATCACAATGCAACCATTAGGATTTTGTTTATGATTGAGAATGCTTTAGGCCTATATTTTGCCTCATGAACACAATTTGGAATGCGAAAAAAGAATTGGGTTTTTACACCAAGATAAGAAAGGCGCTCTATAGCCTTGGAGGGGGGAGATCTTCATTACTTCATATGTGTGTAATGCCTAAACAAAGGCCAACATGAAATACAATTGGCTTTCTGAGTGGTGTATTTCCTACAACTAGTGGAATTTTGTCACAATTGGAAGTACGAATGAATGATTTCTCTTGTTGTGAAGGGAATTAGTAAGAAAGGTTGACTTATTCAAAACAGGGAAGCAGGGGATGGATCACTAAGACACTTTATTTCTATAGATTTTGAGAACGGATATTTTTCCAGAAAGGGCCTATGAACTCAATTAATTGGAACCTTCGCTCCTGTCATGAAGAAAAACACATAAAAACCTTGTTGAACCTTTGATTCACTAGTTATCTGTTATTCATTGAGGATTTGATCACTTTTAGGGTGAATCAACCTTCATGAGAAGGAGTTGGGTGGTTGCCAGGATTCCTTGGTTCACTTATGATAATTGCATCACTTTCCCTTCTCTGAAAAATGCTTCTTGGATGATAATGATAAGTTTACTTGGACAATGTTCAGTTATTTGAATAAAAATCCCTTTTGAATGACAGATAGGTTACTTGGACTATCTGGATTTTGGTCCCATCAAATCATGCAGTTTGTTCTTGTGTTCATGGATCTTTTCTCAATGATCATCAGCTTTACAACATTGGATTGGTAATTTTTCCCAATTCAGATTCTAGAGGGTGAATAATTGGGTTTGAGAGGCAAACACACCTTTGAGCTCACCAAATTTAGCTGAAACAATATTTCTAGTTTTACAGCCTTGTTAGGCCTTTGAACTTGGAGAGTTGGCATTTTGGCTCTTTTGGCAAAGGAAACTTTTATTAAAGTTGCCAAGCCTCTGAACTCAATTAGTTTGCACCTTGGCTCTTGTCATGAAGAAAAACTTAATAAAAACCTTGTTGAACCTTTGATTCACTAGTTCTCTGCTATTCATTGAGGATTTGATCACTTGTAGGGTGAATCAATCTTCATGAGAAGGAGTTGGGTGGTTGCCAAGATTCCTTGGTTCACTGATGATCATTGCATGTCAGTAAGATTTTGATATTTACATGGTTCTCTACACATTGGAACAAGATTAAATCCTCTACCTGAAATGCTTCATACTAATCATGTAAACCTTGTCTCCATGGCTCAAAAATTAAGCAAAAGGAAACTTGTCAAACTATTTTAAGTTAACTGAAATGGAGACCAACAAACTCCATTTGTTTTTTGGCTTCATAAAACCACAACCCACTCTCATGGACTCTGATTTACAAATTGTATGTTGCACAATGTAGAGGACACAAAGACCTTGCAAATGAGTGGTTGGACAACACATTTTTTGTTCGAATTGACAAGTTTTGTAATGTGGAAAGTAGAAATTGCCGAGTTGATGGGAATTTTTTTTAATGTGCATTTTTATACCTATGAGTCTTGAATTGAATTCTGTTAGTTGAATTTAGTTTATACACTTCAAAAACATCTATGAAATCTCTTCTGGAATTCCCAAACTCATTTCAGTGGATGTCAAATTTTGTGCAAAAGACATTTGGTGCTCAGTTAGAGCATTGCTTCACTTGAATCAAAATTGTCTTTGTGGGAATTCCTTTCATGCTATATGGTTTTTAATCTAGGTAATTGATGTTACTGAGATCCTCAACCACGAAACTAATTTAAAATAGTGAATGTGGCCTATGGACACTAGATGCACTGAAGGAAAAAACATTAAAACTCGTCACCTTACTTCAAAACTTGCTATGGTTGGATTTATTGGCATCAGAATCTTAGTTTTTGGAGGACCTACAAATTTTGTTTGCTAATTGCAATTCAATTCATTCATTATAGGTAAAATTGCACTATCTAAGGCATATGCCAAAGACAAAAAAATCTCCCAACGCAGTGATTTGTCTTCTAGAGAATGAATGTGACTGAAAATAACCTTTTTTATGTTTTCTCAATCTATTTTGAATAAATTTTCCCAATTCAAATTCTAGAGGGTGAATAATTGGGTTTGAGAGGCAAACACATCTCCGAGCTCACCAAATTTAGCTGAAAAGATATTTCCAGTTTTATAGCCTTGTTAGGCCTTTGAACTTGGGGAGTTGGCATTTTGGCTATTTTGGCAAAGGAAACTTTTATTAAAGCCTCCAAGCCTTGAGCTACAAGCCTTTGAACTCAATTAGTTGGCACCTTGGCTCCTGTCATGAAGAAAAGCTTAATAAAAACCTTTTTGAACCTTTGATTCACTAGTTCTCTACTATTCATTGAGGATTTGATCACCTATAGGGTGAATCAATCTTCTTGAGGAGTTGATTGGTTGCTAGGATTCCTTGGTTCACTGATGATCAATGCATGTCAATAAGATTTTGATATTTTCATGGCTCTCTACACATTGGAAGAAGGTTAAATCCTCTACCTGAAATTCTTCATACTAATCATGTAAACCTTGTCTCCATGGCTCAAAAATGAAGCAAAAGTAAACTTGCCAAACTATTTTAAATTAATTGAAATGGAGACCAAAAAAATCCCTTGGTTTTCTGGCTTCATAAAACCATAACCCACTCTCATGAACTCAGTTCTACAAAATGTTTATTGCACAATGTAGAGGACACAAAGATATTTCAAATGAGTGGTTGGAAAACACATTTTGTGTTCAAATTGACAAGTTTCCTAATAATTAGGTGTCAATTATTATTATTTAACTTTAATGGTTTTTTTTCAAATTTTAATTATTATTATTATTATAAGTTAATATTCATGTGTATTTTGGAATAAGACTTCAAAAATTTTAATTATACCATTATTAAATGCAATGTACCGATTTAATCTTTATCAAAAATTTAAAATATTTTTAATTATACAAATAAACGTGTTTATTTCAAAATAGAGATTCGGTCATTTTAATTTAATTACTAATAACTATTCTTTATTTTGGAATAAAACTTCAAGAATTTTAATTTATTATCATATCATCAACAGTTGTGTTTATTTTGGAATATGATTTCAAGAGTTTTAATTTAATTATTATCAAGTGAACAATAGGGATTTAATCTCTATCAATTATTTTTAAAATATTCTTAACTACACCAATAGATGTGTCTATTTTGGAATAGAGATTCCATAATTTTAATTTAATTATCAATAATTAGCTCCGCCACACAAATTAAATGGTTGGTAAACATAGATAAGTATCAATCCATAATAGACATCAAACAATAATTTCATAACACATTATAACTTTATTATTATTATTACTAGTACAACGAGATTAAAAATATTAATGTGCTTGATGTAGCAGAAGGCTTGATAAATATAACCAAAAAAAGTATTACAACAAAAAAACTATTACGACACGAAGAATATCTTACCAATGCACACATTTACGTGATTAACCATGTATAAAAAGTTATGGGTTAAATTTAACTAGAGAAAAAAAAAATTACACATCTTATTGTAAAATGACCTCAACATTTAGACCCCTCAACATCATTAGGAGTTCCCTAAAGTTGGTAAAAGACCCGATGGACCCGAAAGATATGAAAGGTGTTTATATCATCTTGCTTTCCACATCTTACATTGGTGAAACGGGGAGGTCTATTAATCAAAGGATTAAGGAGCGCCTTGCTGATATTAAGCACAATAGAACTCGCTCTTCAGCCTTAGCAGAGCACGTAAAGAAGACAAAACATCATATTTGCATTGAGGAGGCTAAGGTCATTGTGAAGGTTTCTCATTTCCATCACCGTAAATTTAGGGAAGCCATAGAAATTGAGAAGAGGCCTAGTAATCTTAATAGGGATGACGGATGGAAGATTAGTAGTTGTTGGGTTCCTGCCCTTTCCTCCTAGATTCTTTCCCTATCTTGTCTGATTCCTTTTCTATTTCACTCTTCTCGTTCCCATTTCTGCTTTTTTGGGTCTCCTTCTCCTTAGGTTAAGGTATTTCTCTCGTATTCCATACATACATATATATATATATATATAGTTTTATTTAAATATATTTAAATTCATCATTTTTATGGTTTTAATACATATATTTATTTATTAAAGAATGTTTATAAATTAAATAAATAAATAATAATAAAATAAAAATATTAAAGAAGTTGGTTTATGAAATAAATAAATAAATAATAATAATAAAATGTATATTTTACCACTATGTTAATTTTTTTTGTTAATATAAATATTAAAGAAGGTTTATTTATTAAATAAATAAATATTAATAATAAAAAATGTTTATTTTACCACTATGTTAGTTTTTAGATTAGTTAAAATCTATCTAATTGATAATATACCTATTAGCAATTATTATTCTACCCTTTGACTATTAGTTTAAATTCCATTAAAATAATATCTATTATTTGACTCTTAGTTTAATAATAATAATAATAATAATAATAATAATAATAAAATTTCCAATCTAACTAACTAAAAATGGCTTCTCATTTTTCTAGGTTTTCCTCGCCCAGTCAAACATAGTCGTTTCTTTTAGCTGTTAGAAGGCCCATCTCCCTATTTAACCTACAGCTATGATCTCATTCTTCATCTTGTCCTGATTATGAACCACATAGGTTGGTTCGAAACGCGTCGACCTAATTAATATATGAGTTAAATATATATACAATTATATATATATATATATATATATACATGCCAAAAATATCATTACTCATATTATATGACACTTGTTCATTAGTTATTTTCTTTTTAATTAATCATTTTAGGGTAGAGATTTAACCTACATGAAATATTCCAAAATATTTATAGTAGTATACACTTCCAAAATATTTATAATAGTATACACAAATAAAAGGGTGAGATATATTTCCAAAGTAGTTATGCTATTTTAATTAAATTGATTAATTAAAAACATACAATTCAATTAAAAAATGTCATATGAACAAGTGTTATATGAAGAGAGTTATGGTTTTTTGGGCATGTGGTATTGATAACCTATGGTATTGTCCCATAATATTATAACAAAGTTTATTTATAGATTAAGAATCTCCATAATAAATTAATGTTAATCTTCATGATTAAAAATCTTATTCCATATTTTTTAAATAAATATAGGTTAAACTTCTATATTAATTTTTTTATGTTATTTATGAATAATAATTTAAATGAAATTATAATTAAATTAGTGTTTATTATTTTTTAATTTTAGTAATGTCAAAAAGTTTCGAGAAACAAAAACTTGAGTTAACCAACTCATACAAATAAACCAAACAATATGGAATGGTTTACAATGCATGGCCTTGGTTTGCAGATCTTCACAAAAGGAGACATTTTTCAGTTATTTAAGCATCATTCCCATTTCTCAAAATGTCTGCAACCACTCTTTAAAAATGATTTTAGTTGTTTCACGCATCCACTTTCATAGCGTTAATGAACACGGAGAACCATAGCATTATAGAACACCTGCCCAAGCTAGAGTTACAGCATTTGAAGCGTTTACTCTCTTTTCGAAAATATTTTAGAATATTCACAGTATACACAAATCAAAAGCTTTATTAAAAATAATGTTATGAACAAGTGTCATGAAAAGTGACTTATAGTTTTTTGTGCATGTAGTATTGAAAAGTCAGGGTATTAGTCCACCTTATTATAGCAAAGTCTATTTATGAGTTAAGAATCTCCATACTAAAGTGGAATAAATTTCTATGGTTAAGAATTTTGTTCCATATATATATATATTCTTAATTTTTAAATAGGCTTTGTTACAATACCATGGTTTATTAATACTACATGTCAAAAAAATCATAACGCATGTGTCCATATAACATTTTTTAATTTAATAATCAATTTAATTAAAAAAGAAGAAAGATGATAACTAATTTTGAGATAAATCCATAATCAATATCAAAACACTTATTACATGAGACATCTCACATTGCTAAAACTTAAAATCATAAACACTAACTTAATTATAACTTATTTTAAATTATTATTATTATTAATAAATAATAAAAAGGATATATATATATATATATATATATATATATATATATATATATATATATATATAACATTTTTTTAATTTAATAATCAATTTAATTAAAAAGGAAGAAAGATGATAACTAATTTTGAGATAAATCCATAATCAATATCAAAACACTTATTACATGAGACATCCCACATTGCTAAAACTTAAAATCATAAACACTAACTTAATTATATCCTTTTTATTATTTATTATTAACTTATTTTAAATTATTATTATTAATAATAAATAATAAAAAGGATATAATTAAGTTAGTGTTTATGATTTTAAGTTTTAGCAATGTGGGATGTCTCATGTAATAAGTGTTTTGATATTGATTATGGATTTATCTCAAAATTAGTTATCATCTTTCTTCCTTTTTAATTAAATTGATTATTAAATTAAAAAATGTTATATGGACACATGAGTTATGATATTTTTGACATGTAGTATTAATAAACCATGGTGTTGTAACAAAGCCTATTTAAAAATTAAGAATCTCCAAAATAAAGTGGAGATAAATCTTCATAGTTTAAAATCTTGTTATAGTTTTTTAAAATGTATATATGTTTGACGCATATGTTAATTATTTTTATAATTAATAATAATAGTAATTTAATTTAAAATTATAATTTAGTTAATATTTATGATTTGTATAATTTTTGGTAACGTGATTGTATTATGAGATAAGTATTTTGATATTTATTAATGTTTGCTAACCATTTAGATTATAAGGCTGAGCTAGTTTTAGTTTCATCATTTTCTTTGAAATTCAATAACACAAATTTCAATAAGATAGTTAATTTTTATTATTTTAAATAAAAAATTAATTTTTACACACATACAAATGCATATATTCTCTAATCCTTAAAATATAACTTTTATATGTAAATAATGTCCACTGGCACCAACCCATAAAACCTTCGCCATCATTGATTTTAGACTTGGTCAATGACTCTGACTCATGGTAAATCAATGACTCATAGTAAATCAACAACATCAACTAATTACCACAATTCCTATTGGTACCTTTGACCTATGGTGCACAATAACCCTGATCGATACTTACACTCTCTTATTATGAAGGGTGGCAGGGTGGTGTGAGGCAAGGAAGTTGTAGTTTCCTTCAAGAGGTTGTTGTTTCCTTCCAGTGGGAGCTAGTAAACCTAGGGTTATAACTAGTAATCCAAAAGTTGTAGCTTCCCTCAAGGAATATATATATATATATATATATATATATATGGACAATAACATTGAATCTGGAGAAATGCGGACGCCGCGTAGGTTTACCGTGCGTACCGGGCTAGGTTAGGGTTTCTGTAACCCTGCAGGCGCTGGTAACCCGCCGCTCCGTTTCACTCACCACCGCGCATCCTCCGTTTGTTGCCCTACCGTTCCTGTCGTCGTCCGGGTTCACGACTCTCGGGGGTTACGTTACCTGAAGCTGTTTAACGCTCTCTCCTGCGGCGGTTTCTCATCAACCTTCAACCGCTACATGTCGTTTTCACCGGGATTCACTGCTCCGCAAAGTGCTCACCGTTTCGAGGCGCAGATGACTATGGAGGACCTGGAGACCGTCGATTACTCTGCTGACCCCTTGGAGGGGGTCTCCATTTGGCGAACCCCTAATGCCAGCTCAGAAGGTATGTATTACGATGATTTCTCTGGGTTTTACTCTCAGTCTTCGCTTGGTGAATCTTCCAAATCTCTGCCGGTTGTCCTCCCGGATGAACCCCCCACCTGGCCGGCTCTTTCGACGCCTCCCCACTCCCCGGCGACCCTGGGTTTTGTTGCTGGCAGCCTAAACCCTACCCTAGGGTTAACCCCTCAGACTGTCGGTTCATCTCACCGCCTTCCTCACAACCCTAACCTGGTTCTTGCCTCTTCCGGCCCCCTGGGTTACCTTGGTCCCTCATTAGGCTGTTTTACTTCCGTACCCCCGCTCTCGGGCCCCATTTCTGGTTTCACTCATGATTCTCCTGCCGGTATACCTGCAACCTTCCAACCCTCGGTACCGGCTCATTTCTCTCCTCCGGTATCAGGTCATCCGCGGAACCCTGCTCCTCCGGGCGGCCCTAGAAGGAAATCAAAGTGTTTCAAATCAAGAGAAGTTGATTATTTCCTCAGACTGGAAGAGGACATTCAGTGGGGCGAAGCAATGGATTTTGCAGATCGGGTTTTGGTCGGGCGCATCAGGGGTCGCAGCTATACGGCGGCACGTTTGAAGGCTTGGGCTACCGAGATTTGGGGGCATCACTTGGTTGATATCCCTTTTGTGCAGACTTTTGTGAGGGGATGGTTTGCACTGAGGTTCGCGCGTGCCGATCACACAAACTGGGTTCTGTCCTCACACTGGCACTTTGACCATGCGCCTGTGCTCCTCAAGCGATGGACACCCTTATTTGATCCTGAGACAGAGCAGATTGGGGTTGGCCCTATTTGGATTCGACTACCCGGTCTCCCTCTTCAATACTGGTCTGAAGAAATTTTCAAGCGCATTGGCAATGCTCTCGGTACTTACATGGGCTATGACAAGTCCTATCTTCAGACGGGCATGATGTCTTATGCCAGGATTCTCATATTCATGGATACCAGGGGAGGACTTTACGAGTACATCACTATTCAGTGGAAAGATACGGCGAGAAGGCAGATTATCGACTATGAGGGCATCCCATATCGCTGTCGCAGATGCCACAAAGTCGGACATCTCTACAGGGATTGCCCGCTTCTTCGGAAATCACAAAGGAATGATAAGGAAGAGGTCGCTGATATCAACCGGTCGACCCCTCTGGATCACCATCCGGTACAGCCTCCTGAGACTCAACAGCGCTCACCAGAGGATGGTGCACCTCAGGATGGATCAGGACCTGCAAGTATAGAGACTGCTGCACCTCCCCCGGCACCGCCATCGTCCTCAGAGGCTCAGGAACACACACTGACCCCTCCGGCGGACTCAGCGGTTACGGGTATGTCATCTCCTCTTAACTCTTTGACATCTTATGCATCCTGCACTTCATCGGTCTCTACTCACTCTGTTCCCCCTGTTTCACATTTATCACTCTCTCACTCTCATTCATCACTCACTTGCACGATCCCGCCCCCTCCTCCATTGGCTCCCCCCTCTCTGATCACTTCGACCTCGGCACTATCCAAGCCATCGCCCCGATATTCCCTCCGTCCTCGGATCAAAGACCGAGGCCTGGATGTTGTTGGTCTTGACCCTGTTAGTCCCCCCACCTCCCACAAGACCTCACGAGGTCGTCCATCTCGTATCACTAAAGCTAGGCAGACTGCGGATGAGGAGGTCGCCCTTGGGCGACAGCACACCATTTTTGGGGCCCTTAGAGCGAAGGATGGCCCTCCCCCTCCCCCCTCATGAAGTTCCTCTCATTCAACTGTAGAGGGTTTTCTAGTTCAGCCAAAAAACTAGCACTCAGGAGGTTGCTAACCTCGGATCGACTGGATATAATATTTCTTCAGGAGACTCTCTGCCAAGCAGACCATCTCATTCGCACTCTTTCCTCCTGGCTCCCGAATTGGACATTCCATGCACTTGATGCTTCAGGCAGATCTGGGGGCCTGGCATTAGGGGTGTGTAACAAGACTGTGGACATCTGCAATTTTTGGGGAGGCAAAGGTTTCATAGGCCTCGACATATATGATCATACACTTGAAAGGGATCTCCGCATTATAAATGTCTATGGACCCTGTTCTGATCGTGTTACATTATGGAGATCCCTTCTTGAAAGGGGACTCTTTCAAGCAGACAACATTATATTGGGGGGGGACCTTAATTTCTCCCTGGGCTATTGCGAATCCTGGGGGCATATGGCACAAGTGGATACTCTCTCTGATACCATCTCCTCCCTATTGGAGGACCACCACTGGGTGGACATTCCTTCTGCTAGACTACAGTATACCTGGACAAATAATAGGAGTGGAGATCAGAGTTTGGCCAGAAGACTTGACCGCTTCCTCATTAAAGAACAGTTATACATTGATCTACCCAGAGTTCGCCAATGGGTAGGATCGGGTGGCCTATCAGATCACAGACCTATCTTCCTGGAGGTAGATGGCCTCACTCGTAAAATTAAGAGCCCCTTCAAATTCAATGCTTCCTGGCTACAAGATCCTTCATACATTCAGCTGGTCCATGAATACTGGCAAAACAACCCAATCCGGGAAGAAGAGGAACTTTCTACCGGATTTGTCAGGAAGCTAACTGAGCTCAAGCTGATTACTAAAAAATGGGCACATCAGAAGAGGATCCAGGATAACCACACCCTCATGGAGGCTGAAAGGATCATCACGGAGTTTGAAAACTCTACAACAGGAACTTTCAACACTCCGGAGAGTAAGGAACAGTATAACCTGCTGCTAGCTAAACGATCTCAAATATTGAAGGCAAGAGAAGAAAGCATGAGATTGAGAAGCAGGGCTATTTGGCTCACTGAGGGAGACAATAACACAAAATTCTATCATAAATTTGCCAATGGCCGGAAAGCCATCAATACTATATGGGAATTAAAGGATGAACATTGCATCACCATCTCTAATCAGCAGAATTTGGCCAGGCTGGCCACTGAACACTTTAGAGGTATCTACAAGGCGCCAGGGAATGTCAACATACTGGAGATCATGAGAGTAGCCGAGCTCTTTCCCAGATATGTGGACCAGGACATTTCGGAAGAGATACTGAAGGAGGTGACCATGGATGAGCTGGAAGCCACTCTGAAATGGTTTAAAAAGGATAAAAGCCCTGGCCCGGACAGATGGACCATTGAATTTTACATCTCTTTCTTTGACATTTTGGGCCATGATTTATTGAGTATAGTGGAGGACAGCAGGAGAAGAGGTCGGATATCATCAGCTATCAAATCCACCTTCATTGCCCTCATACCTAAGACTGATGATCCGATCTCCTTCGATGATTTCCGGCCCATATCACTCTGTAACTGTCTTTACAAGATCATTGCTAAGATTATTGCAAACCGCCTCAAGCCCATCCTCTCACAGCACATATCATCTAAACAGTTTGCCTTCTTACATCATAGACAAATTCATGAAGCCATTGCTACAGCACAGGAGCTTATGCATACTCTTCAGATCAAGAAGCAGAAAGGAATGATTCTAAAGGTACACCTCTCCAAGGCTTTTGACAGAACAAACTGGTTGTACCTTAGGCTGCTGCTTACTCATCTTGGTTTCCCATATGATTTTATCAAATGGATGATGAGCTGCATCACTGATGTATCTTATAGTGTCCTCCTCAATGGAGAAGCTACTCCCTTTTTCACTGCAGAAAGAGGGCTCAGGCAGGGATGCCCTCTCTCTCCGCTGCTCTTTCTCCTTATTATGGAAGGTCTGAGTAGGATAATCTTATCCACCAGAGATCGACACCTAATCACTGGGATCAAAATAGTGGATAATTTCTTCCTTACTCACCTATTATTCGTTGATGATATTCTCATCTTCCTAAATGGCAGTATCGGTGACTCCTCCTCTTTACATAACTCCTTCCTTCTCTTCCAGCAGGCCACGGGGATGCAGATAAACAATAACAAATCCACTATTACATCAGTTGGCTGCTCGGCATACGAAATCAACTATGCCTCACAGCGCTTCCCTTTTGTCACCTTGGAATTGTCGGATGGTATTAAGTATCTTGGATTTAGATTGAAACCATCTGGCTATAAAATTGCAGATTGGCTATGGCTTATCTCCAAAGTAGAGAAGAGGCTACAGGTCTGGTACCACAAATATCTTTCGAGAGCGGGAAGACTTGTACTCATTAAAGCGGTCATTGAAGCCACACCTGTGTACTGGATGGCCCTGGCATGGATTCCTAGAGGCATACTGAACAGGCTCCAGAGCATATGCTGCAGATTCCTTTGGAAAGGACACCAGCCGGGGCGTATATTTGCATGGGTGAAATGGGAGACCATTACTAAGCCTAAGAGCTGGGGAGGATGGGGCATTAAGAGGCTGGCTATCTTCTCTAAAGCTCTGGCAGCAAAACTCGGCTGGAGTTTACTCACAGCAGACAGTCTCTGGACCCGGGTGGCTTATTCCAAGTACATTAAGCCACTGCCCATATTAGACTGGATTTGTACTAGACATGGACATAATAATCTCTTCTCCAACATCTGGAAAGCTGTCATTGACTCTATACCCTTGCTTCGAGATGGCATCACTTGGCGGATCAAAGAAGGGAATGCAGTTCGTATTGGAGTGGACCCTTGGGTTGGATGCGGGAATGCTCACAGACTGCCAGCCGATCTTATTCGCTATCTCCATGACAGAGGAATCACACATATCAAACACATTGGTGACCAAGCTAATTCCTCTTTCCTACAGCAGGCTTGGTTAACAGCCAGAGCTCTAAACCTGCCCAACCAATGGTCTGATGACTGGAAGGAATATACTTCTGCTCTCACACAAGCACAAATCAGACTTATGGAAGGACCAGATGAGATTATCTGGGCTCATGCAAAACATGGAGTGTACTCACCCAAGTTGGGATACCTCAAACTAATGGAGCCACATAAACCACCTGACATCCTTCCCACTTGGAAGTCGATATGGAAATTTAAGGCTGCGCCCAGAACGAGACTTCTGATGTGGAATATCATCTTTGATAAAATCCCCACAGGTTCTAATCTCATGAAGCGATCCTTCTATGGACCCTTCCGCTGTCACCTTTGTCTTAATGCTGATGAGAGCACAGAGCACCTGTTTCTATCTTGCAGCTCGACCATTAACTTCTGGCAGTCAATTTCATCTCATATCCCACATCTGAAGCAATGGCATGGTAACACCCTACAGGAAGCTTGGTCCAACTGGTGCTTAGAGCATACAGGCAAGGCCAAGAACCTACCTCTGCTTATTTGTTGGGCTATATGGATAGCCCGCAATCAGTCCATCTTCCAACTGAAGATGCCACACTGGCCTTCGATTATTCTACATACTGTGGCAGATTATAATTTATTACCGGAAGAGGACCTCTCCAATCCACCGAGAACTCTCACTCCTATCCCCATTGATCAAACAAAGCCCTGGGCTTTCTTTGATGGCTCAGCCCAAGATGATGGGTGCGGGGGGGGAGCCATACTTCACCTAAACGACAGACACTGTTACAAGATTCAAATTAACTTAGGCAGAGGCACAAACAACTTCGCAGAACTTATCACAGCCAAGCATATCATTCATTTTGCTATCCTTAAACAATGCAGACACTTACAGATTTTTGGTGATTCCAAAGTTGTTTGCAATTGGCTCAATAATGCATCACATTGTCATGCATTTGCTTTGAGACATATTCTTGATGAAGCAAAGAGATTGATAACGTCTTTTGAATCTTTTGTCTGTCATCATATCTACAGGGAACAGAACACCACTGCAGATCAGCTCTCCAAAGAGGCAGCGCACAGAATAGGGGAGGAATGGTGGATCCAGGAGGAAATCGATGGCACCTTTTATCAGTACTATCATCGGCCATTTGATGAACAATTGGAATGATGGGCTATAAGCCCATATGCATATGCAGTATTTTGTTTTTTTCAGTGTGTAGATACAGCTGAACAGTACATCTTTTGTTATATTACAGCAGTATATATTGCTCTCTGCGAAGAGCCAGCATAAATTTTGAACACAGCTCTGACTTATTTACATGCTCCCTGCGTGGAGACTTATTGTATATAGCAGTTAAAAATGAACTCGACAGGCACAAGCCTGCTTTTGAATATGCTTCGGCATCTGCAAAATGTAATTTTCTTAACCTTAATGAAAATTACGACTTTTTCCCAGGGGAAAAAACATATTTATATCTATAAATTAGAAACCGTTTAAAACTCTAGAGTAGGAACTAGAGTTGATCTCAAAAGCATACATGCAATCCCAAAAGCAACAATATATCCAATTAAAGATAAGATCAATATGCGGCTTACGAGAGTTGGTGAAGATCCTCTAGTTGCGCTCTTTCCAAATTTCCCACACAAGGAAGAGATGAGCCATGATCCAAACGTAAGATAGGATGGCGTTGATGAAGGGAGAGGTTGGCCATTTTCTTAGACAATTACAAATTCCATCGTTTTCCTCGATGGATGTTAGGAAATTGTGCTCTAATTTATGCCATAATGATTTGGAAAAAGGACAGGTGAGGAAAAGATGGTCCATAGTTTCTTGTTGGTCTCTGCATAAAACACACCAATATGATCCATGGAGGTATTTTTTAATCAATTTATCCCATGTGAGGACTTTGCGCTTAGATAAGAGCCAAAGGAAAGTTTTTATTTTAGGCTAGGTATTGAGGTTCCAAAGCTTGTTCCAAAAGGGGTCTGGCTCTGGAAGATCATGTTGAATGAGGAGGCTATATGCTTCCTTGACAGAAAATTTTCATGAATTTTGGTATGCCCAACGAAGAACATCATTTCCATATTTTGGCTCAATAGATATTTTTTCCAATTCTTGTTGCATGAGTAAGCAGTTGAGATCGTTCACTTCCTCCAAGAATAGAATGTCATGGGCCCATGTGTGTTTTGAAGGGTTATCAGGGTTGGTCCAAAACTGGGGGATGGAGAGTCGTCCAACGCTAAGGACAGAGGTAAGGCTGAGGAGGGTGGGGAGGATCAAGGCTAGGACTTGTTGTTGTTGCTAGGAATCAATCCAAAAGTCTTCCTACCTTCCATCCTGAACTTCTAAGAAGTTATGAGCCTGAATCATATGCCTGTTTTGATTTGCTAGCTGCCAGATCAGAGAGCCCGAAGATGAGTGAGATAGATGAATCAAATCTAGTTGAGGGAGGTCACCTGTGTATTTATAGTGCCAGAGCTCGGCTAAAGGTTCCTGTTTATGCTTTATCCATTTCCACAAAATTTTGGCACCCATAATTTTGTTGACTTTTTATGGATCGCAAATTCCCAGTCAGCCAAAATATTTTGGAAGGCATATGGTGTCCCATTCAATGAGCGATCATTTGTGCTTGAGGTCATCTCCTACCCATAAGAAGGAGCGCTAAATTTTCTGATTACTCTAAGGACCCATTTAGGAGTGGCTAGAATGGAAAAGAGGTAGATTGGCATGGCATGAAGCACTGATTTAAGGAGGATGAGTTGGCTAGGAAATTTGAGGTCTCTGTGAGTCCATCAATTAAGTTTGGAGGCTAGCTTATCTAAGAGGCCCCGCTAGGAGGAGTGCTTAACAGCAAAGGAAGTGAGAGGAGTGTTATTTTTTGTAGCATCTGATGTGTTATAGCCTTGAAATTTTGTGGAGAGGTTAGAATACATGAGATATCCAAAACCCAGAAATTTTTTCTGGAAATTTCATCTAGAAATGACTTAATTAGACTATTAATCGGTTTTTAAATATTTCCTAAGTCTAAACTTAAGGTAATATGGTAAAATTGATCATAATTAAATAATTCAAGGCAAGAATCATCTAGAAACTCACACGGATTGATCCAGAGATTATCCTAGCCATTGATAACTTTTTAATGTTGGTTTTTGGTGTTCCAATAGAGGATTATAAGAGGAGGTCGATGTGGTGATGGAGAAGATACTAGAGAGTTTTGATTACATGAGCAGATCAATTTCCATAGTAGCAGCAGTCAGTTGCCAGAGAGAGAGCCTGAGATCAAAGTAGTGAGAGAGGGGCAGAGGAATATTTTTGGATCTGGTGAGTGCATTTGCAGAGAGGCAGAAGAGCCACAAAGAGGTTGACATTGGGGCAGTGCAGTAGCCTCTAGAGGCAGTTTCGATTTTGCTAGGGAAAGACGAGTTTTAGTGCGAGAAGTTCGACAACAGTTGCAAAGGTCAGGAGAGACATTTTCCCAGATAAAAGTAAACTAGACAGCTTGAGGAGAATTTTATTCAGAATGAGTGTAGAAGGGACTGCGCTAGGGTGACGTTGTAGTTGCGCAGAGTCAATTTGGATGGCTCACTTGGAGTTGTGGTTAGACCCGAGATTTTCTTGTGGGGTGAGGAAATTTCCTCACTAGATTTTTGTTGGAATTTTCTCTGTAGGATAGCCGGTATTCGGAATCCATATTGTACTCATATTATTTCACTATTGTTTAATAATAAAACACTCAACTTCTGCACCAGTTTTCCCAAGTTGGGTTTTTCCAAGGACTTTTGTCCAAAAATAACTGTGTTATTTTTATGTGTGTGTGTTATCATTTCTTCCAGCGTTTATTCTTCCACAATTTTTTTTGTGTAGATTGTGGTGTGATTTACTCAGTATTTGTTCTACAAAACAGTAAATAAATTGTTAAATTAAATTAACAATTAAGAGAATAATTTCAAGTTGCTGCAATAGGATTCCAGTTTGGAATTTTCACATGGTATCAGAGCATAGTTTATCATCCGAAGAGCTCAAAGGTGAAAAGAGAAGGAATTTCGTTGCTCATAGTGGGAAGCAGGCCGAAATTCCCAAGGGAAATGCAGTCATTCTGCCATGAGGCGGAGTTTCTTGAGGAGGTTCGATTTTTCTGAATGATGGACAAAAAAATATTCCAAAGGAAGAGGGAGAGACTCAGATATTTTTGTTGAGCAAATATGTAGTTGGACACAGTGGTTTTTGCATCAGTTCACTAGAGCAGAGCCAAGGTCGAGGTGGAAGAGAGAAGAGCACACACAAAGGGAAGTTTTTCCTCGGGGAACTTCTAACCTCAAGAAGTTAAAATTTTCCTTGGAGATCAGTAGTTGTTGTGAGCAGATCTTCTCACTCCAGTAGGAAGTTTGAATAGCAAAGTAGCAACTGAGCAGAAGGAAAAAGGATATTTTCGACATTTTGTTGAGATGGCCACTGTTGGGCTTCGTGATCAAGATAGGTTTGATAGAGCTTCCAACAATGTCACCTGGAAGGTAAGGATGTCCTTCCTTCTATATGGGTTTGGCCTGAAAACGTATATCGATGCAATGATAGCAATACCCTAGGATGCAGATTAGCTGAAGGAGTACAAGAAGGAGATGGCACGGGCGAAATGATTGATCCTAGACGGTGTCCAAGATTAGGTTTTTTCACACATAGATGGAAAAGATATTGCCAAGGAGATGTAGGATTCTCTATCTACGTTGTACCAAGGTACTTCCCAGCAACGGAAGGTGTACCTAAAGGAGAAGTTGAGGTGTGTCAGGATGTAGAAGGGAGAAGACATAGATCCCTTCCTCACTAGGATTTAGGAGATCTAGGACCAACTTGTAGTTGTTGGGGCAGCACCTCAACTCATGGAGCTAGTGCAATTGGAAACTCAACAGTGTCTCAGAGGAGTGGTAGGCATTCGTCCAAAATATCTTGGGCAGAGATACCTTTTCGAGGTGGGACACGATGTGGGCTTATTTGTATCAGGAGGAGTTTAGACGAGCTCTATTGAAGAGCTCCATCAGTGCCAGTAGCAACAGCAGATCAAAGTAGGTGAAGGAGGAGGAGAATGTGGTCCTCGCATCAAAGGGTCCCAGTCAAGGATAAGGGGCGCAAAAGAAAAAGAAGAAGGGCCTATCAAAGGTCAAGTGCTTCAGGTGTGATAAGCTTGGTCACTACAATACCTAGTGTCCTCTTAGGAAGAAGGACAAGGAGGAGAAGTAGGACCAGCGAGCAACTTCAGCAAAGATATATATGCTTTCCTCCAAGGTCGACGAATACTTTATGTTTGTCGATATACCTCCAGGAGTGAAGTGGGGTGACTTGGTGTTCTAGCCTCAGAGTGCTACAAATGGGTAGGATCCTTTAGGAGTCCACCTCTTGGATCAATACCTTAATACGGGGGCCCACGGTATTCAGTAGCAGGATGGATCAATGACAGTTGATGTAGTCAAATGCCAGAGTGACAGTTGCAGAGACTAGTAGCAGTAGATGTTGGGGAGTGTAGTGCAGAGTTGGAAACTATGTAGTTCGCACAATGCAGAGTTAGCAGAAGTGTAGATTCTTTAGTGACAGTACAAATATTAGCAGCATTCAGAGACTCGGGTGACAAATGCATTATACTGATCATAATTGATTCAGTATTTTGGATGCTTTTCAGATACAGATGTTGTAGTTGTAGCAGCAACAAATAAAAGGGAGGTGCAGTGCAAATGCAGTGTTGGCAACAGTTCGACAAGGTAAACAGCAGCACAGATGCAGCGTTTATCAAAATTACGTTGTGGTTTGTGATCAGTATGGTCAGACATCAGTAATGTGACAAGAGATGGTGCAGAAATAGGTGTTGCTATAGGGTGTGCAGTAGCAGTAGAACACATTCCTCTCTAAGAGGGAGCATTAATTTTTGTAGTATCAGATGTGTTCTAGCCTTGAAATTTTGTGGAAAGGCTAGAATACATGAGATATACAAAACTTAGATATTGTTTCTGCAAATTCCACCTAAAAATGACTTAATTATATTATTAACTAGTTTTTAAATATTTCGCGAGTCTAAACTTAGGAAATATTTAGATTAACTTAAAACATAAGAACAAATAAACCATCTTTTCTCATCCATGGCCTCCTCGTACAAATTAAGAATTCTTTTAAGTAATCTATACATTTAAATAAAATGATAATTATTTAATTGTATTTGAGGAGACTATCTAACACAAGTTAACAATCTAGTTTCTAATATGTGCTTTCTATCTGGACAAAAAGTCACCCAATCCTTTGGTTCTTGGGATCCGAGAAGGGAGGTAGAAATGGACAGGTCAAATGACCGCCAAACGCCACGCCCATTTCTCCGGGCTTGCCATTGCCCAACTCATCTATCCAGTAACCATTTGGATAAGTCTCCTTGTGCCTCAATTTATGGACCTTCGCACCTTCTTCCTCTTTGGCACCCTCCCTCAACCAAATCCTTTCTGTCGACCACCTTCGTGGTCTTGGCGGTAAAAACCATTTCACAAAACTGCCATCGCAGAGCTACAGGACGACCTCCACCATCCAGATGAGCCAATAGGGCTGACGTGGATAACCCATGGCATCCAAAAGTCTCCCCTCCAACAAGCAATATATAATCCGTCTGCCTACCGGACGGAGGCAGGAGGGTAGAGTCGACAGCAGGAGATCCAACGTGGCATCGCCGATCTCCTTGTTGGTATGGGAGTACACCATTTTCTGGGCTTCGTATTGCCGGTTGAAGATATCCACTCCCTCCAACGTGTCGGGAATATCTCGGAGGCCCATTCGCGTGCCGATGTCGCGCCACATCACGAAGGTCGCCATCTTTTCATTTTCCGTCCACTCCCGGTAACTGAACCTGCAAACGCAAAAACGAAAAGCCCTTTAGATTTCCATGAAAAGAAATTAAATTCACTGGAAAAGAGAATGAACTACCGTACTTGCAGGCAAATCGGTTGGGCTCCAAGATGAAGGCAGATAGCGTGTAGAGAAAATTTCCTGTAGTAGAATTCTAGTGTCTTCGTATCGCTTGGTTACGACTGCCGGCGAGAACTGGCGAGTGGCAATCAGCAGGTTGGATATGGAGGGCATGGCAAAGGTCTTGAAAAGGGTGAATTGGAGAGCCTTCTTGCCGAGCAGAGGGAAATCCACCTGAGTTGCGAGCTTCGCCAGAACCAGGGCGTGGCAGACGGGATCCATGGATGAAATTAGGCGCAAGCGTCTGCGTCGGAGGAGAAAGCAGACGCCCACCCACAAGAAGAAGAGGAGGAGGAGTATCATGGGAGAGCCCCATCGTGGATTTAAGTTGTACATCAAATCAGTCAACATGTTTTCCTAAGTAAAAACAATTGAACAGATTTTACTGCAATCTGTTTTATGAAGTTTAATAATACACATGAAATTTGTTTCCCAAGTTTAAAAAAAAAAAAAAAACCTTCTAATTACTTTATATGAAATTGGTAGATCTGGGACTACTTAGCATGAATCTAATTTTTTTAATTTATTAATTGTAAGGAATCATTTTCTTAAATAAAATTTTATTATATATAAATGAATTTTATAAATAATAATGGGGAATTTATTATGGAAAATCTTACTAGAATTGCAATAATCTCAAATCCCAAATTAGTAGGTGGGGAAGCTAGGTGACACGAATCTATTTTTTTTAATTTATTAGAAGTCAATGCAACCTTATAAACTCTGTAACACACTACAACCATTGATAAACATTTAAACTAAGCATATGTTGAGCATATTCCCTTGAGAACCAATCTAAGCAGAGAATTAAAAAACTAAAAATAAAAGTCAACACATCCTCATCCACCTTAAGTTCAAATTAGAAGCTTCAGCAATTTTATAATATATATATATATATATATATATGCCAAAAAATCATAACTCATATTATATGACACTTGTTTATAAGTTATTTTCTTTTTAAATAATCATTTTATGATAGAGATTTAACCTGTATTAAATATTTTATAGTATTTATAATAGTATACACAAAGCAGAGGTTGAGATATATCTCTAATGTAATTATACTCGTGTAAAAAATGTTATATAAACAAGTGTCATATGAAGATAGTTATGGCTTTTTTGGGCATGTGCTATTGATAAATCATGATATTGTCTCATAATATCATATCAAATTCTATTTATAGATTAAGAATCTTCATAATAAAATGACTTAATCTTAGTGATTAAAAATCTTATTCCATATTTTTTTTGAATAAATATAAGTTATACTTTTATATTAATTATTTCCGTTATTTATAAATTATAATTTAAAATGGAGTTATAATTAACTTATACAAATAAGCCAAACAATATGGAATGGTTTCCAATGCATGGCCTTGCATGCCAAGGGAGCATCAGGTGGACTATCCGTCTGGTGTAATACGTTCGAAAGGTTCCCTTTGCAGATATTCACAGCCCTGTCCTGGATTTATCTTCGCAGTGCGACATTTTTCAGTTATTTAGGCATTATGCCCATTTCTCGAAATCTCTGCCACCACTCTTTAAAAATGAATTAGCCATCCGTGTCAGTCAGCTTGATTTTAGTTGTGTGATGCATCCACTTTCATGGCATTAACAAAACAGAGCGTCATAGCATTATAGAACACCTGGAAAGGCTACATTCACAACATTTGAAGCGCTGACTCTCCGCTTGAAACCCAGTATTGTATCGTGCATCCAATGGACAATCCAAA
Organism: Pinus tabuliformis; assembly: GCA_031772625.1. Classification (NCBI taxonomy): domain Eukaryota; kingdom Viridiplantae; phylum Streptophyta; class Pinopsida; order Pinales; family Pinaceae; genus Pinus; species Pinus tabuliformis. Next base: position 384,449,610 of record CM062808.1, on the reverse strand, counting down.
CCCAAATTTTAGCTAAAAATAATATTAAGTTGTATATCAAATCAATCTGCCAAGACAAGCAATTTCAGCATAGAACTAGTATTTGGGTATACACACGAATGGCATAAGTCTCAGTTAAAGCGGTATAAGAGAGGCTGTAAATTCTAGCATTTTAGTTATAATTAAAGTCTAAAAATTAAGATTATTTTATAGATTTTGACCAAAGGCAATATTGTGCTAAATAACTAAAAGAATAACACAAATAATTAACCAAAAATATTGCAACAGAAGTAAATGAAAGCAAGTAGAATTGAGATTGGACTCTGAACATGGCCCCAACTATAACTATCTCCATAAAAGAACAAATAGCACTGGAGATATATCATATTAGCAGGTACAACTCCAATGATCCCTTGCAAATGAGATCTTTCCATCAAATTCGAAACTCAAATTATTTTGAGGATGTCAACAAGACATTGAAGCAGGCCAAAGAAAAGGCCTAGATTCTAAAGTCGTGTAACATCAGTGTGGTTAAGTGCAATTGCAGGTACAAAAGCAACTGCTAGATTTAAAATTCAGGCATGGTGGTGCAATTTTGTAAAAAGGAAGGAATTTTCTTATTTTATCTTTTTCTTATCTTAAGCAATGTATGACTCTTTTCTTCACAACTCTATTTTCTAGATGCAGAAAACCATAGGATTGATAGTAGATAGCAATCAAGTGGAATTTTCAAAAAAAATTAGAAAGGATGAACTTATGAAGCAAATTAATAATGTCAAGAAGCCATCAAAGGATGTGAAGGGAATCGAAATTACCGTAGTTAGAGAACAAGCGAATGTGTAAGATATCCCCAGTCCAACTTAAAAAATAATTAGAAAGAAACCTAGCATTTCTCCTACCCCATTCATAGGTCTGCCCTGATAGGCCCTTCTGCAACAAGGAACAACCAACCCCGAGTGATTGAAATCAAATAGATTATGTGGAATCAACCATTTTAGGTCTATACAGAACCCTTTCAACTAAACACGATCAATAGTCCAGTCCGATCAACTTCCTCATCCTAAAGAATGAATTTATTGAAATAATGAACAAAGCCGCTAAGAAAGGAAAAAAGGAAATTGTCAAAAAGAATCCATAGAGAACAAGAGTGAAAATAAATTAATCAAAAGGGAAAATAGTTGTAGCAAAGAGCCCTATAGGTTTGATGTATTCTATTGCTGCCATATGTAACAAGCTTAAGCCAATGAATGTGTGCAATGATTCAACAGATATGGTGTTTGTAATATCATTTATTGCAGTGAAAAAGTGATTTAGCTTCTCATGCATATCGGTTAGATTTAGTCTGCATTATTGACTTAAAATTTGCACTCCCTTTGTCATGGAATGCATGCCATTGCCTAATTTCTTATTAAGAAGAGATTAATTATTCCTTTATTCAAATATCTCCCCTCATGAAATGAAGACCCTGCTTTTGCAAGAACTATGTGTGTTATGAACACTTCAACTGTTGAAAATCTATCAAATATTTTTTTATGAAAAATGAATCCAATGAATGTATGGAAATAAATATCTATTCTTCTCCATGATATGCACAACAGAATTCTGTGAAATAGCTAAAAATGTATCCACGGTGGATGCAAGTAGTTTTTAGTCTTATTCGAGCACAATTACAAGTTTTGATCAAATGTGTTCACAAATTGCCAACAGGTGACATAAAGGATATCAAGTTTTTTCAAAGAAAAACCTCACTGGGGAACCCAAGGCATGTTTCCCAAATTAGAAACCCAAACCAATGCAAGACGGAAACATATCAATCAGGAAACATAGAGCTACACAACAACAACCACACTATATGCAAAATAGTAATAGTTCTAAGCAATATAGAGATATCGTTAACAGTAGTATCACAAGGATGTAGGATCATAGCTCTGTAGAAATGACACATTACATGTAAGTTGTAACACATATGGTTTTAACTTTTATCTATATGAATGATCAATATATAAGTAATCTGCATAAAACCCTTTCTTTCTTGTGTAACCTTCTCTGAGCCCCATATACAGAATTTAGACATGTGAACTAGCACATTTTATTTCCAAGCTCATGAAGAAGCTTACTTCGAACATTCAAAATTTCATAAACTTCATTGTTGCCTGTATTTGAACTGATTGCCTAGTGTCATTAGGATCACCTGATAAGTGGGGTCTCCAACTTCTTTGAAAAAGATATGTTTAGGTAAGTCAGAAGAGAAGTTTTCAAGTTTGAGTGTAGCACAAAGAAAAATCAAGGCAATGGAAAGCTCAAAATTTTGCAAATCAATCCAATGCAGTAATGACAGTCCATTTTATACAAGGATATGAAAACCCCTAGAATAGAAATGCACATGGAAAATACATTATTGAATAAAGACACTAGAGAAGACAGTAACAGTATCTTTTATGTTAAAGACTCAGAACCTGAAACGGTCTTTAAAAATGTTTCAGAAACAACAATTTAATATACAAAGATATGTTGATTAGAAACCGGGATTTAATATGCTAGTTGTACTTGCGTGACTGTGCAAATTTTCCATTGACTTTTACAGTTGAGATCCTTCAATCCAGTGTTGTCTCAAAATTTCCAAGTTATAATCAATTATGAAGAAAAATATGAATTTTTCAAATATTCACTAAAATTGATAAAACGTGGGTTTGAATGCTAGGGTTTGAATGCTAAAAGTAATAATAGGTCAATGAAGAGTGTGCACTTTTGGAGTTCATACAGTGACAAACTAAGTTGCGACTCAAATTAGCTAAATATGAAGAAAGTCTCTACAAATTAGCTAAATATGAATCGAATAGTTGCAAATAGAAATATTGGCCATCCTCCATTTAAGATAAAATTATTTTATCTTATAAATCAATAAATATTTAGTAGAGACCTTATAAATCAATAGAAATTTGAATTTTTTTACAAAAATATAATCAAACATTTTACAAATTATATATTAATAACTAGTAATATTGGCCAAATTTTTTGAACTTAAAGATAAATTTCTATAATAAAGATGAGATCAAGTGAACCAACCATTTGAAAAACGCAGCTAGAGTCCGTTGAAGGACATTTTGATCTACTATACCAAGTGATTCCTTCATCTTGGTCTATACCCGTCGCATCTCCCAACAATTTTAGGCCTTGAGCAAAAAGATTTGGAGGGAATAAGGACCAGATGGCACGAACACTCTTAGAATATGTTTGTGAATATGGAAATCCAAATGTTGTAACAAGCTGCACAAAAAATAAGATACTTATATTAGTGTTTTGGATTACATGTACTCTGCCTTTAGGAGTTGTGCAAAATGATAGCTTTATGGAGATTTTCTTATAAAGGCAGACAACAGGAAGGCAAATCCAACATGTTGCATGATCTTGTGAAGTGAGTATCTTCTATTCATGCCTAAAGATTGCAATCCAAAATAATTCAGTCTCAATGTATATTCCTACTCTTTTCCCTTAGTTTAAAGTCATTTCATCTCTGCAATGTGAAATTTGTATTTTGAAATAAATGTTTACCTCATTATTTCAATGGTAACATATTAACATGTGGTCATTCAATATAAATGTCAAGACGAACCATATACATATAGAGTGTAATATATGCATATTTGTGTCATCATCTGCAATCATGAATTATGATTGAAATGTTGATGGCATCGATGTGCATCTAAAATTCTTCTTTTTTTAAAGAAAATCAAAGTCTTTACTCTGCAGTTTTGAAAATAATTGGGATGGATGTTCATGTCCTCACCATGTTGAACTGAAAGAGAAAGAACAAAAGGAACAAAATTGAGAAGTTGTTCTTGAGGAAAAAGTTGAACTGGAACAACATTCCAAAGAGGACCATGAGAATCGCAGATACAAAAGTGAGGATGCCTTCCCAAGTCAGCCAAGTCAACCAGTAGGCTGAATTATAAAGCCCCATGATAGACATTGCCTGTCGGATCCCAAAAGGCAGTTAGATAACAATGCTTATACCAACTTGCAAAGTTGTTAAGTGAAATCATGATTCAAGCTAAAAGAAATCATTTCCTGCATAAATTCAAATGTTGAATCAAGAGTGAGAAATATTTTTTAAATGTGTTCTAGAAGCATTTGAAATTTTCAATAAAGAACCAAAAAAGGGCAATCATTGACATGGATACCTGACAAAGTTTAAGCTCCTTTTCGGAAACTATAGAACCCAGTTGAATGACAAACCCCGAACATTGCAGTGGCAAGAAAAAATATAGGCCCAACATGTCCAACAATAGAGAAAATTTCAATGGATGGATGTGCAAATTCCTTCAGTCCAACTAAAGTTGGAATCTGCATCTGATAACAAAATTGATGTATAATATGCAGTTTCGGCCAAGGAATATAGGAGCAAACTCAACCAGCTTGTCAGTGTAATAGAAGGGGTGACAATTGGCCACTGCTACACAGCCTCCAGGGGCATAGATTTTGACCAAACCATTGTAACACTAACTATGTTTAACTCATTAAATTAAAAAAAAAAAAAAAAAACCTTGCCAAATCAGGTGACATATGACCATATGGCTATCTACTACGAACCCCTCTTTGAGTGGACTCTCAATAAAATCAATGAATTCACATTATTGAACTGGTTTATAGTATAAGTGGCATGATCTCTGCATGAGTTACTCATGAACAGTTTATTTTGAGATGAAAAGGTTCCCTTTCGTATCTTCCAAGTTACCTTCCAATCTAGAAAAAACAGCATCGACAAAAATACTTCTTGAATGATGTGGAGGTTGATTAGTCTCAGCACCCGAGGGGAGCTTCAATCCTTCTCCCACCACAACATTCAATGGCTCTCTGAAAGAAGTCAATTTCTCCATATCCATGTACATGGAAATCAGATCTTCGACCTTAGTTGTGTCATCAGAGACCGTGGGCAGGTCAAAACCAGCAAAACCAAGATCACCATCAAACATGATATCATCCGGCAAGTGAAACGAAATTTTCGACTGAGCCCTGCGATGGCTTCCTCTGCAGGGTGGAACATCTGGCATCCTATTGACATCAGTACTAAAATTTTGTGAAGTACCTAGATTCCCTGAGGGCTCTGTAACGCCGAAGTACCACACGAGCTCACCAGTTCTTGCATAGTCACATCCATGGCCATTGAATTCCATTAAGAATCTGATAAAGCTGGCTTTGGTTTCCTAGTTAATGTGAATGCATTGATAGAAGATCGATAACCTACATACCTAGCTTGCTGCACTTGCTGTGACTGAGAAGGATTACTGAGTGAATTCCCTGTAGCGGTCTTCGGTGCATTGGTTGTGGCCATGTTGATCTTCAAAAGCCCTAGGAATGCCTCGTAACTATCCCCTAACCCTTCCATTCGAACACACTCTTTCTCCTGGCTCTCGGGGTAATGATTAACCAGTTAACCTAATAATCTTCACCTATGCTACACCCAACAAAATTTCTTCATTTGTGTGTGGGGGAAATCTAGCAGCAAGCCTATTCTTCACCCCCATCATAAAATCTGAAACAATTTATGAGGATTTCAAAAGTCAATTAATGAATTCAAAAGTCTATTAAATAAGCCCAATTTCATGTGAGCATATGAAAAAATAAGTACAAAACTAGAAATCCATATTCTTCCAAATCTTAAAATCAACTTTACAATTTAATAATCGTATACCTTAGCTAAAGTTGAAGACCAAAAAAATAACCTGTAAAGGCCCTAAATATTTCCCTAACCGAGCCTTCCAGTAGTTGTGCGAGGGACAGTTGAAACGCCAAGGACAGGGAGTAACTGCATGATTTTACTTGAGTACCTAAATTCAGGGTCTGTGCCATTGAAAAGAAACTATTACATCTGCTACAATATCCTTGTCCCCACAATGCAATCTCACAATATTCTACCATTGTTTCTCTGGTAGCTCTAACACTAAGAACTTCAAACCAACTTTGCAGCAATAAGAATTAGTTGAAAGTTAAGGTTCACAAAGTCATTAAAGTGATTAAAAAAATAAAAATAAAAAGACCTCCATGTGGGCCCTCCCATGACTGCCACATGCCTCACCTCCTTCTCCATAACATAGCATGCAGGGCGACAACCATGCCACTTAAAATTGTATCATGGTAATATGTCTGCTAATATGTCAATACATGAGGCAAGTCGCTGAAGGCAAGCAAGATCGATGAAGTTCTCAGGGGGAAGGGAAAGAGGCCGTTGAAGGCGGGTCTCCTCGATGAAGTTCTCAAGGGGAAGGGAGCGAGGCTATTGAAGGCATGCTCCTGCTCACTTAGGTGCTGCTGCCCCTTACCTCTGGAGAGGAGGGTGAGGACCTGCTACCCTATTCCCATCACAAACAGTTGTTCCCAAATAAGCTCTATTCTGCTCACGGGTCTCTATCTGCTCCCTGCTGCTAGCATTGATGCTGCTACCTCTATCTTTGGTGGTTCATTTACCTCTATTGGGGCCTTAAAGGCCTGTAAGGGGGAAATCCTAGGCCTTATACAAAAGCTTGCCTTAGCCTAAAAGAGTGTATGTACTTTGGCCTTCTGTGCTTTGTCTCATCGAGCCTTAAAGATCTGCTTGGCAGAGTAGGTGACCCATGGCTAGAATAGCAAAGATGAGCAGCAATAGTAGCTTCATTGATGCAAAGAAGGTAGGTAAAGTAGCGTTAGGGTATGGAATAGCCATTATAGTTGGGATTCTGACTACAATCATGTTGGCATTTTATGTGTGTGTGAGAGTGCAGAGAAGAGGTTATATTAATGGCAATGGGATGCCCAGCAGTGCAACTGTTGTTCCTCAGTCTTCATCTTTGTTGTTTCTCAGTCTTCACCTGTGTGTTGTTCCTCAGTCTTCACCTTTGTTTGTTAATGAGGAAACTCCCATTAATGTCGGTGAAATTAGTTACAGTGGAGAATGGAGCACTTCCATTGAGGAAGCACAGCGAGCAGACTTTGATTGAGGCAGGAGTAGACTTTGATTGAGGAAGCTTTGCAACAGTCGGCTTCAACAACATCAGGCAACATGAGAAAAGGTAAGAGAGCTAGTTGTCTCGTCATTTTCTTCGCAGTCTTCATATCAGTTTCATATAACTAGAGAACAAGGCATCAAGGCATCAAGTAAACTCTGGTAACTCAGAAGTATTGTCAAACGAGCATTAGTGGGTGCTTGTTGCACTCAGTATAGCAAGTGCTTATCAGTGCTTGAGCTTCAAATGATCAAATTTGTGAACTTCTATGCAGGCTCAGATCTGCTTCCGCTTCTTTTGCCAAAGATTCAGTTCCAAAGCTAGACAAAGAGCTTGAACAGAGAGCTTGAAGCAGATCCAATCAGTGAAGCAGATCCACAGAGATCTTGAAGCAAATCTAGTCGGTTAAGCAATCGATTGAGCCTCAAAGCCCTCAAAGTGAAGTTATTTGCATGCATCCATCCACCTGTAATCTGCATGCATACACGTGTAGTACCTAAATCTGCCCCTCCACTGCAACAACATGTAGTTGCTGCTCCACTGCAGCCATAGCAAGCAACTCAAACTATGTTAACACCACTGCAACCATAATGTTAACACCACTGCAATCATAGGAAGCAACTCAAACTAATGTTAACATTAGTTCCATAGTCCAAAACATTTAAAAAAAATGAATAGCCTAAAATCAAAATAACCTATAGTCCAGCCTCTTCTGCCTAGGGAAAAGGCCAAATAGGACCATCAAGTTCAATGACAAGGTAAATAACAAACATGAAAAGGTAAATAACCAACATGAAATAAGAAAGTTTCAGAAACGAAAGACCAAGTAATGCTAAATGACTACAAATTGATTACTATAGTCCCATGCCATTGCCAGATGGCAGGGACTAATAATTGGTTGGCGTTTAAAAACAATTGAACATTTTTCTAAGTATGGTTAACTCTAATGGTTCTGCGATTTCTTTTAGGGGTTTCTTGTTTTTTTCAAGCTTTGATTTAAATGATTTCAATACCCGTGTTTATTTTGCATTAGGGTTAGAATAATTTTTATTTAATTATTATTAAGTGAATCCTAGGAATTTAATATTTATTAAATATTATAGAATATTTTTAATTATATTGATAGAAGAGTGTTTATTTTGAAATAGGATGTTTAGAATTTTAATTTAATTATCAATAATTATTAAGTTTGACAATAGAAATTTAATCTCCATGAAATATTCTAGAATATTCATAGTAGTATACACAAATCAAAAATTGTATTAAAAAAATGTTATGAACAAGTGTCATAAGAAATTAGTTATAGTTTTGTGTGCATGTGGTATTGATAAGTCATTTTATTGGTCCATAGTATTGTAGCAAAGTCTATTTACGAGTTAAGAATCTCCATACTAAAGCAAGGTAAATCTCTACGGTTAAAAATTTTGTTTTATATATATATATATATATATATATATATATATATATTCTTTTTATTATTTATTAATAATAATAATTTAAAATAAGTTAAAATCAATTTAGTGTTTATGATTTTTAAGTTTTAGCAATGTGAGATGTCTCATATAATAAGTGTTTTGATGTTGATTATAGATTTATCTCAAAATTAGTGATCATATTTTTTCCTTTTTAATTAAATTGATTATTAAATAAAAAATGCTATAGGGACACATGAGTTATGATCTTTTTGACATGTAGCATTAATAAACCATGGTATGGTAACAAAGCCTGTTTAAAAATTAAGAATCTCCACAATAAACTTGAGGCGAATCTTCATAGTTTAAAATATTGTTATATCTTTTTTAAATGTATATATGTTTATTTCATATGTTAATTATTTTTATAATTAGTAATAATAGCAATTTAATTTAAAGTTATAATTTTGTTAAATTTTATGATTTGTTTAATTTTTGGCAATGTGATTGTATTATGAGATAAGTGTTTTGATGTTTATCAATGTCTCCTAACCATTTAAATTATATGGATGAGCTAGTTTTAGTTTCATCATTTTCTTTGAAATTCAATGACACAATTTTCATTAAGATGGTTAATTATGATGTAAGGCGTTTCTCTTTGAAAACAACTCCCCTAAATGTCATTGTGTACTGGTATGCACCATCGGATCTAATGTTAGATGATTAAAGTCTCTAAGGCCGTCAAATTCATGATTATTACAAAACTAATAATTATAGTGATGTCTTCTTGGTTCTCTTTTTGGAACGGATAATGACTCTAATAAGAACCCATAACCACCATGGAGATATCAACCAGAGTTAGTGCAATTGGTGCACAAACCCCATCTTAACTGAATCTAGTCCAATCAGGACGCTAAGTCGAATCGGGATGGTAAGTGTGCAACCTGTTCAAATTCTGCAGAGAAAGCTCTGAAGAATTTGTTTGGGTTTGCAATGCTTCTATAGCACTAACCCCACTTTTTCACACTTCTTCAGAACAAGTTCGATGTCACTTATGATCCCTCAAAATTGAAGGGGATTTTATATGAGAGTGTAGTTTATTTTGGATTCTTGAAGAAATTTTGCATTTTACGATGAGTCAAGGGTTTTGGGCTTTATGCATATGTCATGTAATTATGCATATAAGGAGCATCATTTGTGTAGATCCCCGTATTCCTATTTAGTGTCGCTGCAGGGTTGTTGACATTTCTGGTGGTTGCATGATTGTTGACATTTGTGATATCCCAAAAGGTTCTATTTCTCGCTGTTGCAGGTGATGGTAAATTTGGAGGTTGTCTCTTTTGATCTAAATATGAACATTGGGACCTTCTTCGCATCTTTATCAATTGATTAGACCTTGGGAGTTGATTGCACACATTCTCAAGGACTGAACCCGTTTTGCTTCTTCTTGGTTTGAGAGATCTTCCTCTCTGCATTATTTTAGAAGGTGGTTTTGTGGAGGCAACCACAAGTGATCTAAAAATGGGGCTCTTAGGCTTCTTGTCTAACTTACAAGAACCTCTCCCACTTTGAAAGCTTTAAATTTTCCCAAGTCTTAATGATTAACCAACGCGGAATTAAGAAATGCTTGAAAATATGGGTGTATACTTGTATTTGTTTTCAACTGATTACTTGCTTTAAAATCTGTTGGTTTAGCAAATATGTAAATGTGCTTGAACATAATATATAAATTCATATACAGTAAACAATTCAGCAATAAACAATCATACAGAAACAACGATTTAATTAGGAGTTCACCCACAACTCTTGGGCTACATCTCCATGAGCTCTAGTCAACTCAACTAGGCTCTCTGGGATTATGGTATAAGTCCTTTTTACAAGCTCTTGGCTCAACTCCTATTGTTCTACACATAAACAGTGGGTTCAGACACCATTTTATCCCTGGTTCTTGAATCTCTAGCTCTTAGCTTTGGCTCTAGGCTCTTGGTTTTGGCTCTTAGCTCTGACTTTAGCTCTTTGGCTCTTGGTTTTGGCTCTTGGCTCTAACTCTGGCTCTTTGGCTCTGGCTCTGGCTCTCTGGCTCTTTGCTCTGGCTTTTTTCTGCCCTCTATTAAGTTACAGCCCTCTTGTCTTTTCACTTGGCTTCCGAGTGACTCCCTTGGCTGCCTTTTTGCTTCTATGCTACCTCCTTCACCTTGGCTTCAATTTTAGCAAAAAATAATTAATAGCAACCTCAGTAAGCAACCATCCCCTCATTCTGTTGTTCTTTGGATTTTTAAGCCAAATCGGAACTGCCTTTTCATTTTCCCCCTCGGGTTCTCTGTCTTCCTGTTTTTGTCTATTCAAATCCCTTCTCTGAGCATTAGCAATCATTGTTAAACACCCTCAGGGATGGATGCCACCTATTTCGTAACGGGAGGGAACTATCGGTGCTTGAAATCCTTAGAAACAGTCGTTCTCTGTTTACATAGAGAACGATGTAAATCACAGTAAAATCCACAGAAACACTGTTCCGGACTTCAAATTTTCATAACCCTGCTTCATAACACTATCAGGTCCACCCTTAGTCGTTGTCGCAGGTCGCAATTGGCCTTTCCCTTTGTATTTTTAGGAATACATAAAAAACTATAAAAACACCGCAAAATGGCTTATGACAGATTTCAAATATCATGTATTTTCATTTTGGAACCCTTTCGGGTCTGATTTTCATCGCATCGCGCTTCCCCTTTGTATTTCGTTTAATAGCGAAATATATGAAAATACATAAGAAAATTCCTTTCGATGGATTTACAAATATATTAAACCTGGTTCATATTGTCGTCTAGTCCGGCCATCGCATCGCATATATAACATATAACATATCTCCACTCCCCCGTAATGCGTCGATGCGATATTGTGATGCGACAAGTCGCAGTCGCAGATTGCACAAGCCCCGGGCTGGTGTAGCGCTCTATTATGGTCGTCGATTGTGATATCGCTTCATTGCAATCGCCAATTGCGATGTCGCAATCACAACAGTTATATATTACGCTCCAATATCCGCCAACTGCCACCGCTGATTGTGATTGTCGATCAGATCTGGACCGCTGATTGGCCAGATTCGACGGCTCCGATTAAAGGTTGCTTTGACCATCGATAAACCTATTTTGGCTCATTTCTCTTGTTTTTTTGCCTTCCGATAGTGTAAACTGAGAAGTCTAAAACTTCTCCTTTTGCGATGGATTTTTTTTTGGATTTTTAGAAGACTTGAGGATTTGGAGAGTTATCGAGGATCCAATTTTGGATCAACAAGTGTTATGACAATCACTATTCTAAATCATCTGCGCTTGATGATGCATATGAAGGTCAAGTTGGTTTCCTAGAAGTGTATGTTAGAAAAGCTTTCATATGAAGTCATCCTTTTGAAGTTGGACATTGTACTTGAGGTTGAGACCCGCAAGGTAGTTTGCGAGTTGTTTCTCCTTCATCAAAGACTTTGCCTTGACACACTCAGACTCCTCTCGCAAATCTTGGATGGTCCTCCTAAGCTCCCCAATAGTTTCTTCGATTGTAAGCAGCAATTGGAAAGGGGTGAAGCGTTGAATGTTCTAAATGCCTAACCCTTCAAATCTAAGTAGTAAGGCTAGGGCTGTACTTTCTAAATCCAAGGAGTTCTAATTGTCATGCCCTGCAATTACTAGTTGGCTACAACCACGGGCTCTGATCTGACTGACAATTGATAACATGGGGGCCTTCTCTCTGGCCTATTGTGAACATGGGGTAAAAGATAAATCAAGCAATAGTTTGCGTTCTTCATCTCAAGGGATGTCAGAATATCAATTTAAATTGTTGCAGTTCCTCAATGTAGATGTGGGTAGAGTAATGTTGTTCTACAAAGCTATAAGGAAAATGCAGAATTTTTCATGTGTGTGTGCTTGCAAAAAGGAAATAGGAATGCTCAGACTCCTCTTGTAGATCTTGGATGGTCCTCCTAAGCTCCTAGATCACTTCATCAACTGTAAGAAACAATTGGTTGTTGTTAACACAACACGATTTTTGGTATTAGTAGGTCTAAGGAAATGAATCAATTAGCAAGAAAGGGGTGAAGGCTTTAAATTTTATAAATGCCTAAGCCCTTCAAATATAAGTAGTAAGGATAAGCTTTTATTTCGTAAATCGAAGGAGTTTTGATTGTCATGCCCTACAATTCTTGGCTAGCTACGACCACAGGCTATGATCTGACAAACTATTGATAACATGGGGGCCTTCTCTCTGGCCTGTTGTGAACATGGGGTAAAATATAAAGCAAGCAACCATTGGCTTTCTTCATCTCAAGGGATGTCACAATATCATTTTAAATTGTTGCAATTCCTCAAGGTAGAGGTGGGTAGAGTAATGTTGTTCTACAAAACTATAAGGAAAATACAGGGTTTTTTATGTGTGCATTCTTGCAGAAAGGAAATAGGCATGCTCAGACTCCTCTTGCAGACCTTGGATGGTCCTCGTAATCTCCCAGATGGTTTCTTTTACTGTAAGAAATTGTTGGCCGCTATTAACACGACACGATTGTTAGTATCAGTAGATATAAGGAAATGAATAAGTAGGCAAGCAAGGGGTGAAGCGATGAATGTTCTAAATGCATAAGCCCTTCAAATATAAGTAGTAAGGCTAAAGTTGTATCTCCTAAATTCAAGGAGTTCTGATTGTCATGCCCTGCAATTCTTGGTTGGCTATGACTACAGGCTTTGATCTGACTTATAATGGATAACATCGGGGCCTTCTCTATGGCCTGTTGTGAATATGGGGTAAAAGATAAAGAAAGCAACCATTGGCGTTCTTCATCTTGATGGATTTTATAATATAAATTTAAATTGTTTCAGTTCCTTAAGGCAGAGGTGGGTATAGTAATGTTGTTCTACAAAACTATCAGGAAAATGCAGAGTTTTTCATGTGTGTGTGCTTGCAGAAAGGCAATAGGATTGTACAGAAAAATTCAGGTTTCCTATTGTTTTGGAAGAAATGGAACAACATCGATTTTATAACAAGTGCATTATTTCTCCTCACAGTTTATTGTTATTATCTCACTGTTGCTCATAAGAACCTTCAATACTCGGGTGGAGTTGTGTAGCCCTCAGAGCTTCTATCCTTTTCTCAATCTCAGGTATGCATTTGAGGTCTCTTAAAGCATGCTTCCCAATCCCAATAGCTACCAACAACAAATGATTATATTGTTTTTTCTTTGAGAAGTCTTCTTTTTTTTTTGGTTTCTAATTCCGAGTCAAATATTCATATTTTGGGACAATTCAAGCATCAATCTAACATTTAGATAAGGACTCAATCAAAATACACTTTGGCCAATAAAACTCAAAAAGAAAGCAATGTTTGGTTTTATATCATGCAACACATAGTTCGTTTGACTTGGGCAGTTGTTTCTCTTGCTCCTCTAAGAAAACATATAGCATCTCCTACTCCAGTCCATTCCTCTCCTCCACTGCCACCAAGTAAGACGACTAATCCTATCTTTTTTCAGTGAACAAGGCCAGTCATTGGAAATTGTTAACAATTTTTTGTTCACATGCTTACTATCTAAATGCATTGTTTGTAGAAGATCACTCTCGAATTGTTGTATCACAATTTGTGACCTCATCCTGGAGTTCTTGGGTTCGAACTTACTACAGATATTTGACATTGGGAACAAACAAGTCCAAACAAAAATTAAGCAACATCAAGCTCTTAGTTCAAAGATTGAATGGACCTATTTGTGGTCTGTCTAAAATTGGGGACTCTTCTTACAGTTTATGGCAATCCCTTTCTCTTGGTCAAATATTTCATTTTGTTTACATCCATGCAGCTCCTCAAGCCACAATCTTTGTTCAAAGCTATGATATGAATTGATCAAATCTACAAGCATGGTTAAGCAAAGATTTAGTATTTATATTGCCCATTAGTCTAGGTGACTTGCAATACCCTATAGCGAAAAAATATCTGATTAAAGATGTGTTTTGTTTTGTCCCTTCAGTCTGTATATAAATCAATACACTTCCATCACCATCAATTCCAATCCAATTTCATCAATGAAATGTGAAGGATGAGGGATGACATTTGGTGCTATTCACATTGCTTTGTTGAAATCTCTTATCTATATCTCTTTGGGAGTGACCATCTATATATGTATCTTTGATCATATTTCATCTAACAAAAACCACAAGCCTCTTTTCTCTCTCACATAAGTGACTCTTCAACAAAACCAAAGATGCTTATTCTCCTCTATCCTCTCCAAACCTGGGTAATAGTATCAAAACTCTTTCCACATTAATTTTGAAAATTTTCTTAAATATGAAAATAATTGTGGCACTAACGCTATTGTCATTGGTTTGATCTATCAAACCATGATTGTAGGTATTATCACACATAGGTCCCCTATGTTAGTCATTGAATATGTCAATCATGAAATCTATACTGTACTCATGTTCTTGAGCAAATCCTGTCTCTTTTGTATAGATAGGTTGTTCAATGAATTGTCCAAATTCTTGTTCATTAATGCTCTTGGTTTTTCGTATGATATTTCTCCTCCAAAAATTATCATAATCAAGGTAGAATAGTTCTAGGGTTTTATTTGGATGCTATGGATAAGAGTATACATTATTATTTTAGCTTTGAGCTTGGAAGTCTGATATTTGGGTCTGTGTTGATCAAGATTCAATCTGAAACCCTCCAAAATGCAGAGTTTTTCATTTGTGCATGCTTGCAGAAAGGCAATAGGATTGTACAAAAAATTCTAGGTGGCCTCTTGTTTTGGTAAAAATGGAACAACACCTAGTTTTTGACAAGTGCATCATTTCTCCTCACAGTTTAATCTGATTACCTCACTACTTCTTGCAATAACCTTAAGTACTCGAGTGGAGATGTGTAGCCCTCAGAGATCTATCCTTTGCGCAATCTCAAGTATGCATTTGAGGTCTCTTAAATCTAGCTTTCCAATCCCAGCAGCTACCATCATCAAATGATTATATGCTTTTTTCTTCAACAAGTCTTCCTTGTTTTTGGTTTCCAATTCCAAGACAAATATTCATATTTTGGGACAATTCAAGCATCAAACTAACATTTAGATAAGGACTGAATCAAAATACACTTTGGCCAATAAAACTCAAAAATCAAGCATTGTTTGGTTTTGCCAATTCTGAGCACTTATAAACATAATTTCCTTATGAGATGCAATACATGTCACAACATGTTCTAAAGCACAAACCTAACTGTGCAAGTTACATCCATCGTTGCATTAGTTTTAGAACCTTGAGGAGCATGTAAAAACAAGTTTACCACCTCTTCATACTTTTCCATTATCAATTCTTAGCCTTGTATATTGATAGTAATTGACATAATAAATAGACTCTATGTTTGAAAATAATTGCAGCGATAGTATTTACTATTAAGTTTAATCCCCTGCAGTCATTTTATTTCACTTTCTCCACTTGACCAGAAATTTTAAATTTTTATGTCAAAGGTTAAATTGACATTTTTAAAAATTAAATAGACATGAGTAATTACATGTAGATTTTAAAATTGTTAGTTAAAACGCAAAATACTAGTAAATATTTGTCAAATTTAACTACTCATCTTAATATAATAACTTCAAATATTATATTATTCAATGCAAAATATTTATCTTACCTATAATATAATATTATATACTAAATAATATTATAAATAAATAAATATAAATATTATGGTGGAATAGCATGAGTCAACTGATGAAGAAGGAGATGGAGCACGCTGGTTTAGGGTAAATATTTAGGGTTTTTTTCTGCATAATCTTGCAGATCGTCGCTTGTACTGTTCCCATTTTCACTGCCTCGCCGGTTCCATTTCGTCGTAACCACACCCGTCGCCATCCGTGTCCGACCGCTGGCTGTTATGGAGGGGAATATGGAGACAGAACTCATGGACTACACCGCGGACCCTTTCCCGGATCAAGTTATCTTCGATAACCCTAATTTCACTATGTCGGTTTCTGAACCATTTCTAATTTCGGACCTTACCTCGCAAGCCGTTACGCCCGTGGTCACTTTGCCCAGATATAACTCTACCCCCTCCTCCTCTGAGCCGCCTCCTGTGGACTTTTCGGGTCTTGAAGCTCCTCCCCTATCTCCGGGTACTCTGCACATTCTATCTACCTACTCGCCTCACTCGCTCTCGTTCGATCCTCATCCGCCCCTCTCCACTGTTCTCCCGACGCCCCCGATTGATATTCCCACAGTTGGATCATACATTCCCACTGTGCTTGGGCTACAGCCTTCTGGATGCTTCGAAACCCCAGCGGTAAACGTTAAACCTGCTAAGAACATCTCTCCTGAGGGTGTCCAAAACCCCTTTGTTGATCACCCTTCGGCCCCCCGTACCAAGAAGAGGAAAACAAGGTGCATTAAGGCGACTGCTAAGGATATTACCATCAGGTTTGGCGAGACCTCGGCCATAGGGGAAGTTGCGGTCATGGCACGGATGGTCCTGGTCGGACATGTGCGAGGTCGTGCATACTCTGCTAACAGGTTGACGCAATGGGTAAAGGAAATTTGGGGTGCCCTACTTAAAGAATTACCGGATGTTCATGTCCTTCCCCGTGGATGGTTCTCCCTCCATTTTGCAAAGGAAGTTTACACGGATCTGGTACTGGCAAAGTACTGGCATATTGAGATGGCTCCGGTTCTCCTCAAGAGGTGGAGCCCCCTCTTCGACCCGGAGCGCGAACAGATTGGGGCAGGACCCCTGTGGGTTCGACTGCCAGGGCTACCACTGCAGTACTGGAGTGAGGATGTACTCATAAGGATTGGAAATGCTCTTGGCACTTACCTAGATCACGATCGCACCTTTGTGGAATCGAAGAATCGAACCCTTGCTCGTGTGCTGGTACACTTGGAAACCCGTGAAGGACTGGAGGAAAAGATTACATTACAGTGGGGGAAATACAACAGGACTCAGATTCTGGATTATGAAGGCGTCCCGTTTCGATGCAGACGATGTCATCAAGTGGGACACCTCTACAAAGATTGCCCGCTCAACAAAAAACCAGAGGACTCCCCCAAGGCCACTCCCATTCCATCAAGAGGAGCTTCTCCGGTCATCTCTCGTCCACCTCCGGGGTCTTCACCTGCCGCTCAAGCTACTCCACAAAAATCTGGGACAATGGGACTCGGCTCTTTCTCTCCGCCGATGACCAGGGCTCGTGCTGCAGCAGAAGCCACACATGCCTCGGGTATCTCTCTTATCCCTTCCTCCATTATTCTTGATAGCTCTTCATCTATGGTTGTATCTACTGCTTAGATCTCTATGGCTCATTGCAACATGTCGACCCCCCCCCCATCGTCACTGCTGTTCCATCTTCTTTTCCTCACTCATCTACCTCCACCTCGCCGTCTTCCTCTAGGAAATCTACCTCCCACCCATATTTTCTTTGCCCTCGTTCCCACTCCATGGATACGCCAAGCCATCAGGTCGGGTTAGGGTTAGCTTCTCCGGGCCCGGGACCTATGACCACCAGAGGTAGAAAGACTGAACTATCCAAAGCTATTCTGCGGGGTGGAGCGGAGGTCGCCTCCGGTCGACAATCCACTCTTGATGGGGTCCTTAGAGAAAATTTTACCCCTCAAAGCGTTCCCCCATGAAATGTTTATCCTTTAACTACAGGGGCATGGCTAGTGCCCCCAAGAAACTAGCCCTTCGGAGACTCTTTGAGGTTGAGCCGTCTGATATTATTTTGCTTCAAGAGACTCTAGGTCTGGCTGAGAATATTGCTCACTCCCTGCAAGCTCTGGCCTCGAGATGGAAGTTTTTGGTTCTTGATGCTGTTGGGAGATCAGGGGGATTGGCTATCGGATACAACCCTAGAACTATCAGGGTTGATGCACCCTGGGTTGGAACTGGATTCATGGGTATCGATGTTTTCTCTGTTGAACTCGGCAAAACCCTCCGAATTGTGAATGTGTATGGCCCTTGCCACCAGAGGGAAATGTTTTGGTCTCACCTTTTAAACCCCTCTTTATTGACCCCTGACCAAACCATTCTGGGTGGGGATTTAAATTTCTCATTGGGCTTCAATGAATCCTGGGGATCTTCGGCTCAAGTTGATTCCATTACTGAGTTCATGACAAACATCTTGGAACAGACCAATTTTATGGACGTCCCCATGCAAAAGCCTCTGCCCACTTGGAGGAACAGGAGAGTGGGTACAGCGGCATTAGCCCGCAGACTTGACAGATTTTTGTTGAAGGGCCCGCTTATACAGCATTTTCATCATTACAAGCAATGGGTCGGTTCAGGGGGTATATCTGACCACTCCCCTATTTATCTGGAAATCCTTGGCCCTCTCCAGAAGCCAAAAGCTCCTTTCAAATTCAACCATACATGGTTGCAGGACCCAGGCTTCATAAAATTGGTTACTGACTTCTGGGTTGTAAACCCCATCGATAGAGAGGCATCCCTGGCAAAAGGTTTTTGTACAAACCTCACCATGCTGAAGCATCTGGCTATCAATTGGGCAAAGGATAAGCATAGTAGGGAAAACGCTCAGCTCAACCTCATTGAAGCTGATCTATGCTCCCTTCTGGATGATCAGAATTTGGGTTTCATCTCAGGAGAAGAAAAGGCATGTTTGATCGAGCTGGAAAACCAAAAGGCTCATATTCTCAAATTAAGGGAGGAAACTCAAAGACTGAGAAGCAGAGCCATTTGGTTAAAATCTGGTGATGAAAACTCAAAATTCTTTCAAAACTATGCAAAGGGAAGGAAAGTCACAAATACTATTTGGAATCTCCCTCTTCCAGAGGGAGGACATTCGGACTCTTTCAACAAGCTCTCTCAGCTCGGTACATCTCACTTCAGGAGCATTTACAGGAGTCCACCAAGCACAAATCTGGCTGAGATCATAAATGTGGCAAATCATTTTCCCAGATTTGTAAATGGGGAGGATATTTATGATCTCATGGCTCCTGTCACCACAGGGGAATTGGAAAGCACATTAAAGTGGTTCAAGAAAGATAAAAGCCCAGGCCCGGATGGTTGGAAAATTGAATTCTATCTAGCTTTCTATGAACTATTGGGACAAGACCTGCTGAGGGTGGTGGAGGAGAGCAGATCATCTGGTTGTCTATATCATGCTATTAACTCTACTTTCATTGCCCTCATTCCTAAGTCTGACACCCCATCCTCCTTTGATGACTATCGCCCCATATCTTTGTGCAATTGCCTCTACAAGATCATCTCCAAGATTATTGCAAATCGCCTCAGACCCATCCTATCTAAGCATATTGCCCCCCAGCAATTTTCTTTTCTTGAAGATCGACTGATCCATGAAGCTATCGGTTCTGCCCAAGAAGCCCTGCATTCCATATGGTCCAAACATCTCAAAAGCATCATCCTTAAGATCGATCTGTCAAAAGCTTTTGACCGGGTCAGCTGGCTTTATATCAAAATGCTCCTCATTCATCTGGGTTTCCCTCTTATTCTCATCAACTGGATCATGGCTTGTGTCACCACCCCTACTTTCAGTGTCCTCATCAATGGATCGGCCTCCCATATCTTTCACTCTGAAAGGGGTCTCAGACAGGGTTGCCCCCTATCTCCTCTCTTATTCCTCATTGTCATGGAAGGGTTGAGCAGATTAATCATTTCTGCCAAGAGAGATGGATCCCTCAGTGGTCTCAAGATCACTGATGACTGTTACCTCACTCATCTATTATTTGTGGACGATGTACTTATCCTGCAAGATGGCAACATCAGAGACTCACTGGCTTTCTCCCGAATACTTCATCTTTTCTCGAGTGCTACTGGCATGCTTGTAAACCAGCAAAAATCCACTATTACTTTTGCCCGCACCTCAGTCCATGAATCTTAGTTTTCTCATCAGATTTTCCCCTATAGCATCCATCCTATGGACAAAGGACTTAAATATCTGGGGTACTGGTTAAAGCCCTCGTGTCAAAGGATAGCAGACTGGGTCTGGCTTGTCACAAAATTGGAGAAAAGGCTCACTTGTTAGAGTCACAGATACCTATCCAGGGCAGGTCGGTTAGTGCTTATCAAAACTGTCCTGGAAGCAACCCTAGTCTTCTGGATGGCTCTTGCTTGGATCCCCAGACATATTCTAGCTCGCCTTCAGAAATTATGCAACAAATATCTCTGGGCCGGTAACCAAGACAAACGCATCTTCGCCTGGATCGGCTGGCAAAAGATTGCACTACCTAAGAGATGGGGGGGATGGGGTCTAAAAGATCTTCCACTATTTGCACAAGCCCTTGCGGCCAAAATGAGTTGGTCCCTACTGACTAGTCAGAACCTATGGTCCCGACTATCATATCAAAAATATATCTGGCCCCAAGACCTGTTGGAATGGGTCAGACTCCCTAGCTGGAAAAAATCAGGCATTTCATCTGTATGGAAGGCGTTGCTTCATTCATTACCTCTAATCAGAGACAACCTGGTATGGAGGATCAATGATGGATCCCTAGCTCGAATAGGATTGGATCCTTGGATCGGCAGTGGAGGTAGGCATATCCTCTCTCAAGACCTCATCAGATATCTACACTCACGAGAGATCAAAGTATTTGCACATATTGCTGACCAGCAAAACTCAGGGGTTTTTAATCAGGCATGGAGGTCGGCGCATCAGATGGACCTTCCACACAGATGGCATCAGGAATGGCAGGATTTCAGAGCTGCCTTAATTGAATCCCATATCAGAATTAAAGAGGGTCTAGACGAACTTATATGGAGTCAGGCTGAGAATGGTATATACACCCCAAAGGTCGGATACACTGTTCTAAACATACATAAAAAACCGGATATCATCCCGTCTTGGTGGTACAACATCTGGAAGCTTACGGTGCCGCCAAGAACCAAGCTGTTTTTCTGGTGTATGCTGAGGAACAAGGTACCTACAGGGGAGCAACTCTCGCATAGAGCTTTTCAAGGACCAACCTGGTGCATACTGTGCAAAGGAGCATCAGAATCCACAGAGCACCTCTTCCTGCGCTGCAGAGCTATACTGGACCTGTGGAGCTCTCTATCAAATTCAATTACATTCAACGGGCATTGGGAAGGAGCAGACCTGAATTCTGCATGGGAAGAATGGACGCAGAGGCACAAAGGATCGAAGAGCTTAAACCTTCCGATTATCGTCAATTAGCATATTTGGAAAGCCCGTAACCGCCATATCTTTGACAACAGGCCTGTTCACTGGCCTCTTATCGAGGCTGGGATTATTGCTACATTTAGGGAGCTTCCAGACCCCCCGCCACCCAAAGAGCGCCATTCACACCCACCCCCGTGTATAGACACAAATACACCTTGGGCCTTCTTTGATGGGGCTGCTAACCAACAGGGTTGCGGTGGAGGTTTCATCTTATACATCAATGCTCACCATTACTACAAAGTAAAATTGGGCCTGGGTGCTGAAACCAACAACTATGCTGAGCTCATAACCTTGCGCCACTTACTACATTTCTCTCTGAGTCACCATTGCACCAGCATAAACATCTTCGGGGATTCAAAAATTATTATAAATTGGTTCAATGGCATATTTGATTGTCACATACACACACTCAGCATCATTCTAAATAAAGTTTTTATTATCAAAGCAGCTTTTAACAACATCACTTGCTCTCATATCTATAGGGAGCATAACAGCCATGCTGACAAATTATCCAAGGAGGCCACGCTGATGAACAAGGGTGTGTGGGAGATTACCGAGCTGCAAGGGACAAATGAATACCAGTACTATCACCGGCCATACATAGATCAAAGATATCAGCGTGACCCTGGTCGCTGAACAGGGTGCATTTTGTTTTTGTTTTTTGCTATCTATCTGAACAACACAAATGATATTTTTTGAAATGTCACAAAAAAATCATGTGAGCCTAGAAAGGCTAAATGTATAGACACAGTTTTGACAATATATAACAAGCGAACTATAGCAGATTGCCCTGCGAGGTATATCTGGCTGATAGATACACATAGCTTATCATATGTGTTTTTCTCCTATAATCATTGTCCATAGTGGCAAACAGCATATGTGTAAAGCATCTACAATATGTAATTTTTCCAACCTAATGAAAAATTACGGATTTTTCCAGAGAAAAAAAAATATTATAAATATTATATTAAATAATATTATAAACTCTTGATTTATATTATAAAATAAATTATTTTATTTTATTTATTTTTTAACATTTAGAAATTTCAATAAACGAAAAATGATGTGACCAAGAATTAACAATTATCCAATTAGAACATAACTTCAAAACATGCCAAGTTGAGAAATTCAAATATATAATAAAAAAAATTATATATTTTGAGAAAAATATTAGTTTAAATATATATTTCAATATAATAATAGTAATATTATGTTGTTGAATGTAAAGTATGTTTTTTAAATATAATATAATATTAGTGTAGTTATATAGATTAAATAGTTGTAAATGTTTATGGACATTGATTTATAATATTTAAATTTTGAAAAGATATTTTTTTTTTTTGAGATATAATCATTTTCTCAAATTTTACCATAAAAAAATTACACCCAAACAAATTTAATGTAAGATAATTTTAAAATATCTGAACAAATTTAACCTAAAATCATTTTTAAATATTTAATTAGTAAAAATAATTATGATTTTATATTTATGTTTAAATTAACTTAAAAAACAAAAATAAATCAAATATACTATTTTTTTCAAGCATATGAGTGCACGGTTCAGCCGTCAGGGCAGTGGGCTTTCTCACACCTCGACCGTGTTCGATTCTCACTATTGTGACGCTGCGCGGCAGCCCATTTGTATCATTGTGCACATATATCGGTATATGTTGATTGATGTGATGGATGACAATGCACGATTCAACCGTCGGGGTAGTTGGCTCACTATTGTGAATCATTGTGCACACATATCGGTATATGTTAATTGATGTGATATTTGTATCATTGTGCACATATCGATATATGTTGATTGATGTGATGGATGACAGTTGTATATATGAGTGCACGGTTCAGCGGTCGAGGTAATCGGCTCACTATTGTGAATCATTGTGCATATTTTATTTATTTTTTAACATTTAGAAATTTCAATAAACGAAAAATGATGTGACCAAGAATTAACAATTATCCAATTAGAACATAACTTCAAAACATGCCAAGTTGAGAAATTCAAATATATAATAAAAAAAATTATATATTTTGAGAAAAATATTAGTTTAAATATATATTTCAATATAATAATAGTAATATTATGTTGTTGAATGTAAAGTATGTTTTTAAAATATAATATAATATTAGTGTAGTTATATAGATTAAATAGTTGTAAATGTTTATGGACATTGATTTATAATATTTAAATTTTGAAAAGATTTTTTTTTTTTGAGATATAATCATTTTCTCAAATTTTACCATAAAAAAATTACACCCAAACAAATTTAATGTAAGATAATTTTAAAATATCTTAACAAATTTAATCTAAAATCATTTTTAAATATTTAATTAGTAAAAATAATTATGATTTTATATTTATGTTTAAATTAACTTAAAAAACAAAAATAAATCAAATATACTATTTTTTTCAAGCATATGAGTGCACGGTTCAGCCGTCGAGGCAGTGGGCTTTCTCACACCTCGACCGTGTTCGATTCTCACTATTGTGACGCTGCGCGGCAGCCCATTTGTATCATTGTGCACATATATCGGTATATGTTGATTGATGTGATGGATGACAATGCACGGTTCAACCGTCGGGGTAGTTGGCTCACTATTGTGAATCATTGTGCACATATATTGGTATATGTTAATTGATGTGATATTTGTATCATTGTGCACATATCGGTATATGTTGATTGATGTGATGGATGACAATTGTATATATGAGTGAGTGCACGCTTCAGCGGTCGAGGTAATCGGCTCACTATTGTAAATCATTGTGCACATATATCGATATATTAATTGATGTAATAGATCACAGTTGTATATATACAATATATTGTACATTAAATCTCATATAAAGCTTCTTAAGAGGACTAGTCCCCTTTAAAATACCATCTTTTTTCATGAATTACTTCCTCATTCAAATTAAGTATAATTTTAAGAATTCTCGAAGTATATATCCGTCAAAATAATCTACACATTTAAATAGAACGATAATTATTTATTATATTTCAGGAGACTCTAATAATTTAAAATACCATATAACAGAAGCATGTCACAATCTAGTTTTTGATGCAGTTGTCTATAACGCGACTTTTTGAAAGTCTTTCCGGCGGGTTTTTCCGGTTAAAATCCGGCAGCAATTTATTGGAATCGCAAGTTTGATAGCTGGTTTCTGCACAATCAAAGCGTCCCAGGGGTTTTTCAAGGTGCTGAATCCAAATATGCAGTTAAAAAACCATTTTAACTGCAACAAAACAAGATTTAACCTCAATTTCTTCCGCCGGATTCCGTCACCGGAATCTTCAAAAAGTCACCTTATAGACAACTCCGTTTCTGATATGTGCTTTCTATCTGGACAACAAATCACCCAATCCTCTGCGTCTTGGGATTCGAGAAGCGAGGTAGAAATGGACAGGTGAGATGTCCGCCAAACGCCACGCCCACTTCTCCGGGCTTGCCATTGCCCAACTCATCTATCCGGTAACCGTTCGGATAAGTCTCTGGCTCATATTCCTTGTATCTCAATTTATGGACCTTCGCACCTTTTTCCTCCTCGCCACCCTCCTTCAACCAAATCCTTTCTGTCGACCACCTCTGCGGTCTTGGCGGTAGAAACCATTTCACAAACCAACCAACGCAGAGCTGCAGGACGACCTCCACCATCCAGATGAGCCAATAGGGCTGACGTGGATAACCCATGGCGTCCAAAAGCCTCTCCTCCAACAAGCAATATATGATCCGTCTGCCTAACGGACGGAGGCAGGCGGGTACAGTCGACAGCAGGAGATCCAACGTGGCATCGCCGATCTCCCTGTTGGAATGGGAGTACACCATTTTCTGGGCTTCGTATTGCCGGCTGAAGATCTCCACTCCCTCCACCGTGTCGGGAATATCTCGGATGCCCATTCGTGTGCCGATGTCGCGCCACACCACGAAGTTCGCCATCGTTTCTTTTTCCGTCCACTCCCGGTAACCGAACCTGCAAACGGAAAAACGAAGACCCCTTTAAATTTCTCTGAAAAGCAATTAAATGCACCGGAAAAGAGAGTGAGCGAACGTACTTGGAGGCAAATCGCTGGGGCTCCAAGATGAAGGTGGAGAGCGTGTAGAGAAAATCTTGGTTGGAAATGTTGTAGCGGCCGTGAATGAAGTTGAGGCGGCGGAGTGCAAGGGATCCTCGGGGGCTGTCAACGTGATTCAGGATAATTTCCTCTAGTAGAATTTCAGTGTCCTCGTATCGCCTCGTCACGGCTGCCGGCGAGAACTGGCGAGTGGCAACCAGCAGCTTGGATATGGAGGGAATGGCAAAGGTCTTGAAAAGGGCGAATTGGAGAGCCTTCTTGCCGAGCAGAGGGAATTCCACCTGAGTTGTGAGCTTCGCCAGAACCAGGGCGTGGCGGACGGGATCCATGGATGAAATTAGGCGCAAGCGTTTGCGTCGGAGGAGAAAGCAGACGCCCACCCACAAGAAGAAGAGGAGGATTAGGATCATGGCGGAAGATTGGCTCGAAAGGTTCGGTTTGCAGATCTTCACAGTCACAGGATTCGAAGCGCTGACTCTCCTCTTGAAAGTCACAGTATTGTATCCCACATCCAATGGACAATACAAACCCAAATGCCTACGTTTCTATACTTTAAAAGAATTAAGTTGTATATCAAATCGATGAAGATGAATCCAAATTGAGTCTTAACTTAATTAAGATAAATCAATTTTAATGAGAAATTTAATATTAGTGGAGAGGAATCAAATTTTTAATTTTTTATTGTTTAAATTATATTTTAAATGGTATAAAGATACATCCACTTGTTTTTTGTGTTTATGAATTAGTATTGATGTATATTGGATAGGATGACGTTAAGTTTTGTAAAATGGGTTATTTTTTTAAATAAAATTTGCTTATATATAAATGAATGATATAAATAATAATAAGGAACTTATCATGGAGGAACTTATTAGAATTGAAATAATATCAAATCCATAAGAAATTGGTAGGTGGGGAGCCACCTAGCATGAATCTAATTTTTTAAATTTATTAGAAGTAATAGACCATTTTGCTAAATAAAAATTTATTATATATAAATAAATTTTGTAAATAATAATGGGGAACTTATCATGCCAGAACTTATTAGGTGGCACCAATCTAATTTTTTTAATTTATTAAAATTCAAGGCAACCTAACAAACTCAGTAACACACTACAACCATTGATAGGCGTATTCCCTAAAGAATCAATCTAGGCGGTCAATTAAAAAAATAAAAATAAAAAGTCAATACATCCTCGTCCAATAAAAAAATAAAAATAAAAAGGCAATTAATTGTAAAAAGATTAATATATGAGCTAAATATATATACATTTAAAAAAAAAGATATATACATGCCAAAAAAACCATAACTCATATTATATGACACTTGTTCATAAGTTTTTTTTTTTTTAATTAATCATTTTAAGGTAGAGATTTAACCCACATGAAATATTCCAGAATATTTGTAATAGTATATACACAAATCAAAGGTTGAGATATATCTCCAAAGTAGTTATACTATTTTAATTAAATTGATTAATTAAAAAAATGTCATATGAGAGTTATGGTTTTTTGGGACATGTGGTATTGATAAGTCATGGTATATTATAACAAAGTCTATTTATAAACTAAGAATCTCCATAATAAAGTGGGATTAATCTTCGTGATTAAAAATCTTATTCCATATTTTTTTAAATAAATATAGGTTAAACTTCTACATTAATTTTTTCTATTATTTATGAATAATAATTTAAAATGAAGTTATAATTAAATTACTATTTATTATTTTTTAGTTTCGTAATGTGAGATATCTTATTTAATAAATATAATAATGTTGATTATAGATTTATCTTAAAAAAATTAATTATTTTATTTTTTATTTTTTAATTAATATGATTATTAAAAAATTGTTATATCAATTTAAGTTATCATTTTTTTGGCATATGGCATGTATAAACTATGGTATTTAAAAAAAAACCTATTTAAAAATTAAAAATACTAAGAAATGAAAAAACTGGTAAAATATAATCACATAATTTAATTTTTATTCTTTTAATTAAAATATAAAAGACCAAAATCTAAAATCCAAAAATATATATAAATAGATAACCAGCCATGTGTGAGTCAGCGTGATTTTCATGGCATAGCATTATAGAACGCCTGAAAAGATAGAAAGCTACGTCCACAGGATTCGAAGCGCTGACTCTCCTCTTGAAAGTCACAGTATAGTATAGTATTGTATCCTGCATCCAATGGACAATCCAAACCCAAATGTCTACGTTTCTTTTCTTTAAAAATAATATTAAGTTGTACATCAAATGAAACTGCCCCAACCCAATTATAGTTTAATAATCGGTCGAGGTTTAAAAACAATTGAACGGCTTTCTAAACATGGTTAACTCTAATGCTTCTGCGATTTATATTAGGGTTTTTGGTTTTTTCCCAGCGTTATTTTAAATCATGTTTATTTAGTGTTTATTTTGTATTTTTTTTTTCTCAGTAACACTAACTACTTTATATTAATATGTACAGGTAAATCTTACATTTAAGAGGACTGGCTGCCCAGGGTCAACTGTGGCTCCTTGGGCAGCTCTATCAGACTCAAAATTCTCTTGCACAGGGTTATATTTCCCGTCTTGACCAATACACCTTACACAGTAATGATCCCATATGATGCTAAAAAAGCCCACGCAGGGGCATCCTTCAAAAAACACATGACCCAGATAGTTTATATAAGCCGCGTACATGACCCAGAACAGAGAGACTTCAGTAGCCGTGAACATGACCCATAACAGAAAAGAAACAAGCTAAGACATAAGACATAAGACAGAAGACATAAGACATAAGACAAGAGGTGTGAACCAGATATCGACCTCGACCCCATACCAGTCCTGAAAATGCGAGGGAGTGCCGCTGGGGGTTACTCCTCTGGTTCTTCTTCCAGGATTCTGCACCAGCCTTGTCCCTCTGGGATTCCATCCCACATTGCCATGGGATTTTGCGCGGGGGCTGGCAGCTCTGGTTCTCGAGTTCGGGTGGGAGCTTGCTGAGGCCCCTGCGCTGAATTGCCCTCTGCATTCGATGGCTCCCCCATTGGGCGCTTCCCTCTGTCAACCTCTTGACTTTCCTCAGCAGGGAACCGATGCAATCCTTCCTCACTTTCCTCAGGAATTTTGGTAAATAGTACTGAGATGTGGGCATTAATGCCGGCATTGTCCCTGGAGCTGCCCAGGGTGAAGATAACTGAGCCGAACGCTGGGAGCCTAGGCGCACCTTCACTGGAGCCGCCGGCCTCCATAAACTGACTAGCTTGAACAGGGGAAGCTCCCACTCTTCGGTGACAATAACAGCAGCAGCAGTGATGGTGAACATCCGCTGCAGGGGAACGGGAGGAATTACCACGCCCTGAGCTCCTTCCTCTTCTGCAAGGCATCCTCTCTCGCACCATGATGTCCGCGGTGTCCTTAACTTTCTCCAGAAGAGATGAGGGCCTGCTATCTCCGCGTTCCTTCCCAAATAATTGTCGTCCCCAAATTGGCTCGAGATAGAGCTCAATTGAACACAGGGAAGAACCAGGAATAACCAGCAAGGAGCAAGCCTCACACAAGCTCTCAACAACAATATCGCAGCTTTGCTCAGGGATCTGGGCAGTTTCCACGTCACACAGAGCTCCGCACGCCAACCTCCCCACATTCTTAAACCCATCACCATTCCTTCGAGACTCGTCCGCATTGAATGCGTTCTGCGGACTCTCCATCGCTCCCAGCGCCTTCATTAAGGCTACTACTATGCATTTTCCGGCTTGGAGTGTTGGCGGCGAGAGGCATTAAAGACCTCCAGTCTTCACGTGGCAGCCCGTGCTGGGCATGTGGCTCTCCCTGAGCTGGCGAGATGACACCCGCATCCGGGGTAGTGTTTATTTTGTATTAAGGTGAGAAGAATTTTGATTTAATTATTATTAATGGAATAGTAGGAGTTTAATATTTATTAAATATTATAGAATATTTTTAATTATATTAATAGAAGTGTGTTTATTTTGAAATTGGATATTTAAATTTTTAATTTAATGATCAATAGTTATTAACTTTGATAATATAAATTTAATCTCCACGAAATATTCTAAAATAATTATAGTTCAAATTAAAAGTTTAATTAAAAAAATGTCCTGACCAAGTGTCATAAGAAATGACTTATAGTTTTTTGTGCATGTCGTATCAATAAGTCATGGTATTGTAGCAAATTCTATTTACAAGTTAAGAATCTCCATACTAAAGTAGGGTAAATCTCTATGGTTAAGAATTGTGTTCCATGTTTATATATATGTTTAACTTATATATTAATGATTTTTATTAATTATTAATAATTACGTTGTAAGGCCTTCCCCTTTGAAATCCACTCTCCTCTTATCTTACTTGTCAAACTATGATATGTTTGATCTGATGTTAGACGATTAAAATATTTGTTATTGCTAATCAAAAATGTAGTTATAACTGAAACAATAGCAGTCTAA
Organism: Pinus tabuliformis; assembly: GCA_031772625.1. Taxonomy (NCBI): domain Eukaryota; kingdom Viridiplantae; phylum Streptophyta; class Pinopsida; order Pinales; family Pinaceae; genus Pinus; species Pinus tabuliformis. Next base: position 384,419,548 of record CM062808.1, on the reverse strand, counting down.
ACTTCATCTTTTTCTTCGACTAGCAAACTTTGAAGGTAGACGGTCATGGATTGCATTGCAAAGTGAAGGTAGACGGTCATGGCTTGCAATAGTTCAAGGAAAATTTAGCAAGGTCTACAAGGTTAAGCATGCCAAGACTGGGAAAATTTATGCCCTCAAAATAGTTCAGGGAAAGCACAAGCTTGTTGTCCGAAAGCAAATAATGAGGGAAATGGAGATTCTTTGAAGGGTGAATTCTCCACACATTGTGCAGCGTTATGGCATATTCGATGCTCTACAAATATATGGAATTTGGGATTATATTTGCTGGAATGTGTGCTTGGAAGGTTCCCTTGTTTGTCCCTGAGGCAGATACCTAATTGGCCTACTTTAGCGATGGCCATTTGTTTCGAAGACACTCCATCACCGCCACCTAATGTATCGCCAGAGTTTTAGAGTTTTATGAGATGTTGCTTCAAAAGTATGAACAGCAAACTTGTGACTTGTCTCCCCCCTGCAGTCTTTACACATGTATAATTTTGAATTCCTTTCTGTATTTTGAATATTCTACTTGACAGCATTCATTGACTTGTAATGAATGTACACTCTCTTGGTCTCTGGAACACTATTTTGTAAATCATTTTGCAATGCAATTGCAGTCTTCTTTACAACACTTTGTCATCATGTTCGTTTTGTTTTTCCAGTGGTAAATTCAAATGTATTCCTTGGAAATCCAGTCATTTTCCCTTTCAAGTAATTCAATTATTATTCCAACCAAGTAATGGCAAAGCTATTCTTATTTCTAATGTATGGCATGCACTCTTCCTATTTGCTAAAATTTCATAAATGTGCAGTGTTTATAATTTGTCTGGTCTGCTTCTACATCTTAGATATCACTGCAGAAGCTCTTAAATAGTTTGTTTACGTTTGTGTGTTCAAAAAAAAAAAACATGATTAACCAACTGTTCTTGTCATATTTATAATGGCTTGAAATACCAATTACATGTTTTGTAGCGCTTTCCATTCTCTAAAAAATTCATCTCGAATGATGATGATAAGTTTACTTGGACAATGTTCAGTTATTTGAATAAAAATCCTTTTTGAATGACAGATAGGTTACTTGGACTATGTGGATTTCGGTCCCATCAAATCATGAAGTTTGTTCTTATGTTCATGGATCTTTTCTCAACGATCATCAGCTTTACAACATTGGATGAGTAAATTTTTCCCAATTCATATTCTAGAGGGTGAATAATTGGGTTTGAGAGGAAAACACACCTCTGAGCTCACCAAATTTAGTTGAATTGGATTAGAACTTGATGACCATGAACTAGGACTAATTAAGCTTGTTTTGTTCCATGAACAAACATGTATAAAATAAGACTCTTAATCAATGTCACGATCTCAACTCCAAGTTGACATGTTTAATATGTAGGATGTTCAATCTACATGTCTCACATGGAAGACATTCCTTCTATGTTAAGAGCCACAAAGGGAAATTTTGGATATGCCTCTCTTATCGTATGATTTTAGTAACCTCCCTATCACTGAAAGTGACTCGGTGCTCAAAACACTAGAGAGGGATATGCAATTCAACTAATTTCATATACGATGTAAAAGTATATATTTTGTATATGCATAAGTTCTGTATATGCACATATCTTCTGTATATACACATATCTTCCATATATGCGCAACTTTCGTATATGCACTTTCGAATATGTGCATATATAGAAGTAGCATATATACATAATATATGTGCATATACAGATGTTGTGCATATATGGAAGATATGTGATACAAAAGATATGTATATATAAAAATTTTGTGACTTCCGTATATGCACATCTTTCGTCTATGCGCATATCTTCCATATATGTGCAACTTTCGTATATGTGCAACTTCCATATATGCACAATTTCTGTATACGTGAATATCTTCCATACATGCACAAATTCTGTTTATACACATATCTTTTGTATATGCATGTCCTTGTGCACAACTTCAACCTTCGTATATACACTACTTCTGTATATGCACATATTTTATGTATGTGCACAAATTCCGTATATACAAATATACAAAAGTTTTGCAAATAAAAATGATATGCACATATACAAAAGTTGCCCATATATAGAAGATATGTGATACATAAGATGCACATATATTTAAGTTGTGTGACTTCTATAGATGCACATGTTTTGTATATGCACGTCTTTCATATATACACAACTTTCGTATATGCGCATATCATATGTACATGTGCACCTTTGGTATATGTGCATATAGAGAAGTTGTGCATATCTGGTAGATGCACATATACGGAAGATATTTGCATATACAAAAGATGTACACATATACGAAAGTTGTGCATATATGGAGGTTGTCGTATATGGATATAAATGAAGTTGTGGGACACTTCTGTATATGTGCATATAGGGAAGTCACACATATACAAAATATATGTGCATATACGAAAGTTACACATATATAAAATATATATGCATATACGGAAGTTGTGCATATACGGAATATGTGTGCATATGTGGAAGTTGTGCATATATGAAATTTGTGCAGAACTTCAGTGTTTATTTAAGTGCAACTTCTGTATATGCGCATATACATTGGTTATAGTTGCACATAAATTATCTATATGCACAGCTTTTGTATATGTGCATCTACCGTATATACGTAACTTTCATATATGTGCATATATGAAAGCTATGGATATGCAGAAGGTATGCACTAGTTCAACCTTCGTATATGCACAACTTCCATATATGTGCAACCTCTATATATGCATATATATATATGAAAGTTGTGCATATATGAAAGATATGTCCATATATGGAAAATGTGCATATACGGAAGGTATACGATACAAAATATATGCATATATAAAAGTTGTGCGACTTTTGTATATGCACATGTTTCGTATATGTGCATGTCTTTTGTTTATGCACAACTTTCGTATATGCACATATCTTCCGTTTATGCGCTTCTTCTATATATGTACATATATTTTGTATATACGAATATCTGGAAATTGTGCACATACATTATATGCGCATACACGAAAGATATATGCATATACAAAGGATATGCACATATACGGAAGATATGCGCATATACAAAAGAAATGTGCGTATAGGAAAGTTATGTGTATCTAGAGACTGTTGTAGATACATATTATGGAAGTTGCACACAGTTTCGTGCATTTAATTTTAGTTGAAATTACGTGCAGGAAAACCAACTATGTACATGACTAAGGGTGTCAACGATGAATAAATACTTCCTGAAGAACTAGACCCTGCACAAAGAGTTTATCGAGACAAAGAAAATGGAGTTCTACTAGTGTGTCGCCAAGTGTTGTAGTTACGACAAACACCCTCCCAAATTTTTCCTACACTTGACTTTTGCAGCCTACTAAGGATCTTGCGATTAGGCATCCCGTAGTCACTTCTTGGTCGGTTGATACCTTGTTAAGTCTTTGAGATCCCTCTTGCATTATAAGAGTCGAAGTCACCTACTCGCACATTCTCAATCTGCAACGAGTTCATGAGCTCATTCGTTTATGCAAGCTTGTATAGGCATAACATAGTCCATCAAGACTGTGCTTGTGCGATGATCAACCCATGTCGACAGACAGTGCGCACTTTCATTGACAGTCTCTCACTTGTTGTTGTGACTGTGCTTTTGTTTTTGTGACTTTTCCAAACTGTCGATTTTGCACGCCTTCACATTCGCGAGTGTCGCTTTCATGTTTTCCATTGTCACATTCACTTTCTTTCATCCTAATTTGTGTATTTTGCATTTTATCTTGGCTATGGCATGCGTTTTTTTCACCATTGTTCATATATTGCAAGTGTCATTCACACTTTTCTCTTTATATAGAAAATGTTGTCTTTTGGCATGGGAAGTGTCGCTTATCATGTAAAGAAGATTTTTGTCTTGTTTCAAAGGGTAAATTTAGTGTTGATGATTCTCTCTATTCATGTAGATATGCTTTACACTCATTCCCAAAGTTTTATGCAGTGTTGTCACTATCGTCGCAAAGTGTACCTTTAGTGTCGCACTTAGGGAAAGTAGTTGTATTAAGAGAAGTATGTTGTTCATGTATTCCAAGTGATCAGTGTTGTGTATTCAAATGTTCTATGTGTGTTATCACACTCAAGTTTTTTCCTTGTTTACTTTGATCTCACTAATTCCACACTTAGCTTCATCTAGAAAATCCACTCCCAGGCAACTTGACCTCACTCGGCCCTCTTGAAATGTGCATTGCACAGTCTCATCCCTCAAGCCTTGACCTTACCTCTTAGAACTATGCATTGTGTAGTCACAGTGCCCAGCCTCAACCCTTGAGCCCTAGAACTATGCAATTCCTGCCTCCCATTCAGCCTTAACTGCGCACTGCGTAGTGTCAAGCCTCAAGCTTCCAACATTACACCTTGAGCTATGTAATTGTGCAATCCTTGAGACTATTCTTCCTCCATAACTACACATTGGGAAAATTCAAGCCTCAAGCTTAACCTCTTGAGTCCCCTAACTACGCGGTCCCTATGCGCAAGCCTCCGGAACTACGCATTGTGTAGTCTCAAGGCTCAAGCCTCCATCCTGAGTCCTTAAGTCCCTCAACTACACAGTCCCTTGACCCTAGCCATCCTAAACTGTGCATTGTGAAGTCTCAAGCCTCAATCCCAACCTTGGCCTCTGGAACTGTGCAATCCCTGAGTCAAACACTCAACCAGTCACTAGTTCCATCCCTTACAAGTGATTATGTGAGGCATCTTACACTAGGGGTTTATCACACTGAGGTCTTGTCATGAGTGGATTGCATTCACAGATATTATATTATGTCATGACAGGATTATGATGAAGGAGATGGATAAGGAGAACATCCTAGAAGACAACTAAGGAGCTAAGGAGATAAGATGATCATCAGGCGAGAAGACGAAGGAACACTAGACTACAACAAAAGACCAAAGATCAGGACCGCATGAAGACTCCATATGATTCACAACCCTTTAGAGGGAATATATGAAAATAATATCTCTCATGAATATGAAGTGTTGGATACATCTCCTATTGAAGACAAAGAAACACGAGGAACAACTTGGCACTACCACCTTATCATGAAGTCCATATTATCATTGTCAAGTTGTGACCTATGCAAGTGTCAACACAATGTCATGTGTGTCCATGTGTCTTTCCACATCTCTTGTGGATGTAATGATGTAATGATGTAAAAATCACAAGTACAAGAAAAAGTGTAATGTAAAGTGGAAGTCCAAGAGTCATCCATAGAATGTGAAAAGTCGTGTCGGAATTCGAAAGGTCACAAGAAGTCAAACAATCTTGATGGTAGACAAAGATTCACAAGGAAGGTGATGGATCACCACTTGTTATATATACACCCTCATTGCTCATGTAAAAGACTTTTCACCTTGGCTCATCCTACCAAGAATTGGAGAGGAAGATATTTGTTTCGTAGGAGCGAGTGACTACTCTAATGCTCCACTTTTGGGGCTAGTGGTGTTCACGGTCTCGATGTATCTTGGATCTTTTACTTAATTCAAAAGCTTATTGAGACAACACATTTTAATGCATATGTCATGAATATTATAAGACTATTCTTTGAATGTTTGCGATGTATGTTATTTTCATTTGTACTAAGGAAATTGAACTATTTAAGTGGATTTGGTACTTATCTTGTTGAAGGTGTGTTGTATCTGATTTAATGATCTGTATTACAAACTTGAATGTTTATTGAAAATTTTGCAAGTAAATTTTTATGTCTTTTAGGAAAATAGATAAATTTGCAAAAGTAAATAAATTAATGGTTTTTAAACTTAGTTTGTAGCATAAAAACATATACAAATATACCATATACAACAACACAAGACAACAAATGATAAAGGAGTTCACCCCTCATGGGCTACATCTCCTGGTCCAGCTTCCAATATTGGGCCTCTTTCATTAAGTGCTCAAATATATGATTTCATGGATTTACAATGCTCATAATGTAAAAATAATGTCTCCAATGGCTTCAGAACAGTCAAAAACCCAATTCGGGCTCTTGTTGGGTTCAATTTGGCAAAAAACTAAGAAAGTTATGCTCCAGAGAAGTTTTTTTGCTAACTGCTCTACAAACTGGACTTCCCTGCTAACTGTTATATGAATTCTGCCTTGCCAGGAACTACCAAGCAATATTTTCGCCCTGTGTTGGAAAAATTTGCATCGTTTTGGGTGCAAATTGCGGAACCGATTAATTGCCCAATGACCCCTATGGGTGGAAAATTAGAGCCATATGGGTCATACTCCTGGGGCTGGGGCTAACCGCCCGCCCCCATCAGCATAACCCCTGAATCTCGAGCCATAGTTTCATTGCCACCATAAAACTTAGGGTTCTCCCTCGAATTCGACGCCATGTCGCTTATCACCTTATCTCTTCCGCGCCCACGGTTTTGTCGACCATATATGACTTGGACCTAGGCCTTGTCCCCAGCCCCCCTTTTCCCCAAGCACTTACCTTATGCCTTCGCTTCGGTTCTATGGAAGGTTCCAGAACCTTGGGTTGGGGCTAATCCCGAGCCCCTGGCTCCTTTTCACCTGTGGTCTCATGGGTGTAAGGTGACCGAGGGCCATGGGCTTAGCCCCGACCCCATTCCCTAATGGTCATATGTCAAAAGTTTAAATAGCATTGGAGAGCTATAGAGGTTAAGAAACACTCCCGACACTCTGGTAAGGTGCTACTCTATCTGTTGATAGGTCTCATGTTCGATCCCCATGGAGACCAGTTTAGGCCATAACAAAATTTTAGTCAACCCTGAGGTGCCACATGGCAACTCGTGATTGGGCCACATGGCACCCTATAATTGGTCCAACACATCATTCAACAACTAATCAAATACTGACATTGTTGAACCAATCTGGTGAGGCCAAATGGAAGCCTACCATTGACCCAAAAAACATAGTCAACCTACCTAGTTAGCATATGGACTATCCAATCAGCAGTCCTGCACTTCAACCCGCAAAATTTTACATGTTTAGGAAAATGATCAAAACATGATATATGGAGCATACGATATCGGTCTTGAGCGATTCAAGTTGCGTTGGATTCAAGTTGGTGAGATCTACGTCTTGGCACTGGTTTTGAGCACTTTTGAACACTTTTTTTTATCAATTTATTGATCCATTGGATTACTTAACAATCATTGCTTCCTTGTGAACTATTTGGCTGGTTGATCAATGATTCATTCATATTTATATGCCCGTGTGCCTTTTCTAGATTAGTACTATTACTTGTCTTTAAAGGGCCCGCTTTTCTCTTCCCTGTTCGATAGAAGGACCTTTATACTTTCTGCAGTTGAACATTTCACAAGGCATACTCACTTGTTGATCCAATAATACCTATGTATTACTCTCTTGTGCTAAAATTTGTAGCCAAGGAAAATCTACAGGGATACATGGCAGTCGAGTTAATACTCCGGATGGGGGTCCTACTCCAAATTGTATGAGGTCTAATTGCGACTTCACATTGGGGATAACCCCCTTGGTTGATGGATTTCCAACACCATTAACAAAACCATCAAGTTATTCATCATCAACCCACAATATGCCCCTTACATATAGACAAATGAAGAGAATGCAACATTATTATCTCTTAAGTACTTAATGTACTCTTATTTAGATAAAGTAAATTAGTTATTAGTAATGAATGAAATGACTGAAAAATAGATTGACATCCTCTCTTGATGGTTAGTCTGAAAATACACCAAGATTATCTGTAGATTTGAAAAGTTTATTTTTTCAGAATCGATTGGTGGAGATGTTTGCATTATGGTCGTCTTGTAAAAGATTTTGATTTCAACCTCTTCATCTTTTACAAGTTGTCTAATGACATGTCATTAGATAAGATAAGATAATGCAATATTATTGATGTTTGACAAATGACCATAAAAGTAAGGTCAATTAGACGAGAGAGTACAACCAGTGTGAATCCAATGTGGTAGTGTCAGCACAACTCTTAGAAAATTCCATGCATGAAGAAAGAAACCTACACAAGTATAATATCATAACATATGTATAGGACCGTGACAGAGGTACAGTGATATAAAACACTAAGTTTGTCCAAGACTAGAAGATGGGAAACACAACCAAAGAATCCCTTAAAAGAGAGTGTGTGAGAGAAATATGTCAAACAATGAATTTGATGATGGCATAGTACATCACTATGTTTGGTGCTCCAATACAATGTTGCATTCTTTCCTAATTTTAGAAAAACTTGATTGTCATATAAAAGACATATTGACTTTGTTTGCTTCCACATCAAACCTCCTAGTAACTTGAAAATAAAACTAAATGCATGAAATTGTGTGCAAATTTCGTAATATGTATCTACAATAGTCTCCAGATATGCATAACTTTCGTATATGCACATTTCTTTTGTATATGCGCATATATTACGTATATGCGCAATTTTTGTGTATGTGCATATCCTCTGTATATGCGTATATCTTTCGTGTATGCACATATCTTATATATGCGTAACTTCTAGATATTCATATATACAGAATATATGCACATATACAGAAGTTTATAAATGAAAGATATGTGCATATATGAAAGTTGTGCATATACAAAAGACATGAAAATATACAAAACATGTGCATATACAAAAGTCACACAACTTCTATATATGCATATATTTTATATCGCATACCTTTCGTATATGCGCATCTTCCATATATGCACATATCTTTCATATATGCACAACTTTCATATATGTGCATATACAAAGGTTGCACATATATGGAAGATATGCACATATACAGAAGTTGTGCATATACGAAGGTTGAACTAGTGCAAACCTTCTGCATATGCATAGCTTCTGTATATGCACATATATGAAAGTTATATATATATGGTAGATGCACATATACAGAAGTTGTGCATATACATAATTTGTGTGCAACTTCAGCCACTGTATATGTGCATCCTCCGTATATATGTAACTTCTATATATGCGAATATTCGTTTGTACATATACGGCAGATATGCGTATATATAGAACATGTGCATATACACAAGTTGCGCTTAAATAGACACTGAAGTTTTGCACAACTTTCATATATGCACAACTTTCACATATGCGCACATCTTCTGTATATGTGCAACTTCCGTATATGCACATATATTTTATATATCTGTAACTTTTGTATACGCACATATATTTTGTATATGTGTGACTTATCTATATGCACATATATAGAAACTGCGAATATACGGAAGTTTCCCACAACTTCATTAATATGAATATATGACAACCTCCATATATGCACAACTTTCGTATATGTGTACATTTTTTGTATATGCACAACATTTGTATATGTGCATCTATCATATATGCGCAACTTCTCTATATGCACATATACATATGATATGCGCATATACGGAAATTGTGTGTATATGAAAGACATGTGCATATACAAAAGATGTGAATCTATAGAAGTCGTACAACTTCTATATATGTGCATCATTTGTATCGCATATCTTTTGTATATAGGCAAATTTTGTATATGTGTCATTTTTATTTGCAAAACTTTTGTATATGTGTATATACGGAAGTTGTGCACATACAAAAAATGTGTGCATATACGGAAGTAGTGTATATACGAAGGTTGAAGGTGTGCACAAGGATGCGCATATACAAAAGATATGCACATATACAGAAGAAATGTGTATATATAGAAGTTTTGCATATACAGAAGATGTGCGTATAAATGGAAGTTGTGCATATATGGAAGATATGCACGTATACAGAAATTGTGCATATACAAAAGTTGCACATATATGTAAGATATGCACATATATATGGAAGTTGCACATATATGGAAGATATGCACATATACGAAAGATGTGCATATAAGAAATTCACAAAAATTTTATATATACATATCTTTTGTATCACATATATTCCATATATGCAAATATACAGAAGTGCGTATACAATAGTTGTGCGTATATTGAAGATATGTGTATATACAAAAAATATGTGCATATACGAACGTTATACATATACAAAATATCTACTTGTACATCGTATATGAAATTAGTTGAATCACATATCTTTCTCTGGTATTTTCAGCACTGAGTCACTTTTAGTGATAGGGACGTTACTAAAATCATTAAATAAGAGAGGCCTATCCAAACTTTCCCTTTGTGGCTCTTAACATAGAAGGAATTACTTCCATGTGAGCCATGTAGATTGAACATCCTACATATTAAACATGTCGACTTGGAGTTGACATCATGACATTGATTAAGAGTCTTCTTTTATACATGTCATTCAGGCAGAAAAACAAGCTTAATTAGTCTTAGGTCATGGCCATCAAATTCTAATCCCATTCCAAATTGGTGTGATTAGCTCACTCTATGTATAAGAATGAAGTGAAATGGCCACAAGCATTATCTCTTTCCAAGGACACATCACCAATATCAAGTAATACGCATATGAATGAAAAATAATTCCATACACATTACAATTGCACCACCATGATGAATGTGTACATGTTGGTGTAGTAATAAAGAAAGGTAATGCATTGAAAAATGATATGACACCCTTGGTCATGTACATAGTTGGTTTTCCTACAGTTAATTTCAACAAAGGTTTTATGACTAATAAAAACAAGTTGCACACAACTTGATGGTAAAAACAATATAGCTCCTAATAAATAGTCAAGGGGTGTCAAAGTGTTTGTCTTGCCATTTATATCTGCCATGCATTGATTGGGACACTGAAGCTAGACAATACTTGACGTTCATCATCCATGGCATGGCTTATGGAAGATGGATCAACCATGTTGATGATAGATCCAAACTACCTCATATGATATTTATGTGTGCAATGGGTTATATATTTTGAATTAAGTCAAAGGTCCAACCAAATTTGAATTTTCCTACCCATATTTTACATTTTGAATTCACCCACCCACTCTGTTTGAGTTCGATTTGCATGAGATAGTGAAATGACCTCCATAAGCTTTTAATAAGAGGGAAAGGATTTATTGAACATCATAGGAGCGAAGTGTTTGGATTGTGCTCCTGCTAAATATGTAGTCATAAAGGGTGCACGAATCCAATTACTCTCTTCTTCTAATAGTTGGGATCTCTCAGTGAACCTCTTTGCCTCTATAGAAATCCTTGTGAATTCTATGCATGTCGAAAGATCTAGATCAAAGGGTTTTTTACTAGACCTTTTAGCCATCAATTCATCCTCTTCTTGGTCATGCATTTTCTCAAACTGTGTAGTAATTATGTGCTTCAGGGATGTCTTGAGAGAGTGCTCCAAATGCATCTCTGACACTTGCAATTGAAGCCCCAATTCCTACACCCCGACCTAGTGCCTTTTTTTATCTCCTTCTTCCCACTAGTATTCCTTTTCTCATGCTTCCAACATTTGCATGTCGCACTATAATGCCTCAACCTAAGTAGAGCCCCGCCTTTCTTGTAGAGCTCTTTTAGATGGTTGGCATCGATTCGAAGGGCCTCATTTGAATCCTCAAATTCCCATTTCAATTATTTTATCTACAACCACGTCTTTGTCATGTTAGAGTAAGAACACAAAAGGCCATTAATGATATGATTATTAGCATTGGAAATGGAGGAGTTCTAATTTGAATCAGAGTGGCACCAAATCATATGTTTCCTTCTTCTCTCAAGTCCTCCAAATCTAGATGCAACATGCTCTCAGTTGGCTTCCCCTTCTCAGTCATGAGATTCACAATGTTATCGAGGTTGTCCATGTGGATGGTGAAGCCATCATCATTGGATATATTTATATAGGGTTGTTTGATGGCCACCTTGGCACCCATAAGGTAAAGCTTCTTGATGTCCACTTGGGGAGGAATTGCATCGTAAATTTCAAACCAAGTTGCAAGACCATTTTCATTGTCGAGAAAAGTCCTGACAATGCACATCTTGTACACCTTCGTGAAAAGTGTTCCATAGACTACCCAATCGCAGTGGACTTCCCCAACCTGCAATTCGGTGAATGAAATGGGTCTCAGCCTTTTGAAGGGAACCAAAAAATTTGCACCACCACTGCTGCTATCTCTAGGATCTATAGAAGATGATTGTAAAATAAAAAAACATCCTACGTCGACTTAGCTTTGTTTATAGGCAAGAATATGGATGAGATCAACATGGAGTTGGAGGAGGGTTCACTTTTTGATTCTATCTGAGGTGTCTCGGAGGAGGGATCTCTTCTCTAGTCTCTCTTAGGTGTCTTGGAGGAGTGATTTCCTCAAATCATTCACAAAAATAGTTAGAAGTGAGGCCTCCATTAAGCGATATAAGTCCTCCATCCTTCTTCTTACTCTTCTTCTCCTTGCTCTTCTTTCTCGGTTAACTATCAACTTCACTACCTTCTTCGTTTATGTCCTTGTGTTGCAAATTTCTTATGTTCCAAATCCATATTTAATGATAAAGGCATTGTATCATAGTTAAATAAAGCTAAACCCTTCAAAGTGTGATGCATCGGTGCTTTCGCTCTATTCCATATGAAGTAAAAGAGTGTGTTCTGAGTTCCTTCCTAACTTAAGCATGACTATCTTCTATCATTCTTTTAGATAAACATTGCTTCCCTCCTCGTTTAAAAGTGAGTATGTTCCCTTTAATTTAACAATGTCCCATTGTTATGACCAAAACTACTTGTCATGGAATGGTAGATTATGAAAGTAATTTCTATACATTTCCTAAATTCATATCATTTAATGTTTTACAAATTATATTTAAACCTGTTATTTCTAAAATAATATGACACCTTATTTATTTCTCATTACATTAAATAAATGATTTCTTGGAAAAATAATTTCAAAGAATATCTATCCAACCTTCATATTTTCATCTGAATCCTCTAACCACGGATGAGAAACACATATAAAGACATATTTTTATTATTCTTTTCATAAAAGCATGAAAACAAACTTTTTTCTTTAAGAAAACATTCTACCTTAACCATTGGTGACATTTTTTATTCCTTTTATTATTAAAAATATGCAAATCAACCATAAACTAAATCATTTCAATAAAGGTTAACATTTTACCTTATTCATCATTGGAATATGATTAATTTTATAAAAAGTATATTCAAATCATAATATTTTAATATAAAGATTCAATGTAATAGTTGGAAAGACCTATTTTATTATTAAAAATATATAAAATAACTCTAAAATAAATCATTTTAATAAAAGTTAACATTTTCATTAATCATCATTAAAATGTGATTAAATTTATAATAATTCTATTTAAATGATAATATTTTTAAAATAAATATTTGGTATAATAATTGAAATATAGATTTAACACTATTCTTATTCCATTTAAATTCAATTTAACTTAGGATGCAAGCTTCTGTGATTTATGATCATATATCAAGTCACTTTTGGAAAAATCACATAGAAATTTCAAGGTTGATGCTTTTAGAATCACTTATAGTTCATCATCAAGACAAAAATGGATAATATTATATTCACATAAAACATTAGAAAATAAATAAAAACTCATTGAAATTATATATATATATATATTAAAAAACTTCCCTCACTACTAATACTATCTTAAAATTTATTATAACTATTTACTATTGGGTTGACTCATCTACAAGGTGTGCACGTCTTGTCTCATTTGACTAAACTTTACACATAAATAATTAATTAGGAAAAATACATTTTAACATAACTATTTTTTAAATAATCAATCTTATCATAATATTGTGGTATCCACATAAAGTGTTAAACTTTAAAAAAATTGTATTATAATTAATTTTATTCTTACTTTTATGAAATTAAAGTGAGTGTGCTTGTAACTGGGGCAAAATAATCACTTTAAAATATTTTACCATTCTCATTTGGAATAATCTTCATATTTATTTAGTTTATTTTTTTATAAAGTACTTTACAAATTAAATATTATAAAATGTTATTTTATTAAATTTATAAAAACATTAAAATTATTTTTATTATTAAATTATTAAAACTATATGTAGAGAGAGATAAATTAATAAAATATATTGAAAATAAAATATTAATAAAACTTATCATTTTATATTTACATTTTCCCCTTTCAAAAATAAAATTTGCACGAGATTTGTTATTTTTATTATATTTTAGTTATTTAATCTTTAAAAATATTTTAATCCACTTATTTTTTTAATAATATAATTATTTTGATTATAATGCTTTCATTTCTAGATATATTCATATATAATCTTTTGTATGTGTGCATTTATAAAACATGCTTATATTAATATGTACTTGTAAAATTCCCGGATGCGGGTGAGTAGTTCGGAGCGTAGTACGAAGATGGCATGGAGGGTGGGCGCATGGCCACTCACTGCCGCCAGCTGGAAGCGCAGGAGGCAGGAGTTATTGTTTCATACAATCATCTTTAATGTTGCATTAACACAGCTCTCTCCCGCTCACCAGTTTGACAGCTGCAATGGTGCTCGACACGGTCTTCACTTTTGTTCTCCCCATTCGCTCATGTTGGCATAGCAAGGTTGAAGCTTCTTGTTCTCGAGACAGATGAGAGCACTGTCTAGCTCTAGATCGAGAAGCTAATACTTATCCGAGCTTTCACGCTCCAATTCATCCGTTTAGCATCTTCCTCTGTCGCCACTTCGCAATCCCCTCTTTGGTTGTTTGTTCTGCTCTCCAGCTCAATTCAACATGTCGCACAAGGATGGGCTGCAGAAGAGGCAACTCTCACGACAGGGTCCCCCGCTAGGCGTCCTCAACAACCTCGAACCCTTCGTCTGAGGCTTCGGATTTCGGCTTTAACAGCTATCCTGCGACCAGAAGTGATCGTGACAGAGGAAGGGGGCATTTCATGTCAGAGGTGCACTCTCACCACTCCAGTACGCACACGGCTCGCTTCCGCTTCCCTTGTAGTCTTGGCAATTCCTCCTTCATTGCGTCGGTCACCGTAGAATTGAGTGAGGATGCTGGGGGTTCGGGGACAGTCAGTCCAGGGGCTCCTCAGTACCAGCGGATGGAAGACCAGAACGTTTCCTCGCCGATTGTGACTTCTCAGAGAAGGGACACAGGGGGCTCTGCTATTCAGGATTCGACCACCCATGCTGGCCCGAGCGCTCCTGCAGGAGAAGGTCCTTCAAGTAAAGAGGGCCAATCCTCGGAGTTTGAAGAACCAGATCAATTCGGGTGCCGCATTGTTGAAGAGCAGCCTCCAACATAGCATGAAGACTGAATAGGTTTGCGTCTTTTGGTTTTGTTCAAATGCTGAAGGCAGTTGCTCAATCCCCTCAGGATACAAGGTCATCTCATGTTTTTAGCTCCCAGAATCAGGTTTTTCCAACTTTTTACGAGCCGGTTTCCCCTGCGTGGGCGGCATTTCCCTGTTTGTTGGTTACTGTCTTGGTTCATGTTGTTTACAGGTCAGATTTTGGTCACTGTCTTGGTACTGAGTTCTCCGTTATGGTTTTCAGTTATTTCAAGTCCTGAAGCAAGTCATTATGTAGGTCCTCTGGTCAGTTTATCAAACGTTTTTTGTAAGCATGCCGTCTCGTGGGCTAGAACTCTCGAGGCCTCTGCCTCGTTGTAAGCATATTTTGTATCAATATAGGAGTAGACCAATTCAAAAAAAAAAGATGTACTTGTAAAAGTGGGTGTCAATATGCACATATACAAACACTAGTCTTTGTATATGTGCAATTTTGTAAATACACATTTACAAATATAGATATATGTATAGGTTGTTGTGCATGCACATATATGGATGCATTAATGAAAGCAAGAATTTGTATGTAATTATATATTGAAATCACATTTGTATATATATGCATATATGGAAGCCAACATCCATATATGCATATTTATAGAATCTAGCTTTTACTTATGCACATTTATAGAGTCTAACATCCATATATACAAGCATATATATTGAAGTTGATTTCTTTAAATGCATATATATGAAAGTCACTCTCTTTTCAACAACTATTTCTTTTTAAAATATTTAACAAATATTTTAAATTGATACAAGTGAATTCAAGTATTTTGTTTTCTAAATATTTAATTTATTTTAATATTTAATATTTATTTTTGCCTCTCCCTATTAAAATTGAAGTTCGATGAAATCTTGCTAATATTGATGGGAGCAAATTAAAATTCAAATGTGTTTACGAAAATAATTTGATTCGAAACGCATAATGGAAAATATGAATGACTACTTTACCCTAGATGTTTTCCATCTTTGTTTTAAGATAAAAGGAACAACAATTATTCAAGATGGTTTTTCATCTCTGGAAGAACGATTAAAAAAGACCATTGAAATTTTGAAATAGAGGAAAATGAGCTAAGAGTTCATACCCAACTGTGAGATTGAAGAAAATAAATTTGATTCTCATTTAATTCAAGAAGCCTATTTGGAAAATTCTGGTTTACTAACCCATGCATGAATCATTAATATTTATAAAATAAAACTAATTTTTTTTTGAGTAAGATGGAGAACGTTTGACTTAGCTGAAAGAAGTACTCAAAATATTTTATTCTACTCAAAAACATTTCAAAAATGTCACTTGGCCTACAAACTCAAATCTAACCAATGTGTATTAAGAACATTTATTTATTTCGTTTCTGTGAGGAAACAATTTTAGCTTTTAAAATGACAATCGTTGTAAGTTGTAAACCATTTGTCTATGTTTCCCATAGTTATAGCGTATTTAACTGCATAAGGTTTGCCAGCGAGTTTTGAGTTTGATGCAAGCAATATGTTAAATCTCCTCATCTCCTATAGCACAGGCATCCAAATTTTCTTCTCAGAAAAAGAGATTCTACACCCATTGAGATTGTTGCAGGCAACTATTTACATTTATTTTATCAATGTTGGCTGGGATTTCTCGCATGTAGATCACAGTCAAAAGAAATGAAAGTGAAGCATTAATGGAACAAATATTTGAGAGTCCATAAAAAGACCTCAGAGCAGCTATGCACCTGAGATTTAAAATCCCTTCACCAATAAGAGGCACTAACTATAGCACGTTTCACACAGTCGAGAGGTAGCCATGGCCACAGAAAGGACGAACCCGACAATGAGAGGCTGGGTGTTTAACAAATGTTTGGGATGGAGATCGAATGGTTATGGTCTGAGTGACAATCAAAGTTATGTTTCCAAGCTCAATCAAACTAGTAGTGAACATAACTCTTCGGGCAGGGAAGGATACACTTGTGGGTAACTATATATATATAGTGAAAATACATTCCTGAGCAACTGTCTATATACAAGAAAGAATACACCAACCAGTTAAACTATAATTGTCAAACACGCCACCTCTAAAATAATCATAGAATGATTCAAAGTAGTTTTGGTTTTGTTTGTACTTTGAAAGAAAGTTTGCACATTAAGTGATGTAATCATTATCATCATAGATGAAATTATATAGTTAATTTCTCCCAAATCTCACGTTCATCATCTCGTTATACTACATATAATGGACCATCCCATCACAATCTTTATTAGCTTTCTGTATCATCTTCTTCCACTCCCCAGTCGCTCGGCCTTCCTTGAAACTCGGCGACTTGAGCACCGCCTAAAGCTCTAAAAAAAAGAGTGAGTATTCTCGTCAAAAATGTTGAATGCCTCAATCCAATCCGCATCTTCATGATCCACTTTTGTGTCTTCTTCTCGCCCTGGTTTTCAACTCATTGATTCCTACAACGTAACGAACTGGTGAGGATCCACGTCCCCATTGCCATTGACATACATTGTTCGAATCGTGGAGGCCAATTCCTCTTCGCCAAAACACAGACTTAGCTCATCGAAGGACTCTCTCATCTCTTGTTTTTCCATAATCATGTCGTCATTCTTGTCGAAGGTCGAGAAAACCCTCTTCAGTTCCTCTTGCCCAACAACATTGTTGGGCACCCATTCGATTGAGTTTTTTCCCATTGTTGCAGCCACTTGAACTTCCTAGGATATAAATTTGACGATACCCAGCACTACTAGACGCGGAGTATGCACGGCCAAATCCAAAACAGAGTGGGCGGACAAATTGATTTTTTGCTTTGCATTCTTGTTATATAAGTAGCATTATTAAAGAGTACAATATTAAAACTATGATAGAAATTATTTTTCCAACAATTAACTTAAAGAAACATTGTAATTAAAAAAATTAAAAAAAAAAAAAAATACGAAACTTACATACATGTACAATGAACAGTTAATAATTAAAAGATGGCTATTTCAGGTGGCGTGGTTTTCTTTAAATAATAGTGATGAGTCAACTTGCATTTGCGGTTGGTTGGCACCCAGAGATGGTTGTTCTCACTGCTAGTTTAACCAGTGAGTTATGATAGGTTTTCCCACCTGTGAAAAAAATAAAATTAAAAGAAAATAGTTATACAAAAAATAGAGCGTAGGTGTAATATAAATTATCACGTGTTTAACAAAAATAAAACAGTGAAACAATATGTATATATGACCACAATGTGTGAGATAAAATTGTGATCAGAAAAACAATGGTTAAGTAATAAACAAAGGTGCACTATACAGTACATACATTCATTTAAAACAAATAAAATGGAATCGATATGCATATATACAGATCACTAAAACATGAAGGCATTGGATTAACTAAATACAACAACCAGGAGGATATACAGTTGACAAATGAAATCAAAATGAAACACTTCAAAGAGAAAATGAAAGGCTACAAAAATTTGGACTCATCTACGGAGGCGGAGGAATTGCCCGGATGGCCAAAAGTGGTCGGAATCTAAGCAATAAAATTTCAAAAAATATTGTAGAGGCAATGTTTGAATCATGTTTTTGATTGTGGAAATGGATTCAACACCATCAAAAACTTTTGGGGCACTTAAAATCTTGAAGTTTGACAATTGGAACTTGGATCTACAAAAATCTCTACCATATTTTCTCAAAATATGACTAGAATTACCATAACTTTCAGGGCAAAAAACTAGTCTCTTTAGACTACAGCCAAAAATATAACAAGGGATGAAATCGAAAAATGAGTTTTTCCTTTATTGCTTCAATCAATCTTTCAATACAACTACTTAGTATATTAAAGATGGAATAGATGTATGCAGGGAGCAGACAAAGTTAAATTTAACTAGATTAATGACCTGAAAGAAACTACACTCCTACATAACCATCACTAATCAGTAACTAGGCAATAACTAGATAAATGCCCTTAAAGAAACTACACTCCTGCATAACTATCATTAATCAATAATTCTTATATGTGGAGGATAGTGACATTCATATTCTCTTCCTCGATTTGAATCTTGTTGACCCTAAGTAAGTCTTCTTTAAGGCATCATGTTTGGCTCGAGAGTGCCCAATTGCAACAAAATATAGTGTAGTTGAGTTGATGGTTGGGTGGAGAGTGGCTCTCCCTTCTTCAATTTCCAACAAAGCTTAAGTGACTAAGATAAGTGTATATATTTTATTTAATGAAATGGTTTGATTTGAATCAAAGTTTCATGAATGTTGTAATGCTAGATTACTAAGTAGATTGTAATGATGCGTTGAATCAATGTACGATTATGCTTGGTTACCAATTATCATTTCTTTTAGGAATGAATGATGTATGTAAAAGTATTCCTTAAAGTATGTTTTACTATAATGGTTTTGAGATATATTGGGTTGTGGAAAAGAATCCTAAGGTTGATATGAGCCTAAAGCTCATCTTGTATTCTATCAGTGTGCTTAGCCATTGCTAGGCCAACAATGGGATTGAACAATTGTGTTGTATCTATGAATTGAAATGAGAAGGCTTGAAGGTTATTTAGTGATAGAAGATTTTGTTTCCTCTAAATATAAGATAGAATATTGGTCTTTTTGTTTCTAAAAGTTTGAAGTTGAAGTGTGAAGTTGTAGTCTAAAAGGAGTGAGCAATACCTCATTCAATTGGGTGGAGTTATGAATTTGCAATGGACCAATTATTTGTCTTCTTTATAGAAGAATATTGGTTGTGGGAATTTCTTTATAAATATTTTATAGGTTGTTGAATATTTCTAAGCCCTCGCAAATCTTTGGGAAAGTTCTTTGCCCAGTTGGAGTCAGTTTCAGTCCTTGAAACGAGGTTGGAAGCTTAGGAAGTTTTAAAATTTGGGGATTGACATAAAAAATTTGGGGATTGGATATTTGGCCCCCATCCCCTAGTCATATGATTCAATGAGAGTTGTGACAGTGGACTAGCGAAAAGGGGCTTAAGTTTGGAAAGAGAGTGTTAATGGATGTGGATATTCAAGATCTGTTAAGTACAAAAGAATTTGAGCACTGGGATTTGTCAACAATTTGTAATTTGAGATCTTTCAATTGCAATAAACAAGAATTCGAAATATATCAAGTCATGGAAGTGGGAACTGAGATCCATCATTGTCTGGGTATCTAGAAATAAAAGACAAAAAAAAGCAAAAAAAAAAAACTTAAAAAGGGAATTTTCTCTGAAAAGTCAAATTTTCAATAGTAGAATCAATGTGTAACAAAACCAGAAGTTGGTAGAGGTCTAAGGATCTGGAATCTATCAAAAGCTATGAATTGACATCAAATTCAGTTAAGTGCTAGAGATAGATTATTGAACCCTGTCAAGTAGTAGACTAGAACAATAAAAAAAGGAAACTTCATGAAAAATCTGGTCCATATGCTAGCACAAAAGACCATGTTGAAGTCACTAGAGCCCATGTGGTCACTCACAAATATTTCAAGTATGTGGGTGCTAACATGGCATGATGATGTGTCACACTAATGTGCCATGATGATATGTCATGCTTATGTAGCATGAGATGCAAGTTTGGCTTACATGGCATGGTGATGTGGCATGATAATGTGGTGAAATGATGTGTAGAAGGAGTTGATGTGGTGGTTGTTATGGCACTATGTGATAAGGATGACATGGAATCTAGAAATCCAAATTTTTGGGAGATAGGGATTTTCATATCTAAATAAATCAAAAAGATCTAAAAACCTAGATATTCAGATAAGTAGGAATTTAACCCACATGGACCTAGGTTAACATGGTAGGTATTGGCAAGGACAAGACTGATGCAACAATACTAAGGTAGAGGTTAGGTGGCAACCTTGTGGAAGTAATGTGGAAGGTGGAAGTTCTAGATAGTGGATAACTGGAAATCCATATAAGTGGGACTTTTAGAATTTCCTATATTTGGATGTTGACCTAGTTGACCGAGAATTTTCGTATATTTGAAACAATCTAGAAGTTTGGAAATTTCCAAATGGATCCAAAAGTTTGGAGATATGGATTATTTGAGATCCAAAACTTTTGATAGAGGGTACTAATGGAAAAGCTTGGATCCATATGGGAGTGGCAAGATAACATGTCAAGTGAGCATGTGGCCCTATGTGGTGGTGATATGTGGGAAGGGACTTCCATGTGTTAACCATGTGTTAGCCATGTGTTAGTTAAGGTAGTATTGTACAGTGGAGACATGTGGGGCAAATGATTTCCATGTGTTAATGGTATGGATGTTGATGTGGTGCTTTTATAATGAATCCTCTGATGGGCATAAATTTGTGTCTAGAAGTCGGATTTGGATTAAGTTTATATCATTTTAAGGCTCTTGATGAACTAAAGACAATTGTGATATCATAAAGGAGGTTTAAGGTGGATGAAGGAAGAGAAATTTTTATAATCCCATCTTCATAAAGTAACCTTGGAGGTCAAGTATAAACACCCCATTCCCTTAAAAAGGTCTTGAGTTGGTTGGGTGTCATTATATTTTCTTGTTAAGTTCTCTCGAGAAGGGAATCCAACCTATTTTGTTGATAGGGTTCTCTTGCAGAGTTTTTTCAAGAACAGATGCCCTTGTTTGATCACAAACTTTATTAAATCCAAGAGGATGAAAAAGGGAAGGATTTTCCCATTTTTTACCTACTCTTGAAAATTTCAAAATTGTGCATTAACCCCACACCATTTTACTTGCAAAATAAGTTTGCCCCACATTGTTCTCATGCATTCTAAAAGGTTTTCTAGGATAAATATGAGTTAGTATTGTTATGCTATTAACAATGTTAATTACCTCATAATTATATTTTAATCCATTCTTTATTTAGGATACATTTTGGAGATATCATTTTCTTATCTATATTACAATGAGCTAAAACCATTGGAAAAACTAAGAAACAATGAACCAATTCATTAGGGGCTCCACCCTTGAATGTTTGGATGGGGTACTTGGTGCCCCTCCATACCCACTATAGTTTTTGGGGGTGGCATGGAGGGGATGGAAGAGTCCCCACCATACCCCCTTTATGTGGGGGATAACCCCCAAATCCCCATGAGGATGTCACTAAATCTACCTGCAAATGATAAAAAAACATATCCAACATGCAATGATTATGGATAATGCCTACACGAAAGTCTTGGCACTCACTTTGACGAGAATTTATATGGAAACTAATATGTGTGTGTGTGTGTGTTCGCACGCGTGTGTGTGTGTGTGCTTGCTTTCAACACACCAGGGAAAAATTTAAGAAATCCCCTTAAATTTATATTTATAATAAATGGGTGAATCCCCATGATACATAGGAAAAATGGAAGGTGATTTTATCAATAATATCATATGTATATATAATTGTTTTGGCGAATTTCTCACCAGATTATATTATCTTGTAAAATCATGGCAAATATGTTGTAGTCATTTTTCTTTTTAGTTTAAAAAAAAGAGTATAAAATCATAAAAGAAAATAAGCATATATGTTTACTAAAAAAATAAGTATATACTATATTTGCGCTGAGACTATGGTGCAAGCCCAAAGTTTTGGTTAGTAAAATAAAACTATATTTCAAAGGGAGTGGGCTAGCCTCACGAGTGCCAAGTGGAGCAAATTGTTAAAAGCGTGCAACTGTTAAAAAACATCATTGTACCATACATCGGGTCTGCGCTTACACTAACTCTGAAATCACAACTAGTTCGGCATTTATACTACAGGGTGACCCCAAGTAAGCGGTTTTGAAAAGTCAACGTTGGGGTGATTGACAGCTATGATCAACCCCGACAATACAAAGGGACGAAACCACTTACCGCCAGGGGTGCCCCCAAGGCTGGTTTCCACATCGTCACTTCCATGTCACTCCACCTCACGCCACCTCACCCACCACACTTCCAAATCCCCTGCTACGTCACCCTTTTGTACTCTTTTGTCTCGATTCTCCATTACCTAAATTATAATTTTTTCGCCATTTGTCTATAAAAACCTCGATTTCATTTATTTCTTCTCGTTTATCTGCCATTTTCATTCCAAAGTCCAACTACTACTCGTGACGACCATTGACAATTGAATTTGTCATCAAGTTGCTTTCAAACTACCAGGTATTTACTATTTAGAGTCTTAAACTACCTTGTGTTTTTGAAAGTAAATCTGAAAATGACCAAAAAACCCACTTTATCAGGTTCTTCCACCCATATACCCCTAATGGACATGGAAAATGATATTTTTTACCATGTTTGTTTGTTAAATTTAATGGAAGTCCGTCAAAACATTCTATCCAGTCAAGTTGAGTCATAATTTCCTCAAGAATAGTTAAATCAGGCTTTTTCATTACAATTATCCCTCAAACTTACTTTTTCCCAGAATTTGTCAGTTGATAAATCTCATCTTTATATCCACATAGATGCTATGTAGTGAATTCCCTTGGTGAAAACATTATGCACATGTCTTCCTTGTTGATTTGGCAAGCCCTGGATTTTCCCCAATATGATAATTACACTGCATTTTCTGATGAAACCCTTTAGTATGTCTACAAGATCCTTTCATTAGAGGATAGAAGTAAATTGTATAGCTTGGTTTTGCCTCCAAATGCATTTCTTCCATCAGAGTCTACATAATTTCCCATAGTTTGTTTTTCTAAAAGTGTCAGGCCAGTTTTATCTGTAATTATGGGAATTTTTGGAAGAGATAATACCACAGTGATTGATTTTCAAGCCTTAGGGATTTTCCATTTAGTGATGCAACCTAGAATTATGTTGGATATTCCCACTTTTTTGGAACATTCCATTAATCTACAACTTCTCAACTTCAGTATTTCTAGGTGTTTTAGGTTTCCTTCCTTGATGGTATACCTCTTCCTGTATGTTCATGTTGACCAATTCATGGATTTGGGTCTGAATGTCATGGATATAAATAAGTAAAAGCAGACAGTGATAAATTGGACTGATATGATTAGGTGTAGATAGAAAAATGAAGGCCTCTATTTTTACATTGCTTCTTTCATGTCAATTGTCTATAAAATCATAAATAATATTGTTCCTCCGAGAATTTTACCAAAGGCTCAATCTCTTTAATATCTTTTACAATTGAGCAAAGATTTAAATGGAGCAGAGATCCCACCATACATGCTTCCTTCTTTTGTGACCATGAGAATATTTGCATTGGAATTTATTAGATAAAGCTTGTATCAAGATTAAGTACACGTTGTCCTAGCTAGGAAAGTATTTTCGTTTAAATTACCCAATATTGTTGACCCCTGTATTGTAAATAACAAACAGGTTGCAAAGGATACTGAGAAAAGGCTGTAAGCAATGAACTTTCAGAAAGGGGAGAAGTGGTGCTATGAACCACACCAAGTCATTTCAAAGAGGAGGTTGGAAATATCTTATGCCCCTTATATCCATGAACCAAATCCAGAACTTGAAAAATTGGCAAATTATGGCTTGGTGGAGACATGAGAGAGTATGGAGGTAGAAACCCCTCTTCCTACTGAAAAGGGGTTGAAAATAAGTGTTGTTGATGTCATGGATCTTAATGGAGAAAGTTCCCGAGGCAGTAAAAAAGCAAGAATGATAGGAGGTGAGATAGAATTTGAACTATTCACGTAAATACCTTCAAGTGAGGTTTTTTCAGTTATAACTAGGAGGGATGAAGTGTGCACCATCATCTCCAATTCTAGATGAAGAAGAGCAAAATTCCTTGAATTTTTTAAAAGATACCTATTAGCAAATTGAGGAGAGGAACATGAAGATAAATTCTAATGTTATGTATCAACTAGAAGCTCAATCCAATTTTAAACCAGTTGACATTTTCTTTCACTCACCCTATGGCCCAATCAATTTCCTCTGGTGTAGATTTTAAAACAAATAATTTATTTGTGAACACTAACGACATTCCATTGCCAGATAAAATAATCTTGCATGAGCAGATAGGGGAGTTAATATATAATGATCTCAACAAAACATCATTGGCAGCAAACAACACAGAGGCTTTATTGGGAAAGGTTAAAGATCAATTAAAGCATGAAAGGACTAATTCCTGATCTCTTCATACTCATAGTGAAGAGTATAAGAAGTTGATAATAAATCCTGGGGTAAACCCAGAGGATAAAGAAACATTTTAGTCCTTAATCCAGAGTGCAAAGTCTAAAATCCAGTCTTTAAGAAGGAAACTGAAGCTACCTGCAACAGATCATGTTCAAGCTCCATAAGTGACCTAGATCGGAAAAGAAAAATAAATCTTAGATCATGAGTTACTTGGAAGAAATAAGGAAATAGAAATTCTTAAGGAGCTCAATACAGATCTACAATAGAAGATAGACAAGCATGCCTGCACAATTGTAATACATCCTGATTCTGAAGAGTCAACTGAAAAGCTTACTAGTGTTATGATAGAGCTAAAGATCTCAAAAGATGAATTAAAGAAACTGCAAAAAAATCTGGATGATGTAAAAGAACAACTTAAGCATGAGGAGAGATAGTTGAACATGGCAAGAGAGAATGCAATTAAGCATCACAATAATTACAATTCAGAATGTGATGAAATCAAAGAACTAAAAGAAAATCTAAAAGGTAGCATGTCTCTTATTCAAGCGAGAGAGATCATCTGGAATGATATCATTCAACAAATCAAAGTAGTCTGGGATCATATGGTAGTCATAACTGAAGAAAAGGCAATGCTTAGGGCCTCTAAATCCATCATCTACACCAATAAAACTCAATCACAGGAAAGTGAACAATTAGCTAAAATAATCATTGATTATCTAAATGCTAAGTCTTCTTGGGAATTAAGGGCAGTAAACATTGTAAACAGATCAAGTAAGGTGTCAGAAATAACCAAGATGGTGCAGAAGAACGTGTGTACAAAAAAAAAACACAAAATTGTTAGAAGTTGCGGAATACGTGGCAGCTTTTAATTTCAGTTTTGATAAGAGAGTCAAAGCAAGGCAACCTCCTTTCCTAGGAACAATATGAAATATTGTTGGTGGAAGCAAAAAGCAAGATCAGTGCATCTCATGAGAAACCAACAATTTTGAAATGAGCTACAATCGTGAACTACTTGTAGAGGGACTTCCAACTGCTATGGTTAGTCAAAACTTTATTCACTGAGAATCCCACATACACCAAGGTAATCAACTTCAAAATGGATTTCAATGGAATGTTACAATGTCCAATTCCTGACTTAACCCTATGGAAGAAGTCTCAGAGCTTGATTTCACCAATGAATGTTCGAGTTGTGCAACATGGAGCTTCATCAAGTGAGCCTGGAGTTGCACAAGAGTCCCAAGTTATCAAATGATTATTTTTTAATATTTTCAATTTTTGGCAAATGTCTCATTTTTGTAATTCTAAGAGTTATAAATTTCAAATAGTTTAGTTTTTAAATTTTCATGAGGATCAAATGGTTTAGAAGCAGCTATGACAGTTGACAGTTTTGATAATTGTTTTCAGTGTAAAAGTTCCTTTAAAAGAAGATCAAGGAACTAGTTTTGGGGTTCCAACTTTGGCCTAGAAATAAAATGTTTATTGTGCAATGTAAAAGATTTTCTTTGAGAAGTAATGAAATTTCAAAGATGATTCCAATTGTGTGTTGATTATGCCATGTTTATTTTTCTATGTAAGTCATTTGTGTATTGTTCTTCATTTGTGTACTTGGTTTAATTGTTTAATTCCACTTAGTTTACTAAATACGTATATATTATTTATGTTTAATTGTTGTTGTTCCACTTCCAAAGTTTCACACTTACTTTAATTATTTTTTTATTTATCATTTAGTATGTGACATGTCATGCAAAACGTGCTTATTAAATTCAAAACCTTCCATCAATCAAATGCAATTGAAAACACTTATGATAATGTGGAATTTCCTTCCACTTTGGCAATGCTTCAAGCTCTAGGGTTGGTCTAGTTTTATATTTGGGAAAGTGGAGACAAGACTTTATACAAAATAATGTCGGTCTCATGCCAATAGGTCTCCTATGATGAATGTGTAGGAACCTAGTACATAAACCATTTTTCTCTTCGCTTAGATACCCATGGTTCATTTCCCTTTCCAAATATCAATAATTATTTTCCAAGAAAATATAAAATAAGCACAGTGGTTTACTAGATTATAAAAGCGAAGATGCTAAAGAAATGCCACAAAGTGAAATGAAATAAAAACAATTTTCTTGAAACCACCAAATATATAAAGAAAACAATAATAATTATAAAACTAGATGAAGATATATGAATCTAAGCATGAAATAAGAACTAAAATCATTCAAGGGACTAACATAATCTTTGACCAAAACAAATCCAAAACTCAAAACTCAACAAAATGCCCCAAACACAAGCAACATATAAACCATTAAAAATTTCCAAGATATTGGAGCTAGACATCAAGGTAGTTTCATGTACTTGAATGAGCCCATTGTTGCTTTGCGATAATCTTGTTAAATTAGTTATTTATCATTTAATACTAGTCGGACACTATCTATGTGAAAATAAATAGGTCCCAGCTTCATCAAATCCAACTTCATTTCCTGTCACATATAAGAAACAAACAATGTAATGATTAAATATGAAACATCAATCTTAAAATAACACGCATCAAAGAAATGTAGTTGCAATGTTACAATCAAAACTACAAAATATAGAACATGTTTTTACCTGAAATTGGCATATAGTAATCTTACATGATCAATGGAACATATATTCCAAAATAAGAGTCCCCTCGCATATATTGAATTAGATTACGTCTTAGGGTATATCAATTTTACAGTTCTCATCTTGGTCCTCATTTTCTACATTGTGAACATGATCTTCCCCAAATGAATTGTCGTTATGAGCCTCCAAAACATTATGTTTTGTATCAAGTTCATTAGATAAATTTTTTATATGTTTTTATCCCCTTCTATCACAATCTAATCACCAAAGAGTTAGTGATATTACATATGGAAAATTATTAATGACATACTTTGTTACATATAATGTTAAACATGTATCCACATGTTTATCAAGCTTGTTCGTCAACTTTGACTTCAAGAATGATAGTGCACTAAAAATTCTTTGTTCCTCCATTGATTCCAAAATCATGGTTTAACATAAATCTGCTAATTTGATATATTCTGATATGTTTTCTTGCAGGTATTGGCTAACACTTAAAGTAGCCCATAATCTTTCTATAGTACCATTTTCAGTACGATTCTCCAAAAAAGGATATTTCTTCCAAATTGTTTCAACAAAGTTTTCACCTTGTTGATACAATTTTGATGAATCTAAAATACCTTCAATATGTTCTCCATGTATCGATACTTTCCTACAAAAGTGGTCTACTAACATTTTAATCTCTTTTGAAAATTGACTTTTAAATTTCTTGGACATAATTTGACAATTGTTCCAATATTGAGGGTATACCACACACATGGCCTCCAACAATTCATCTCGAGGAAATCGTTCTCTTATCTCTGATGATAGTGATCTTGCAATTTCTATCAAATTTTGTCTCACTGAAATCACAATATTATCAAATTAGTCTCCTGACACGGGGCAATATTTGGTGATGTGTCATGTCTTACTAATATAATCACAGGGAACCATATACCGACACACTGCGATACATAGAATCCCTTTTTCAAAAAAAAAATAGTATTTTCTATATTGATGATCTTAGTCCAACTTGTAAACTCTGGACCAATAAAAAAAGAGTTTGGCATCATATACAAATTATCTAATGCAAGGCATGCTAAGTTTCTTGCATTTGTGTATTCTATAATATACATTGTGTGATTTTGAGACATTTTCATGAGGAAATTTATTTCATGTAGGATAAGAATAATTCCAACCAATGTCAATAATGTGTTTATATCAATTAGTCAAAAAATAAAATCTTGATATTTATCTACATTATAGCAATTTTCATGCATCAACCCTACCAAAGATTTGAACTCACTAAATAGTCTTTGAATTGGTCCATTCAATGAGATCCATCTTGTATCAATATCTTTCAATAGTTTTTTTCCATCTGTAACACCATCTGCAAAATGTTGACACTCTAAAAATCATTTGGGACTATAAGAAAAGTATGCATGAATCTCACGTACAACATCTTCAACTTTTAAAATTTATGGAAACATGCTTACTATTTTAAATGAAAGATTCATCCTATGAGCCATACAATGAATATTAAGCATATATGGAGAGGTTGATAGTTGTATTCTAACACAAAGGTCACTTCTTTTTCCTTGCATTATTGATGCTCCATTTGCTCCCACACATACCAATTTTTTTTCAATCATTAAATGATCTATACCACTTTCCTTCAAACTAGTAAGAATAAGTTCATAAATATTTTCAGCTATAGAAGTCTCTCTCATATGTTTAATCCCAAGTAGATATGAATGCGTAATATGGTCACTAACCATATAAATGTTCATGCAAATCCATGAAATATTATCTATAGTCGTAACCTCATCCAAAGACAATGTCAAAAACCTACAATTTGCAATCTTCTCTTTCAAACCATCCTTTTCTACTTGAGCTATATATCTTTACCATTCCTAACAACTGGTTATAGGCCAATGAGAGAATGGAAAGTTTGACAATTGAAGAAAAGATAGATATTTCATGTGATCTGGATAATCTATCATAGGACGACCTCTAGTTAAGATGTGAAATAAAATGCTTAATTGTATCTTCTTGGATAACAAACTTATTTCCATCATCTTTCCAAATAGAGATATGATGGTTCCTCCACTTGCCTCAAGTTTCCTCTTATTAAATATTTCTTGTATTCTTCTGCATATTGGATATGTCGACATTAGTCTGAATATTTCCATCTGAGAATAGATTTATCTTCACCATTTACAATTTTCTTTTCATACACCTTTCCTGCATGCTTCTGTATTGTATGTAGCTTTATCTGGAATTTCACTATCCTGTCAGTTTTCCAACTACGTGCATCACATCTAACTTAACAGGAAACCTTGTCCTCATTTGTAGGAGGTATTGCTTCAATAAATGGAAAACTTGAGACCCAATCTTCTTGGAATTGTCTCCCTTTGGTCCACTTGCCTTTTTTCCTTTTCTATGAATGGATTGTGTCACCTTCCAAGGAAAAATATTCAACATTTTCATCACCAATTTCTATTGAAACTGCATTTATATCATTCTGATCACTTGAGGAACCTATTATTTCATCCATCATATGGATATCAAATGCATTTTCACAAGAGTTAGTATATCTCTCAGTAATAGATTGTTCAAAGGAGCTTGAAGCATGAAGAGAATGTGTATTCTTGGATGGAGAATTTTGGAAGTATGATAATACATCCATTCACCTTGATGGTTTCTTCTCATGATTAGCTTTTGACATCTCACTAAATATCCCACAAGTGAAATTTCAAATCGATCTAAAACATTGCATCAATAGTTTTAAAAGTTGAGAATTACTAGATTTGTGGGTAGTATTCAAAGTATACTATATGGCATAGTTCAAAAGTACATATGTATCAAAAAGGATTTCATCATACCCCATAAAAAAATAAAAAAAATAAAAACATCAATTAAAGATCCAATATACATTCTATGCCCCGTTTTATTTTTGTCTTGAACTCACTTTGGGGCAAGGTACAACAGATTTATTGTTTCAAAGATTTTAGAGCAAAATATTTACATTTTCATTTCATCATTATGTGTACCCATTTGCACCCAAATTGCTTCAATGAGATATGCTTCATATAAATTCACTTGTTCATAGAAAATAAAATTGTACTTTGCAAAAGAATTGTTGAGTAAACATTGAAAGAACATATATCAAAAATTTAATTTTGAGGCAAAATGCAATTTCACAAAAAAAAACTTGTTTAACAATGGTAATGGGAAACTAATATGACATAAAAATATAATAATTCATTTGTATAACATTGAAACGACATCACCATTAGAGGTCGTGCACACGATCTAGACATTTTTCTAAAAGACAACTACAAAACAAGCCTGGATGACATCCAATTTATAGTGGTTAAACTTGCTCCAATAATTTGTGTAGTTTTGTTTCAAGCGCCTCTGAACATAGGTATGTACATTGGAGTAACATATTTTATGCTTTGTGATTGTTCTCACTACATTTACACCTTAGTCATGCATAAAATTTACCATGATTATTTTCTTTACATTGCATAGAAGTGATTACTCCACCTCGTGAGTAGTGTGACATTCACATAATCATTAAACCTCATTTTTCATTTATAGAACAAAAAGTATTAATTTATAAGAGGAGAAAAAAGTTGAATACACTAAACAATTACTATTAAATTTGTACACAAAATTTTGAGATCCCATTGCCATTTAGCTTAATGTTATATCTACCCAAATTCTATTTATAATGTCGTGGGATTCATCTAAAACATTTTT
Organism: Pinus tabuliformis; assembly: GCA_031772625.1. Lineage (NCBI taxonomy): Eukaryota > Viridiplantae > Streptophyta > Pinopsida > Pinales > Pinaceae > Pinus > Pinus tabuliformis. The sequence goes on along the minus strand of CM062808.1, from coordinate 384,387,905 downwards.
AATATAATCCTTATTACTTCTTATTATATATGTATTACGCATTCAGTTTTGTGCCTTTGACCAAAAATTTATGCCACTTATCCATAGTTTAACATTTGGAATTCATTTTTTGTTATTTTTTTATTATTATTTAAATTTATTTATTTGTAAGGTGATTGGTTGAGGTTTTATTATAGGTTGTTTAATAACTTCCATTTCTATTAGTTACTAATTTTTTGTTTTTAGTTTTATTTCCTTTTTATTTAACTTTTTGATTTATTTTTTTCATTTTTCTATTATTTCCATTTTCATGAATTATAGTTTTTCCTCCATATTTTCAATTTAAGATAACAAATTTTAAAGAGAAAAAATGGATTTAAAAAGCATTTTCATATATATATATATATATATATATATATATATATATATATATATGCTTTTGATCCATAATGAATTAAGAAAAGGCTTTCGGTAGAAATCACATAAGGGAAATTTTTGTCTGACGTGTTTTGAACCAACAAGTGTGGTTCATCGTCAGGACCAGACGAAGAGGCAGACCACGGCAAAGGCTTAAATAGAGAGCAATGTAGAGACCATAATTTCAAGAAGAGCCTCTACATCATTTTAGAAAATATAAATTTGTCTTCAACTTCAAAATGATGAACTTTAATAGCAGTGGCCCTTCCGTATATGGTAGTAATTTTTGAATTTGGGCTTCTGTGATCCATTTTTTTTGTTTTATTACTTTTTAATTTGACTTGTATTTTTTTTCTTTTTTCTATGGCCTTTTTAAGATGACAAATTTTAAAGAGGAAAAAATAATTAAAAAATATTTTCCCAAATTTTTTTTTATTATTATTACATTTTAATTTGTCTTTTTTTTGTCATTTTCTATTTGTTTTGTCTATTTTCAATTCCAATTACATTAATCATAATGTTTTTTCTTGTTTACACGTAGCTTTTATAATTAATAACTATTATGATAATCAGTTATTAGTTTTTAGAATGTTGTGAACATTTCTTTCGTAATTTTCTTTACGTATAGTTACTAAGTTTTAGGATCTTGTGAGCATTTTTTTCCTAACTTTGTTGAATTTGTTTTATTTAAGCATAATTTTTATAGTTTTTGCCTCCAAGTATATCAAAAATTCAAGAAATTGAATTCAAGAATTCAAGAAAAAAAATTTGTTAATTATCTTCGTGTGTCAATGATTAATGTATATTGTTCTCATAATTCAAAGGATTTGAAACTCCACCTTGTTCTAGCAGGTCAAAGGATTTGAAACTCCGGCTCAGATATTATCAAGATCCGACTTTGAAAGTTCCATATTCTGTTTCAAGTTAATGGAGATTGTTCAGTATTTATTGGGAGGTTAGTCTTCAATTTCTCATCTTTTCGAATTGGTTTGTTAAAATTGTTTTATCTTATTTCCTTGAATGAAACACAAAAGATTGGTCTTAGTTATCATGCAAAAAGTTAATGTGTGAATTTTCTTAAAGTTGTTTAAACTAGTGCAACTTTATTCCTGGTTTTATTCAAAGTCACTGTCAAATTCAATCAATTTAGTACTAAATCACAAATCATAGACAAACGTATAATATTTAGAAAAAATTTGAAAAGGGCTAATGATATATTTTATTTATTTTAATATTTAAAATTTTTAAATGATTTTTTTTATTTTCACGATACGAAATATTTTAGGAACTAAGTATTTTGATATCCATCTATAGTTACTAGTGATTTAATTTATATAACTATGCTAATTATAATTTAGTTGTTAAATTAATAGTAAAACAATTGTTATTACGAATTATTCATAAATATTAATTAACATGTTTTTACAATTTAATTTAAAAATTAATTTAATACTAAATCACAAATTATAGATCATTTCAACTCAATTTTGCTTTGAAAAAAAAAAGGGGAGGTCATTTGACTCATAACAATAAAAGTTTTGTTTCATATTCCCATGCCTTCACTGCCACAAACACAATTGCATTCAACTCTATATCAATCATGTTCAATTCTCATGAACTTTGTAGGAAACAATTGGTTGTGCAAAACAATATTCTTGGAATTGACATCTCATTGAGTTGAAACAAAATTTCTCCATATAAATTTGAACCAAACACTTCCAAAAAAATAAAGTTATAAAGCTTCATTACAACCAATGAGGTAGTGCGCTCACCAAAAAGCAACATTTCCACGTAGTCTAACTTATAGATGAAATAACCTTTTTCATCGGAATTCACCAAAATTCGGCAATACAATTTCAAGATTTTTTGTTGTTTAAAATACATTTTTGAATGCATATTTGGATTCAACACCCTGGAAAACCTCTAGGACACTATGCAGATTAAAGAATTCAAACTCAAGCTTTTAAAAATCTCTGTCGGATTTTGATTAAAATTAACCCAAAAAAATGTCGTGAAAAAGGTAATTTCATCTATAAGTTAGACTAGGTTTTTTCACTTTCATTTCTATTTTCTTATGAAGGCTTTAATTGATCATCTCACACCTTGCCAGCAGTTCATACTCCAATTAGCTATATTTAAACTAAGCGACTGGTACTCTCTAGTACGTAGCACTTGTCATACATGAGATAGGCATGGTATTACACATTCAGTTTTGCTTTGACTGTGTATTAGTTTGTCTTTGACCAAACATTTATGTTGCTTATCCATAGTTTAACACATAGCTACCAAATTCGGCCGAATCGACCGAAAAAATTTATTGGTTCGATTCGATAGGGTAATTAATACGATATTTTTGATATAGTATGACAATACTAGGTTAACCAAATGTTGTTCGTTAAAAACATTGCCAAAATTTAAAACTCATTTACCACTCATCGGATTTTTTTGGGGGGAGAAAGAGCCATTGATGAACACCTATCCGCTGATGTTATTCGTTAAAAACATTGCCAAAACGTAAAACTTGTTTACTGTTCATCGGATTTCTTTTTTGAAGAAAAATTGATTGTCGAGCACTTATCCATTTTCAAAGGGTGAGCGCCTATTAGTGAATATTGATGGGATTTTATTAGCAGGTCCATTTTCAATGATTTACGATAAAAATAAAATTGTTAGTTTATTGATTTCATATTATTGTTAAATAAATTTAGATAACATAGTTACAAGATTTTAATGTTTTTAAATGGATTTATTAGTATTTAGGTTTATATGGATTTGTTTAATGTTTTTAAATGAATTTATTAGTATTTGGGTTTATATGGATTTGTGTTATGAAACCAGCTCACAAAAAGATAGTAAAGAAATATCAATGCCTTAGAAATAAGCCTCTTCGAGGGGGCAACCTCCTTTACATTACACAAATGAACAATTCTTGGATGATACAAATGACAAGACCTCCTTTCTATATATAGGAGTCTAAGGGGTCATAATATAATCAAAGCCGACATAACAATAATAATGTATGGGAACAATAATAACAATAGTGGGCTTCTATGGGGCACAATAATAACAATATGGGGACTACATGGGCACAACAATATAATAAGGGGGTTGTACTAATAACAATAAGGGGTTACACTAGTAGTATAAGGACCTAACATCCCCATCTCCTTCAAAAAGTGTTGTCCTCAACGCTTGAGTAGTTCTTGATGCTTCTGTATAAAATTCTTGTCCTCCCATGTGGAATCTTCAGCGGGTAAGTTCTTCCACTTTATGAGATACTCTGAAATTGATCGATTTCGTAGCTGTCGGGTTCTTGTTTCTGTGACTGCTCCAGGTTCCAATATGATTTTTCCTTCCTCGTCAAGTTCTGGCAATATTGTTTGAACTGGGATCTTCTGCAACTTTTGAATGAGTGGCCACACTTCTTCGTCCTTCTTCCATTCATCCCTTGCTTCATTTATCTAATCTGGTTTGATAATAGAAATAGCAAAAAACAATGCTTCCACATCCTCATCCTTTCTTGAGAGTGCATCTGCAACAACATTTTGCTTCCCTTTTTTGTAGATGATTTCAAAGTCATAACCCAACATATTTGTGACCCATTTTTTATGTTCTTCTAAAGATAATCTTTGTTCTAAAAAGTATTTAAGACTATCATGATCCATTTTTACCTTGAAATGTCTTCCCATTAGGTAAGGTCGCCATTTTTTAAGTGTGTGTAGTATTGCCAACATTTCCTTCTCATAAATAGCTTGCTTGAGATGTAGTCGTAAAAATACCCTACGATGTTGATTTTCCTGTTGTTTCATTCGATTCTGCACCAAAGTGGCGTTATCCTTTAAAAGTTGGAGAACTTGTTGTTGATGCTCAATGTGATCTTTCACTGCTTGAATCTTTTTCTTCTTGATATGTCCTTCTATCTTGAGAGTTTGAGGAGTGGTAATTTCTTCCAATGCATTAAAAGATATGGTCAGATTCATTTCTTGATGCTCGATGTGATCTTTCACTTCTTGAACATTTTTCTTCTTGATGTGTCCTTCTAGCTTGATAGTTTGAGTAGTGGTAATTTCGGCCAATGCATTACAAGATATGGTCGGATTCATTTCTTATTTCTCGATGTGCCTTTCACTTCTTGAACCTTTTTCTTCTTGATATGTCCTTCTATCTTGAGAGTTTGAGGAGTGGTAATTCTTGCCAATGCTTTACAAGATATGGTTGGATTCATTTCTTCTTTCTCTGGGGTTGGTTCCTGCTGTATATCCTCTTCTTTTGATGTTTCTTGATCATTTTCTTCCTCCTCTTCACAATCTATGTAAAATAATTTCTTCTCATCACACTTATGACCTTTAATGTATTTGCTATCACAATTGTAACAAAGTCCTTTTGCTATTTTTTCTTCCAATTGTTGTGGTGTCAACCTTGTAGGTTGTGGAAGGCTAGGAGAAACAACACTTCCATCTTTATAGTTGTGAGTGGTAGACTTCCTTGTTGCCATAATCTCACTTTCAATTTTTCTTGCCAACCTCAATGCCTTCTCCAATGAATCAGGTTCCCAAAGACAAACCTCATGTTGAATGTTATCCTTTAAATTCCCTATGAAGACATCAATCATTTGCTTCTCTGGAATATCATTTACCCTTATATTCAATTTTTGGAATTCCTCAATGTGATATGCCATTGAACCCTTTTGTTTGAGATTTATCAATTGGCTAAAGAAGGTGTTTCTCATTGTATCCTCATAATGTGCTATCATTTCCTCATTGAAAATTGACCAAGTGACAAGTGGTTTATGAGAACAAAGCCCTTTATACCATAAAAATTGATTTGACCCTAAATATAAAGATGTAATATGTACCTTTTGTAACAGTTGTACATCATGTAGATCAAAATATTGCTCCATCTATAGTATCCAATTTACTGGATCCTTGCCATCAAACTTCCTCATATCACCTTTTCTTGATTTTAGGAGCTCGATCTTGAAACGATTGTAACTCTATAATTTCAAATCTCCAAGTTCTGAAATTGCGTCCTGCAGTAGCCCTCTGAGTCCTCTTTCTAACCCCACAAGTCTGATCAAGATTGGATTCTGCAAGGAAGAGTTATGTCAAATCTCCCACGATGACCTTATTATAGACTAGTTCAGTAGATCTAACTTGTATGAAGTGCCACGTGTCACTGTTTCAACCTTAGGACCTGAAACTGATATATAGAAAACTATAGTCCGTCCTCTCTCTGTAACTTATTATGAAATTTCATTCAGATGCTCAAAGAGAAATTTATGATGATTTTCCCAAGGTCACCTATTTGGGATGTAATTCGAGAGCTTGCAGAAACCCTAAATGTCTTGGATTGTATCTCCAAAAATATAGCAAAACAATATCTGAAATTTGGGCGCGAGCTTCACCAAGTTTTCAGCGCAAATGGGTTTTAATTTTAGAGTCTGAAACTTTGTAGAAAAACAATTATAGTGAAAATTCCACGATGACCTGTTTGAGATGGAATTCTGGAGCTTGCAAAAACCCTAACTTCCTTAGATCATATCTCCAAAAATATAGCAATAAAAGATCTAAAATTCAAACCCGAGGTTCAGCATGATTTCATTTCAAATGGGTTTTTTTTAGCTTCTTAAACGTCGCAGAAAAAACGTTATAGAGAAAATTCCACGATGATTTGTTTGGAGCAGCGAAACTGTAGAATCCAAAGCTCTGATACAAAATGTTATGAAACCAGCTCACAAAAAGATAGAAAAGAAAGATCAACGCCTTATAAATAAGACTCTTCGAGGGGGAAACCTCCTTTACATTACACAAATGAACAATTCTTGGATGATACAAATGACAAGACCTCCTTTCTATGTATAGGAGTCTAAGGGGTCATAATATAATCAGAGCCGACATAACAATAATAATGTAAGGGCACAATAATAACAATAGTGGGCTTCTATGGGGCACAATAATAACAATATGGGGACTACATGGGCACAACAATATAATAAGGGGGTTGTACTAATAACAATAAGGGGTTACACTAGTAGTATATAGACCTAACAATTTGTTTAAGGTTTAAGAGATAAATTTTCAAATACTTAGAGACTATTGAAATTTACTTTTGATATGCAGAAATTCATTCTTTATATTATACTCTAGTATTCAAATTTTGCTACTAATATTATTATATTTTACTTTCTCATTTTTGCATATTATGTGATATTAATAAATTTGATACATTTTGTTTCTCATTATTTCTAGATCATTTTACACTGGAGGTACTTTAGGGATGAGAGATGCATATATATATATATATATATATATATATATATATATATATATATTTTTAGATTTTGAAAAATAATAAGCTTGAATAGATGTAAGATGTATACTCCCGAATTTTTCTTGTATCAAATGTTAAAGAGTCGATTTTTTTCCCGTATCAAATGTTAAAGAGTCTTCACATTAGGGTATCTACACTCCCAAAATGGGCTACATATACCTCATGACCCAGAACCAATTGGAAGATCCAGAGTGGTGGTGGAGTGTTGCGTGGAAGGAAAAATGCCCACCGAAGTCCAAATTTCTAACTTGGTGCATAATGGAAAAAAATGACCCCCACTTGGGAGGTCATGCAATGATGGTATGTGATTGGACCCGAGTGGTGTGCTTTCTGTAAGGGATCAAAGGAAACCATATATCACCTTTTTGTATCATGCCCTTTTACCCAACAAGTATGGAAATAATGCAGGAAGATTTTGGGTATGCAATGTAGATGGAATGGGCCACTCTTTGCAGACTCTTGGAAATCTTTGGGCAAGGATCGAGTAAAAAAACCCATTAACGTGCTCCCTCTTATAATCAACTGGGGGGTATAGATAGCAAGAAATAGGGAAATTTTTTAGGGCATTCCCTCCTTTTCGGGAATAATAACAATAGAGAGTATAACTATTCTCAATCACTTCCCATATACTAAACCCCATCAACCTATCAGAATCATCAGAGGCGAGACTATAGACAATTCAATGCCATGGGGATACTTTGAAAGGGAAAATCAGGAGGATGGAAACCAATTTATTTTTTTCCCATAAGGAAAAATCATAATTTCATTAAGATAAAGAAATTACATTCTGTAGATGCAGAGCATATTTAGATCACAACATGACAAAAAACAAAATTTGTTGCCTTGATCCATGCAGGGAGGCAGCAATATATAAGGTTGTAAAGCCAAACAGTTACCATATTGTTTATCCAAACTGTCAATATATACATACAAGAAAATATGTTATGTGGTTGTCCATAACAAAACCGATATATAACAGAAATTAAGCAGGAAAGTCCATGAATGGCCGATGGAAGTATTGGTAGTATGCTCCATCATGGTATTCTCTAATCAACCAGATGCCCGGCTCCCCGAGCGCAGCTTCTTTGGATAAGCTGTCAGCAGCCCCATTCTGCTCCCTGAAAATATGGTTACATGTAAAAGAATCAAAAGATGAAATTAATCTCAAAGTTTCATCCAAAATATGATTCAAAGTATAAGTAGAGCATCTAGTTTTCCTGTTTAGCCAATCACATATGATTTTGGAATCCCCAAATAATTGTAAATCTCTGTAGTTTTTTTCCAATGCAAAATGTATGAGGTGTTTTGCAACGAGGAGCTCAGTAAAATTGTTTGTGCCTCTTCTGAAGCCTATAAGCATCCTAAAAGAATGTTGTTGGTTTAAATGCAGTATAGCCCCCAATCCACAGCCTCTTTCTTGTGCAGCACCGTCAAAAAATGCCCATGGTTTGTTTTGATCAATTTGTACAGGTGTAAAGATGCGGGTGCGTTGTGGAGAAGGATCATCCGGGATGAGGGAGTAATCGGCCATGACTCTGGCAGCCAATGCAGACCAATTCGACGTTTAATCCTAAAATATTAATGGATGGAAACCAAGTTGTAGAGGGGTTTGTTCTCTATCTCTATGAACGACATTTTTATTGTGTAAAAATTGGTCGTGGAAATGGCAAAAATAATTAGGTCAAGTCCATTGCTTGCAGGCCTTTGATTTCCTATGTTCTTGAGAAGGGTTGTGAAAAATTACAAATATTTGGTGATTCTATGCTAGTGATAAATTGGCTCAACGTAGCCCAACAATGCGAAAATATATATTTGTTCAACATTGTGGAGGATATTAGATGATTATGTCTTGACTTTGCACACTTCTCTTGCATGCACATGTACAGAGAATGTAGCAGAGAATAATACATGATTTCTAAGGTGGGCCTTCTTCTGGACCACGAGACATGGCAAGTGACAAAGATCCATGGACAGGAACACTTCGAGTTCTACCACTAACTGTACATGGATGTGGCATAGTTCTTTTGAGGCTTGGGCTACGATCCAATCAATGACATGTTTTATTTTTTATTCTTGATGTTTTATGTTGAACTAGATAACATTAAACTGTACGAAGTAGTTATAACAACACTAGAATTTGTGACAGTGTGTTTTTGTGGCGACTCTCAGTCAAAGGGTCAAACTTCTTTACAAGCATATACATATGTTTCTGCCGTGAGACATTATATGGATCAGAAATATGTTTTTATGAATATATTTCTATGGTATATTTTGATGTATGGTCTCTCACAAACAATTTCTTCTTGTTATGTATCTTGTTGGGATGGGCCTTTATGGCTCAATTTGTGAAATAGAAAAATCTTTAAAAAGCACTTATACAATGTATGTAATGAATGTAATTTTGTTATGAATATTAATGAAATTACAGTTTCTTTCTTGGAAAAAAAAATCTAACTACGATACATTAATTTCGTGTTTTTTAACATATTACTTAACCTTCTAAAGATAAATCCTCTAATATTGAATTTCATTATTGGGATGTTATACATTCACAAATATACAATGTATTTTAATAAAATATTCATTTAGTGGGAAGTTATAGATGATTTCATAAAAATAATTATAATCTTTTTTATTTAAAATTTAAATCTTTATATATTTAGATTTAGAATTTGATATTCAATTTTAATAGTTTTTTTATTCAGTGTGTATTGGGAAAAATAATTATTTCCAATTAATTAAAGGATAGTTTAATTCTTTGATGTTTTGCCACCTTTTTAGCATGTTTTCCAGTTGTATTCTATTTGAAAATTCATAGGGATTTGTTGGAATTATAAGTTTTAGCTATGTAATTTGCTCATTTTGAGCGTCCCAAGGGTTTTTCAAGGTGTTGAATCATTTACGTTCTCAAAAACACTTTTAAATAATAGTCTCATCCAAAATTGTATCACTAAATTCCGACAAAAAATCAAAATGTCAAATAATTAAACTATGCCATTGATTAAACTTAAGTTTTAACCTGTTCTAACTCGATGGGGATGGTTGAAATGAGTAACGAAGGAAATGGTGAGGCGACCTGCCTCCTCCATGTAGGATGGTCTCTGATACATGTGTCATGTATGGTACATGCATTCCTCGCATGGAATTTTTGAGATGTATGGAGGTAAACTTATATTTGCAAGGGTAGAAGAACCATTACTATTAGCGACTTTGGGCATGGGTTGTGGTGAAGGTGGTAGAGAAGAAAAAATATTTGTGCAGGTTGCTAACCTATGCAGACTTCATCATTTATAGCTCTCAAAGAAATCGAACGTTGTCTGCAAACAAGGCTTTCATTGTCATATTATTGGAAGAGACTAACACCAAGTTTGAGACCTGGGAGTGACGATTAGTTGGGGACTACACTGCAAAGAGAAATGTGAAGAGCTCAAGAAGATCCTACATAGTTTGTCATTGGAAATTAAGAAATTGAACTGATATTCAAGTCCAGTTATCTTGGTAAGCTTTCCACATAGATTTCTTTGCTTGTGTAGTGTAAATCTCTATTAGTTTTGCAGGGGGTAGTAAGTAGATGTGGTGGTCTTGGGTTTATATCACTCCTTGTTATAGGAGGCATAGGATCTTAAATTGGTCATGTTCATTGTAACTATATTGGTGGCTCTGTTAAGTTTCTTTGCAAGCCAAGGTTAGTAAACAAGAAGTGCAAGAATTTCCTATGTCAACGACATTTCTTAGTGAGAAATAGTTTCAAATGAGTGTGTAATTCTCAGTGCGATGCTGAATTTTAATTTTTTGTGGTGCAACCTTGTGTAAGGGTGGTAGCTGGAAACAGGCTCACATAGGTCTGGGAAAACATACGATGTCTTAACAGGTGATCGAGATAAAGTGGAATCGAGGAAGTGCCCTCAAAACCCCAAGGACACCATTTATGTTGGGGAAGTTGAATGACCATGGCTTGTGGTCGAATTGTTAAAGAAAAGTCACAGTGGAGTTCTGGGGTGGAGGTGAGAAGCCCACAGTCCTAGAACAGTCTAGTGAGGTGTTGGAGGATACTGAATTACTTACTTTGGGAGCATCGAAGAAAAATTGAAACTATGTTCTGCAGATTAGAGGGAAGGGGAAGATGTATAGATAGCGAGGTAGAGCAAGGAGAGGGGCAGGACTGTTGAGAAATGGAAACAATAAATCCTAGTTTAATTTATCCTTGAATTAAAATGTGAATTAAAATCGAATTATATTCTCATTGCAACTTGTAAATAGTTAATTAAGTTTAATTGACTTAATTAGCTTAGGAATTTCGAGTTGGAAGTATTTATGTAGCCATGTATATGTTCTCCCTAAATTTTAGGAGTCCAGGATGAGTTTATTTGAGTTGTAATTAGATAACTCAGTTTGACTGAGTTATAGACAGTTAAACTAGTTCAAACTGTTGGTGGAATTAGTAAACGTCTAGTAGTGAGTTGGTGCACTAGTGTATCCTCAATGCTACTCCAACTAATTGAATATTCCCTCATGAGAAACTCATGCATGTCGATTCAGAGAAAGACCCAGTTGAGACTAGAGTGCAAGGACATTTTACTATCAGTTGTATAATGATCCGAGTTGTATAGATCATGCATGCAATCAAAAGAGGACCTAGTTTTGGATTGCGTAATTATGGAAGAAAGAATTCCCAATTAAATATGGGCTATTACTCTCAGGAATTGTGCAAGGAAATAGGGGCTCAGCAGACAGCATAAATTGGTTAAGCGTTGGTCAATGCGAGCTTGTGAGGCGGAGATTTGACCATACTTGTGCGGAATTGTTCTTGTGAGAACAAGCTTTGTATTATCACTCAGATTTTTGATTAATGTAATAGATAATTGGGGTTTTGAGCATTGGCTTTCCCCGGAGAAACAATTGTGTTATGTGTCTTGATTATCTTCCTCTTGTCGATTATTGTTTTCATTGATTCTTAGTTTCCGTTGTTTAAAAAAGTAGAGTAGATTCTTGTCTTGTGTTTTAGTACATTACATGAGTTGTGAATCTACAGGAAAATCTACAAGGACCAAGAGGGAAGGATGCAATGCATAGTAGAGAAGAAGTGGAAATGGTGGGAGTATGATCCAATATATTTTACATACAGATGCATCAGAATTACATATAACAGAGTTAATTAACCATGGAACTTAAAATCACATAAACAATGCGGAAATAATCAGAAGAACACAAAAACCAGGACAGAATGATTTGATTACAGAGTTCGTCCAATTTGGACTACATCTCCGGGCCCTGCTCAATAGTAGGGAGGCCTTCATTCAATTAGTGGCATAAAAGAGTTAAAAGTACAAGCAACAAGAAATTACAACCCTTATACCCCCAAGCTGAAAGATGGGCAGAGAATGGAGAGCCCAGCTTCATAAACAAATAGTACCATTGAACTCCTGGCGAAAAATAGTGCAAAAACACCTATCAAAACTCCCAATTTTGATAATCGGGCCTTTCGCAACCTCTTGGAACCTTCCTACTACTCAAGGTGAGGTCCGGCCTGCTACCAAGGTCAAGGTCTACTGTGTGCAATAGATTCTGAGTATTCATCTAGTCTTCTCTGCATTTTCCTAACACAAACAGTCATATATATAGCATGGTGGCAACCACTCAAAACCTGTGCAATTTTAACTTAAGAACCCAAGTTAGCAAGTGGGATGGGACCAGAAGGATACACGGCAACAACCTTACCGTAATTGATGAAACCTTGTTCAAACAAGGCAAACCCATTTCAACTGCGCATAAGGCTTGGCGGCATGTTTATCGGTGTTTCCAACTTATCGGCAGACAGTCCAAGCCAAGACACAGGCATTGTGCGATAACCATGGACCCGACAGGAGTGTTAACCATAGAACATAATATTTCGCGTCCAGCAATCCCATCGAAATCACAATCATCATGGAACCATCGACGTACTAGCCTAGCTCATACTTCAGCGCTTTGTGATGTCTGCGAACCTGCCGGGTTTATTAAGCACAGAACATAAAATATCGCATTTGGGTGTCTATCGTGAAATCGAAATTGACGCTTACCGTCGGGGCCTTTTGTAACACCATCCTTGTTTTTGCGATTGCGATATGTGATAAGTTGCATTGCAACCATATCTTTGTTGGGGGCCAATTCTTTACTATTCGTTCCTCCTCCGACTTGCGATAGGCGATATTGCAATCGCAACACCAGGGGTTGATTCTCTTTAAGCCGCTTCTCCTTTTCGTCAATATGCGATATGAGGGACCCAATGGCAGGCTGCCACTTGGCGCTTCCCCATTCGTTGGGATCTTTTCCATGTCATCTCCTCCTACCACCTGGACAAGTCAAACTCGAACTTTGACTTGCTCTAACTTCTTCATCTCGACTCAGATTTGAGTGTCGTTTGCACAGTTGGAATCAAGGATGGCGAGCACTTCGATCCGATGCTAAGTTTATCCAGATTCTGCCACTTTGAGTTTTGAGCCTTTTACCATGCCACTGGTACTTTTATGAAGATCCACCTGGATCAATCCTCCAGGATCCTCCTGGATCAATCCTCCCCTCTAAGATCTTTTGGACCACCGAAAGAATTTTCAGTTAATTGGCAAGTGAGGAAATTTCTCCCTCACTTTTTCCTTCTCCATCCATCAAGCTTTGCTTAGATGCATTCCTTTTAAGCCTACATGGATATACTCCACATCTCCCCGTCATGAAGTTCTGGTTTTCTGGTCGAGTATGATATCTTTGGGCAACTTATCTAGATACTCTGGTGAAAAATCATCCACAATAGGAATCTATGAAACCTCCTCGGTATCCATAATCAATGGAGGTTCATAAAGCCTTAGTTTTTCTACATTTACCACTGAGTACATCTACATATAAGCAGGCAAGTCAAGACGAAAAGCATTGTCTCCAATCTTTGCCAATATGGTAAAGGGACCATATCATATGGGTCTCAACTTCTTCCCTTCTCCCTTCATTCTATCCTTGCTAATATGGAGCCATACCTTGTCCCCAACTTGAAACTGATGGTCAACTCGGTACTTATCATGTCGAGCTTTATACCGAGCTTGACTCTTCTCCAACTACTCTTGCACTACCTGATGAATCGCTTGTATCCACTGAATGAAATTTTGTGCTTTGTCCCTATCATCTCGTCCATTGTTATCCTCCTCTTTTCCAAATAACATGTCCAAGGGATCTCTAGGTAGATAGCCAAAACATGTCTCAAACGGTGAGCTCTGTGTAGATGAATGTGTTGCTCGATTGTATACTTGTTGCACATAAGGAAGTTGTTCATCCCACAACTTGGGATGTTTCCCACAATTGCCTCGAAACAAGTGTACCACAGTGCAGTTGACAACCTCTGTCTGTCCATCAGTCTGTGGATGAAATGTCGTACTTATTTTCAATTTAGTGTCCATCATTCTCCACAAGCTGGTCCAAAACTCCCCAAGAAAGTGAGAGTCTCGATCTGACACAATAGATGTGGGCAACCCAAAATGGACCCAAACATGCTGAAAGAAAAGAAAAGCAGTCTGCTCAACAATGACCTGCTTTTTACAAGGCATTAAAATACACATTTTACTAAACCGATCCACAACGACATACAAATAGTCATGACCTTTCCTAGACATAGGCAAACCTCCTACAAAGTCCATGGACACACTTTCCCATGGTCGACTCGGAATAGGGAGTGGTGTGTAGAGCCAAGTTTTCTATTAGAGGGCTTTGAAACAAAACACAACACACAACCCTTTACAAAGCGAGTCACAATGTTTTTCATATGAGGCCAAAAACAAAACCTCTGCAAATGACATAAAGTTTTCTCAATTCCAAAATGACCAGACACCAGAGAGGTATGAGCCTCTCTGATTACATGAACCCTTTCATCACTAGGTATGCACAATTTTCCAAGGTGGTACAATAGATTTCCTTGCAAGTAATAATTGTCCACCTGCGATCCACAAGTCAATTTTGCATAGATTTCTTTAAAATCACTATCGTTAGCATATTGTTCAACATAACTTTCTAACGATAAAGAAACATTTTGCAAAACTACAGATGCAGAAATAGGAGGGCAAGAAAGCATATCTGCTACTTTGTTGCTGGCGCCCTTCTTGTATCTTATCACCAAATGAAACTGTTGGAGGAATCCCATCCATCTGAAGTGACGAGCTTGCTAAATCTTGGCTTGTGACTAAAGATACTGCAAGGGTTGATGATTCGTTTGGATGATGGTCTCCTTGCCGATCAGATAGTATTTCCACTTCGTTACACTGTTGGCTTGTTGGGGCCTAACCCATGTTTGGAGGTGATTTAGCCAAACAAATCCTGGTACTACTGGCCCTTTCGGCAACATCCCACAGAGCGCGGAAAGAGATCTCACCCAAAGTAGTATGGGAGGATGCTAGAACCAGGTTTTTGCACCCTAGATATGTCTAATGGGTTCAAGTTGTCCACAGTTTGACCCTGTGCGCACATCGCTACACACACTTACCCATTCCTTGCAGCCTGAGGTGCTGCCTTTGTGCAGCCCTACTCGGGGGTCGAATAGTGTTATTACCCAAGTCCTTACTAGTAATCTAATATTAGTTTATTAACTTAGCTTATCTGTATGCGTTTAGTTGTACTTAACAATATTCACAATTCATACAAGTGCGCATAGTAAACAAACAATATATTCGCCAATGATATCAAACATGTAATAGCTCAGAACAGATAAACAGAATTTGTAACAAAACCTTTCTTTATTAATCTCTTCTTTGATTACAGACTCATCTCTACCCTGCGCACTCAGCTGCAGGGGTCCACGCACTCAGCTGCGGACTCTACTAGGCCTTTGCGCACTTAGCTGCAGAGCCTTTTCCTACTCTACGACCCAAGACACACTTCGCACTTTGACTCTATCTCTAAGATCGTTCATGTCATTCTCCCTTAGCCGTCTTTACAACTTAGAGCCTCGCTCTATTTATACAATCCCATGGTCCGCGGACCATGGGTAGGCTGACATTACATTCAAAACTTAGGGCGGACAGCCCGATGACCCTAACATACATTTCGCGCCCGCAATTCGCAGAGCTTTACAACCATATCAAGTCAAAACTTGGGCTTTGAGCCTTAAAACATGTCGTGGGGGGATTCCATGCCCAACAGGCCCCCAACACAAACATCATGACTTGCCCTCGAGTCACTCTGTTGGCACGATGATCTTGGCACGGAGTACCTCAAACTGTGCTCAAATGGTATTGATTTCTACAGCACACTAAGTTGCTGCTTGTTGAACGTGTTGCATCTGTTCTTTTGAGACCTCTGTGTCTGCATTGTTTCCCTACATCTATACCGGCATCTGCTGCATATGTTTATAGTCTCGCGCCTTTGTCTGGCTCATCGAAGCGCGAAGACTGTGCTTCGGCCAGCTAGTTAGATAGCCGGCCCGCCCATGTAGGGCTTCAAACGGCTGCCATTTACTTTTCCTGGGAAGGGTTCTCCATTTAGTTTGACTAGCTAGACCGCACCTCTGTCTGTGACCTCCTTAACCACGTATGGTCCCAGCCAATGCATTCTAAATTTTCCCAGAAATTTTTAAAACTTACTGTCATACAGCAGCACTAAGTCATTTACCTTGAAGGTGCGCAACTTGATATGGCGGTCGTGCCAAGCTTTTTCACGTTGCTTTTGTACCTGCTGATGAAACCTAGCCAAGAACCGTTCTTCCTCAAGTTCTTCCAATTGCGCGAGCCTTTCCTCCATAGCTTCGCGGTCTGTCATCCCTGTGAGCGCTGTTATGTGCAGACTAGGTACGATATATTCCATCGGCATGACAGCTTCCACACCATAAACTAGCCATAAAGGTGTTTGTCCCGTCAGTTTCTTACATGTTGTCCTGTAAGCCCATAGCACTGCAGGTACGCGCAGGTCCCAATCGTTTCGCTGCGTGTTGCACACTTTGGTCAGCGCAGTCTCCAGTATTTTGTTGAAGGCTTCTATAGTCCCATTGGCTTGTGGGTGGTACAACGTACTTTTCTGATGATACACCTGGAATTCTTCGGTGAGCGCGTTGATGGTTTCATTCAGGAAATGTGTTTCGTAATCACTCATTAAGATTTTCAGACAACCAAATCGGGTCAACACTTTTTCGAACAAAAACTTCGCAGCCATAGCAGCCGTGCAATCTTGACCGGTTGCGCTTTCGCCCATCATGTCAGGTACTCTGTCGCGGTGATGATGTAGCGCGCACCCGTCTTTCCCTATGGTTTCATAGGTCCCACAAAGTCAATTGCCCATTTCTCAAATGGTTGCAGTGTCATTTGCGGATTCAACGACATCCCATCCCTTTGCGATGGTTTTCCGCTCCTTTGACATATATCACAGGCCTTACAGTAGGCTTTTGAATCCTAGTGAAGGGTTGGCCACCATAACCCTGCGTGAAGAACCTTTTGCGCAATTGCGTGCCCTGCATAGTGTCCTCTTATAGTGCCCCCATGTGCTTCCGCGAGGATCTGACTTCGTTCAAATTCAGGTACGTATCTTTGCAATATCTCATCACTTCCCATTTTGTATAGGTGCCCCGCGATGACAGAAAATTCCGCCGTGCACACCACTAATTCCTTCTTCTGTTGGACGGAGTATTTCTTCGGTGCAGTCCCTGTTGCCAGAAATTGGATTATATCTTCGAAGTGGTCATCCGCAACGCGCACCACAAAGATTTGTGCATCAGGTAATCCTTCCTCCAAACTAGTAGGTTCCTCGCCTGTCTCAATACGTGACAAGTGATCCGGTCCTGCGTTCAGGCGTCCAGGTTTGACCATGACCTCAAAGTCATATTCTTGAAATAATAAGAGCCACCTGCATATGCACCCCCCAAACACAGGCTTATTGACCAAGTATTTCAGTGTGGAATGGTCTGTATACATCTTGAAATGTCCTCCTAGCAAATAGTGTTGGTATTTTTGGAGCGCATACACCATCGCTAACCCCTCGCGCTCGGTTGTGGAATAGTTCTTCTCAACTTTAGATAATCTACAACTTGCAAATGCAATAGGGTGGTCCAATCCCTCGCTGCCCTCTTGTGTGAGCACTGCTCCCAGTGCGATACATGACACATCAACATGGACATGAAACTCCACATCCCATTTTGGGAAGACCAGGATTGGAGCGAAGGCCAATTTCCCCTTTAGGACATCCAAGCTCTTCATGCAATCATCATTCCAGCAGAATGTGACATATTTTTTCAATAGTTTCTCCATCAGCATGGTGATTTGGGCATAGCTTTTGATGAACTTCCTGTAGTATCCTGTGTGTCCCAAGGTAGCGCACAACTGTTTAACACTTCGCGGTGCTTCCAAATTTAGAATTACTGCAATCTTCACAGGGTCCACCATCAGCCCCTGTTTGCAGACCACATGTCCCAACAGGTTTCCAAAGGGAACGAGGAATGTGCACTTCTTAAGGTTTAGCACAATCTGGTGTCGTCAGCAAGTATCCAGCATCAAGCGTAAACTTGCTACATGGTGTTTAACTAATCCGAAGATAGTCCAGTCATCCAAATAGACCTCCAGGAACTTGTGGATGTATTCTTTGAATGCGGCAACAACGATGCGCGAAAAGATGGTTGGCGCGTTCTTTAATCCAAACGGCATAATGATGTATTGAAAGCAGCCCCATTCCATTGCGAAGGTCATCTTGCTCCTGTCTTCCGGCGCGATTTTGATCTGGTGGTACCCTGAGAACCCATCCGTGAACGAATATGCTTCTTGTCCGCCAACATTTTCCAATACTTCATCTATGAACGATGTCGAGAATGGGTTGTGTACGCAGGCGTCATTCAGCTTCCTGAAGTCCACGCATATTCTTATTTCACCCTTCTTCTTTTTCTCCTGTACTACCATAGGGCTTACCTAGTCGGATTCTTCCACCAACTCAATAATTCCGGCTGCGAGCATCTTGTCTAATTCTACGTGGACCTTTTCCTTGTACTTCGGATTCAAGTGGTAAGGTCTCTGCTTGACCAGCTTCGTGTTGAGTTTTAGGGTGATCTTCATCATCCCTAAGTCACCAACGATCCCTTTTAAATCCGTAATTTTGGTCGGGAATAAGTCTTGATATTCTCGGAGTAACTTAGCAACCTTATCCACCGTGGCATCATCCCAATAGTCACTGAGCGTTGCATACTTTGGTTCCATCTCCGTCCTAATGTTTACCTGCTTCATTTTTAGCAGCGCGGTGATGTCAGGATCCTCAATCAAGGGTCCTCGAACCTCGCGACAGCCTTTAATTTCGGAAATGTTAATATTATGTGGGTCCTCATCATCCTCCTCAATATTTACATTGTAACAATCCAACGCGCAGCTCAATTGTGTCGCCCATTCCGACTGAAGCACTTCCATTGGCTCCTATGGTATTTTGAAGATAGATTCTTTTACTGCTTGTAGCGCATCATCAACAGTATCCCACCAATGATATTCAAACGTGAAGGTTAACGAGAACCCTTCACGCAAGATGTCCCATTCGCTCGTGCCATGGTGGAGCTCTGTCTCAATATACCGATTCATGGGTATGACATCCAGAGTATGACAGAACAAATTCACCCATTCAGGTTGTGGCTCTTCCCTGTAGACCTTTGTCCATTTCGTGAGGTGTGTACGTGGATCATCCCGTCCGTCATACTTTTCTGCTAGCCGCATCTTCGGTTTCCCAAATCATAGGTGCATCATCCTTCTGCATTCGCGCCAGTCCTCAAAGCTTCTCTGGTGCGTGCCCCACCATCTTACAGGCATAGCACACAGTGCCCATCTCAAAGCGTCAAAACGCTGCTGTTTTGGCACCTCTCTTTCAAATTTGTTCAAGAATTCATCCAGCTTGGTCAACTCGTCATACATAGGTAGATCCCTTGCCTCTGTTGCTACACATCATAGTGACCTTATCATCATGTTGTAGTTTAGTGTGGTTACCTCATGTATTCGGTTCTGCCATTGTTCTATTTCCTCATTCGAATCCGATGTGCAGGAGCCTTCGCGCTCCCACAAAATCCTGTCGTCCGCTGTAGGATTCACCCAGTCCTGCTCCCGAGCGGTTATCTTGTAGATACATTCTAGCTCGTTGTCACTCTCATCGTCGCGCACTAGCTCTGTGTAGCACGTTCCTTCTGCAAGGTCTAAAGGTACCACGACGCGCAGTGACTTTTTCTCAAAAATCATTTTGCGCTTCTTCAAGTTTATCACTCTGTTCATGTCAGTGGCCCAATCAATTCCCAGTAGCGCGGGATAGGGATTGTTGTCATTGACAATATCTATCACTTCGAAATCTGCAAGCGCGCTCACACCCTCAATGTCTACCGTTATTCCCTGCAATCTTCCCATCAGTAGGATCTTCTGCTGGTTCACCATTCGCAATTGAATAGGGGACCATTGCAATGCAGGCTTGCCCATGCGCTCCCATGTCTGCTTTGGCAGTACATTCACGTCTGATCCTAGATCTAGAATCACTTGATCCATTTCATACTCCTCGATTTACGCAGTCAATCTCATTTCCCTTCCTGTTTGCGATGTGTGCTTCCCGAGCTTCCGGACTACGCGCGGTTCTCCTGACCCAGCGCACCTAGTGATGAGTTCCTGCAGTCCCTTCACAGCCTTGTTGTCGCGCAGCAGCTTCATGCATGTCTCCATAAAGGTAGTGAGCATTGAAGGATCCATCTTTGGTTCTAGTTGATCCTTACTACCTAAAGTGGAGGCCTCCGTGAAGCTCTTCTTAGCTTCCATGAATGTCTCCTTTGCGCGCTCCAAATCGAACTCTGGTTCCTTTGTAGGAGCCTTGCAAACCCAAGCACTTTCTTCGAGTTTCTTTCCCTTGTCATCTCCCGTCGTGATACCGCTTCGAAGCACGATGTTTACATTCGGGCCCTCTTCACACAGCTCAGACCTCATCATTTGCAAATTTTGAGTCGGGGGAGGCTGGATCCCTTTATCGTGCAGCTTCGCTATCAGTGTAGGGCAGTCCTCCGTCTCATGATCAAACTTAGTACAATATAAACATGATGCTCTCGTCGGATTTGTACAATCACAGGCATAATGCCCTGGCCCTCCGCAATTGTAACAAATCGCTATCCACGACCCTTTCCTAGTCCCATTCCACCTCGACCTCATCCGCGCCCCTAAGATCCAGTGCGCGCCATCCCTGTATTTTGATTAAGGGCTCGCATTTCGGTTTGCACTTTGTAGGTAGGAGTCTGATCCATCATCAACTCATAGCTTCTACAGGTGTGCTCATCATGGCCTAATGATCTGCATAAATTACAAAACAACTGTTGGAACGTCTGTGTATACTTCTGCAAGAGATGACAATTATTTGTAGCATGTTTTCCTCCTATCTCACAAATCACGCACCATAATGCAAGTGTCGCACTTGGTCTTGCTTGTGCCTCTGGTCTTAATGGCATCAGCCCTCCTCCCGCCAAGTCGTATGCGAATACTAGACAATGGTCCTTGTCATGCCCCTGGCTTTTGCATTTTATGCACCATACCTTCTCGCGCGCCTCTGGCCGAGTTGTCCTATCCTGTTTCAAACTCTACATTTCCAGACACAAATTTTTCAGTTGCGCGTGGATTTGTTGGACTCCAAGGCTAGGATCTTGTATTGGGGTCTCGTGCAGTCTCATTGCAATCTCCAAAGCTTCAGCCTAGGTGGATAACTTATGTTGTGACAACGCCATCCTTAAATGCGGCGTTAGTGATGCTACAAACCATGCGTGGTGTTGTCCATCCGTCAAGGTCATGTTGGCTTCGTGAATCATACTCTTTAGTATCATATCCAGCTCCAAGGGGGTCTCGCCTGGAAGCTTCACGATTTCCTTAAACCTGATAATCGATTGTGTCTCTGATTTTGGCCTGATAAATTCCTTATTCAACGCAGCCTAGATATCTGCAATCCCTATGTTTGGATGGTCATTAGAATGCTTAATGTACCATGTTAGTGCACGATCCTGCAACGTGCTTACCAGTGTTGCCTTCTTTATATTGTCATCCATGACTCCTTGTGCTTCCCATACAGCTTTTACTACGAACCAAAATTGGTCCGGATCTTCGTTCCCTACTCCTTTGAACATTGGCAATTTTATCGCGCTCACCATATTGAACTATGGTGGTGGCGGAGGTGGTGTGGGCAGAGATGGGGGTGAAGATGGTGAAACCGGTGGTGGTGTAGGTGGTATGCGCGGAATTCACTACCTTATCAGATTGATCGCACTTCTTGGTGAAACTTTCGCGAGCTCTTCCTCACTTTCTCGCTGAGGCGAAATCAAGGGGCTATTTTCTATTTCTGCGCTACCTTTGTTTCTATAGATCCTCCCACTTTGCGTAGCCCCAAACATCAATTTATTTGCATAACACGCTTTTCACACAATAGAATTTTAATCCAAGTGTTCAAAGATTTAATGTACTTACCTCGCAGTCCTTTGAGGAAGCGTCGTTCTGCCTCATTGTAGCTAACTGAAGAATCTACCATGAATTCGGTGATAAATCCTCCTATAATTCGATCGAGCCAATGGTCCACAACATGTGCGATCTTATCTTCTGATGCTTCTAGTCTGCGCACCAATTCTAGAGTCCACACAATCGGTTTGTCAATCCTACACCTTCCCTCACTGTCTGCTAGCTTCACGGTCCACTCATACAACTTAGAGGGGAAGGATGAAAAGAAAATTCCATGGATTTCTGTATATAAGTAGCGCTCTAACCATTGTTCCTTTGATACTCGTAGATTCTTGTTTTCCTGCGCCGCGAACTCGTGAATCTTTTTGTCCAACCACCCTTCAATTTCTTTCTTCGTCGGATTCTAGTGACACGACATCAGACATCCCTTATGCAGATCCTGATCCTGGCAACGGAACCATTTGTTGGCTTGTTGGGGCCTGACCCAGGTTCAGAGGTGATTTAGTCAAACAAATCCTGGTACTACTGGCCCTTTCGACAACAACCCATGGAGCGCCGACTGAAATCTCACCTGAAGTAGTATGGGAGGGTGCTAGAACCAGGTTTCCGCACCCTAGAGATGTCTGATGGGTTCAAGTGGTCCGCGGTTCGACCCTGCGCACATGTCACTATGCGCACTTACCTGTTCCTCATAACCTGAGGTGTTGCCTTCGCGCAGCCCTACTCGGGGGCTGAACAATGTTATTACCCAAGTCCTTACTAGTAATCTAATATTAGTTGATTAACTTAGCTTATCCGTATGCGTTCAATTGTACTTAACAATATTCACAATTCATACAAGTGCGCATAGTAAAGAAACAATGTATTCACCAATGATATCAAACATGTAATAACTCAGAACATATACATAGAATTGGTAACAAAACCTTTCTTTATTAATCTCTGCTCCGATTCAGACTCAACTCTACCCTACGCACTCAGCTGTAGGGGTCCGCACACTCAGCTGCGGACTCTACTAGGCCTCTGCGCACTCAGCTGCAGAGCCTTTTCCTACTCTACGACCCAAGACACACTTCACATTTTGACTCAATCTCTAAGATCGTTCATGCCATTCTCCCTTAGACGTCTTTACAACTTAGAGCCTCGCGCTATTTATACAATCCAATGGTTCGCGGACCATGGGTAGGCCGACATTACATTCAAAACTTAGGGCGGACAACCCTATGTCTCTAACATACATTTTGCGCCTGCAATTCGCGGAGCTTTACAACCATATCAAGTCAAAACTTGGGCTTTGAGCCCCAAAACATGCCGTGGGGGGATTCCATGCCCAACATACACTTTGGACCAAGGTGTACAACTCCAGGTCATACGTGGTATAATTCACAACAACCTGGGAGAAAGTCTCAGAATGGTAACATACAAGCTTTCTTTGTTGCATCAATACAACGCCCATGGCATATTCACTGACATTTGTTTCAATTTCAAAAGGTTGTTGAAGGTCTGGTAAGGTTAGCATTGGTGTTGTGCTGATCCTCTCTTTCAGTGCGTCGAAGGATTTCTGTTGTTTTCCTCCCCACTGAAAGGCCTGCTTCACACTAGTCAAGACGTGTAAGGGGGCTGCGATAATGGAGAAGTTTGCAATGAACCTTCTCTAATACTGTACCGCGCCCAGAAAACTTCGAACCTCTGTAACATTCGTGGGCTCAGGCCAATTCATAATTGCCTCCAATTTAGAGGGATCTATCTTCAATTGTCCATTACCGACAATGTGGCCTAAATAAATCAGAGAAGTCTTCCCAAACTCACACTTTGACAGTTTCAAATACAACTTTTCACTTTTCAGAACATCAAGCACTTTCTTTATATGACACACATGTTCATCCCATGTCCTACTGTACACAAGAATATTGTCCATATATACAAGAACAAAATGATCAAGAAAAGGCCTACACAAATCATTCATTACCCTCATAAATGTGGCTGGAGCATTCCATAGTCTAAATGGCATCACCATCCATTCGAAAAGCCTCTGTTTGGTTAGTAACACAGTCTTCCAAATGTCCTGCTTTGCAATTCTAACATGGTGATAACCACTACACAAATCCAGCTTTGTAAAATAAACATCATTTTTCAACTGATCCAACAATTCATCAATGCGAGGGAGAGGGTATCGATTCTTCACAGTGATCTTGTTCAACACCCTGTAATCTACACACGTTCTCCATGTGCCATATTCCTTTGGCACCAACATGATCGGTGAGCCACAAGGAGCAGAAATCGATCTAATGATTCCCTGATTTAACAGTTCCTGCACCTGTTTCTTTATCTCCTCCATCTCGATAGAAGTCATCTTGTACATGCCAACATTTGGTAAAGGAGAATCCTTTTGTAAATGGATCTCATGTTGCATTTCCCGTTTAGGGGGGAATCCTCTCGGTTTCTGAAACAATCCATCATAATCAGAAACAATTTCAAATAATTCTTTCTTATGATCAGGATTATAGCCTCTGAAAGCGTCAGCCATCTCGACCTTTTTCGCTCTCACTATCATGAGCATGCACCCTTCGCTGGAATTAACCAGTCATTTAATCTATCTTGCGCTTACAAGGTTAGCATTAACTTTTTTATGATGAGCTCTGACTATATACTCTACCCCATCATTTGTGAGGTGGTATTTGTTTTCATGCCAAAAGAAAACGACCTTTTTGTCATATAGATATGGGTTTCCCAAGATGATTCCACAGATGTCCAAAGGCACTACATCTAACTCTACCTCGTCAACTAATTTAGAAGCAATAACAAATATATACCTACACTGCTTGGTGACCTGCAATTTGGCTTTATCGCTTACCCAACCAAGCGGGTATGGACTCGGATGAGGCATAGTTTCAAGGCCTAAATTTTTTCACTAAGGACTTTGAGATTGAGTTTGCTTGGGAACCTGAATCAAACAGAGTTTCCACCTTTTTATGTTTTATGACAAATCTAATGTGGAATAACTCAATTCTCTTCCTCTCATTACTTACAAGCTCATTCAAATAACTAGTACTTGCAACCGAATCAGAACTATCATTAATAGAAAGAGTACCTCTCACGCCCATGGCTATCATCAATGTCTCATCACTGGAATCTGATCCAAGGTCCTGCGCTGTAGCCACTATTTTTTGCTTCCCCTTTCCATTGAATCTCTTCGCTATCAACTCCGGATGCAGCTTCCAGCAATGGTCCTCGTCATGACTATATTTCTTGCAATGAGTGCAAGACAGTGTTTCTCCGTTCCCTTTCTTGGCTGCAACAGTCTTCTTATCCTTCCCTTTTCCTTTCTTTAGGAATTTGCCATGTTGAGGTTTGAATGGTTCCTTTTTGGCTTGATCATCTCGATCATTCTTGCCTCGGATTTCAAGATGAATAGCCTTTACGCTGGCTGCACCAATTGTAGTAGGCTTGAACAATATTCATGAGTGTCTGATGTAACTATGTAGCCCACTTATATACTTAGTTACAATCTCAAGCGCATCTAACGATATGCCCAGATTTAGCGATTGTTTCCTAAATTCTTCAGTGAATATTTGCACATTCTGGCCCTTACCTTTTCTTAGATATTTCTAGTCCATAAGTGCCCTTTTCTTTTAACCCACATGGTAGAATTGGTCTTTCAATGCAGAAATAAAACTAGACCAAGAGAACAAAAGGTTACCTGACTTTGTGCTGCCTTTCTGCAACTTTCTGTCCCATCAAACGAGAGCAGTGTTGCTCAGTCAAAGATATGCTAACTGGACTTTTGCCTCATCTTCTTCGATATGCTGGATTCGGTAGTAAACCTCTATCTATTTGATCCAATTATTGAGTTTTTCTGCACTACACTGTCCATTGTACATGGGTAGGTCAAACTTTATGTCTAACTTGAAGAACAATTTCTTAGAGGTATGCTTGGAATTTCACTGAGAGTGATGAGAACTATCACTAGAAGAAGGAGAGGGAGGAGAATCTTCTCCAACACCTTCCTGATTTGTCGATCCATGATCATCGACGTCCTTCTTCTCATGCCCAATGCCTTCTCATACTCTACGAACAACTTGTCCACTTTTCGTGCCATATTATAGAATACCTTTAGGAAATTATGTTCCTCTTCCCAACAAGCTTCTTCATTGGCCATGTTTCTTCTTCGCTGTGCACGTCTCGCTTTAGGATCAAATGACTTAAGCGTTCCTTCTCCTTTTCGCATCTTGTTCCAGGTTAGCATAAACTCATGCAATTCGCATCTACAAAGACCTGCTCTGATAGCAAACTTGATTCAAGATATTTTACTTACATATGCATCATGTTAGCGCTTGAAATTTCACCTCAGGCTGAGAAAGGTAAACCTCAAGGCTACATCAAACCATTTAGCCTCGTAGCTAGCCCTACGGGGCAGGAGAAGGCTCTCTCCGGTCAATCTCGGCAGATCTTCAATGGGATGAGATGACCAACAAGGTAACACTGATATTAGGCTAGTAAACTGATTAAAAAGGTTGATTTGGGGTTTTTTGGGTTTTTGGTGGCAAATTGAGGAATTGCAATTTTGGGTGCGAGGATTTGACACAGTTTCTGCAGGGGGTTCTTTGGGGCGAGGTAGGAGACCGTATTGATGCCTTTGATTGAGGTGAGTGGATGGAAAAGACCGGTGAGGAGCTAAGGAGAGCAAATAATACTTTGAATTCTCCTTAAACAGTAGAAAACATAGAAATTAAACAAATTTAAAAGCAGAGCATGGCAAGCATGAATTCTTACTTTAACACTTCATTTGTTTAATGTGCAGCAGTAAAGGAAAGGAAATGATTCACATAAACACACTTACAAGAACATTGAGAAACACACCATCAACACATGAGTCCACAAGAATCCCAAAGAGGACTGCAAAACCCTGGTCTTCCTTAGCCAAAAATTGCAGAGATACAGTGAAATAATACAATGATAGCTTCTCCCTCAAGAGTCCAACCATGAAAATGAGCAAGAAAGTACATAATATAGATGATCTAACCTCTTTCCCTGCCTCCATGGGTCGAGCTCACTATCCTAGGAGCTGTTTCAACCACTTCTAAACTAAGCACTACAATCTAGGCAGTCAAAACAACTTGCCTCTATAAGCTAGGAAACCAATCCATTCATTAAATATTTACCCTTTACATGAATGAATCTTCTAGAAGTGTTAAACAAGAGTAAAAGTGTCTTAGAGTTACAATAATTACATCAAAGATAATCATCTTCCACCCCAAAAAGTCAAACTGGGTCAAAACTGCGTTTTCTAGGCTGTACAATGCAATCTGGCAAAAACTGCCTGACGGGTCGCGCGCCCCTGCCTGACGGGTCGCGCGCCTTTGGAGCGATGTTTGAGGCACTTGCAGGTGTCCAAATTGAGCAAAAGTGGGCTTTTTGGAAAGTTCTGTGAGTCTACTTTCCAACCCAACTGGAATTTTTGAATTTGGAGGTCATTTGCCCTGTCAAAACTTAATTCTCCCAAGACTGGTTTCTGCAACTCAAAAAAGGGCCAGAAAGTCATTTTTTGGTAGTTTTTTGACCTTTTGGGGGACCAAAACTGCACAAAATCTCAAGTCCATCCATGGGCATATGTAAATTTGCATGAAAAATCTAGAAATTCTGAGTTTTTGCCAAAAGGAGTTGCCATGATGAAGGGTCGCGCGCGGGGTGAGACCCGTTAATGGGACAAAACCTGTAAATTGCACAAAAAATTCACAATTGACAAAATTTTCTCCAAATTTCTTGAAATTTGGGCTGGGAGTCCCCAATAAAGTACCATGCTCATTCAAATAGGCTTTGGCCAAAATTTGGAGTGGATCGGGCGTTTTCCGTCGTTTTTGTGCTTTGGCCAACCGTCCTTGGAGCACCTTCATTCTCGCCGGTATTTTTGACATTTCTTTAAAACCATGACACCTGTGCAAAAAGTGAAGGAGGTTTTTCTTCCTTGGCATGTTTTGGACAAAAACCTCTCTCAGTTTTCCAAAATTCATCTTTTATTGCTCTGGAACATCATTTGAGTGTGACTTGTCCCGATGTGTGAAACAATGAATTTTGTTGAAATGGAGCGAAATGAAGGGGATAGGGGGCTTCTAAATTCTTGAGGAAATTTAGGGGAGTAGGGAGGGATGTTAGGAAGCAGGGAAAGTGGAATCTCAAAGATTGAGTGAGGGGAAGGGGTCCAAAAGGGCAAAACTCAGGCCCAACCTAGAAAATTGCCAGGTTGTAGCTAAAAACTAGGGTTTGTGCAAAAATGAGGAATTTGGCGAATCTAAGGGATGGGAAGCATTTGATAAGGTATTTTAAGGATAGGGGAAGGTGTATGAACATCAGGAAACAAGTTTTGCCGATGATTTGACCGTCCAAGAGAAATTACCTTCAAAACCCTAGGAGAGGGAAATGAACTTGCCTAGGCGCAACTGAAGCATGAACAAGGTGTAAAATGACTCATTAGACATTGAAATGATAGTGACAACCCCTTTGAATGATGATAGACTCAGCTAAATAATGACATGGACCAACATTTTGACAACTTTAGAAGGATTTAAAGCAAACCCTAGACCTAATGCCTAGTGACCAAATTTTGCTTGAAAACTCTTTGAAATGACAAAATTTGACCTTGACACTTCAAATTCACTTTGTAAGAGCACGTTTGATCACTGGAGGAAGGCTGGAAATACTGACACTAACACATCAGAATTACATATAATAGAGTTAATTAACCATGGAACTTAAAAGAAAGTAAACAATGTGGAAGTAATCAGAAAAACACAAAAACCATGACACAATGATTTGATTATGGAGTTTGTCCAATTTGGACTACGTCTCCGGGCCCTAGTCAAAAGTAGGGAGGCCTTCATTCAATTAGTGGCATAAAAGAGTTAAAATTACAAGAAACAAGCAATTACAACCCTTATACCCCCAAGCTGAAATATGGGCAGAGAATGGAGAGCCTAGCTTTAGAAACAAACGGTAACATTGAACTCCTGGCGAAAAATAGTGCAAAAACGCATATCCAAACTCCCAATTTGGATAATTCGGCCTTCTGCAACCTCTCGGAACCTCCCTACTACTTAAGACAAGGTTCGTCCTGCCGCCAGGGTCAGGGTCTGTTGTGTGCAATAGATTCTAAGTATTCGTCCAGTCCTCTCTGCCTTTTCCCGACACAAAGAGTCATATATATAGCATGCTGGCAGCCCCTGAAAAATCGGGCAGTTTTAACTTAAGAATCCAAGTTATCAGGTGGGATCGGGCTAGAAGGATACTCGGTAACAACCTTACCGTAATTGATGAAACCCCGTTCAAACAAGGAAAACCCATTTCAACTGCGCATAAGGCTCGACGACATCTTTATCAACGTTTCCAACTTATCGATGGACAATCCAAGCAAAGACACAGGCATTCTGCAATAACCATGGACTCGACATGAGCATTAACTATAGAACATAATATTATGCATCCGACGATCCCATCAAAATCACAATCGGTGTGGAACCATCAGCGTACTGGCCTAGCTCATATTTCAGCGCTCTGCGATGTCTACGAACCCGCTGGGTTTATTAGGCACAGAACATAAAATATCGCATCCGAGAGTCTATCGTGAAATCACAACTAGCGCTTACTATCGGGGTCTTTTGTAACACCATCCTCGTTTTTGCGATTGTGATATGCGATAAATCGCATCGCAATCGGGTCTTCATTGGGGGGTGATTCTTTACTATTCGTTCCTCCTCCAGCCTGCAATATGCGATATCACAATTGCAACCGGCAATGCCAAGGGCCAATTCTCCTTAAGCAACTTCTCATTTTCGCTGATATGAGATATGCAGGACCCAATGGCACGCTGCCACTTGGCGCTTCCCCATTCGCTGGGATCTTTGCCATGTCATCTCCTCCTGCCACCTGGACAAGTCAAACTTGAACTTTGACTTGCTCTAAATTCTTCACATGGAATCGGATTTGAGTGTCATTTGCACTGTTGGAATCAGGATGGCGAGCACTTCGATCCAATGCTAAGTTTATCCAGATTCTACCACTTTGAGTTTTGAGCCTTTTACCATGCCATTGGTACTTTTTCTGAAGATCCACCAGGATCAATCCTCCAGGATCCTCCTGGATCAGAGTAATCAACCAGGATGTTGGGTTGGAAGTAACCCCTGATATAGATCAGTCACCTATTCATGTTGTTCTACCTGCATCTTTGGACACCCTGGAAGTGTTGGTTGTGTGTTATATTCTTTCCACGACTAACCCCAATAGTGAAGCTTGGGGGGGGGGGGGGGGGGGGGTAGAAAGGGGGTCGGCAGTACCCCCTTCGTTGTGTCAGGCGCAGCAGGGGGGTCAAAAGGAGGGCGGTAGCCCCCCTCTACGGTGTCTGGGGCAACGCCTCGGGGAAATTATTTTGGACCCGATATTAGGGGGGCAGACCTACCTATGGTTTTGTGTGTGGTTTTCGCACATGGTTTTGGGCATGATGGTTTTCTGCGCATGGTATTTTTTAGATCCGGTTAAGGGAACTATGGTTATGTTCTAATCTAGGGCTAATGGATTGGGTTTTATGGATGCTTCGGCATGTATATATATGTACTGTAACATTAAAAGGAATATAATGAAAAAATCAATCTAGTAGTCCCGGTTTTAGGATCCAGGGGAAAATATTTGTGTATATATGTTTTATGTTTTATGCTCTCGCCATTATTTATTTTTTGTTTTTAGAATTCCTATGCAGGTAATTTCTGTACGGGGTTAAAACCTATAGGAATCACAACTGCAACAATTTGCAATGCTCCTGGAGCAATTGAGCCAAAATAGGCAAGACAATCGTAATGAAATTGTCAATTTCATGAATTACCTGCAACATAATCAATGGAGTATGTTGGTTCATGTTCATGGTGAAATTGGACATTGTGATCCTCCCGACATTGGGTTGAGTCATCTTCCTATACATTGATGTTTGTGGGATGTGTATGCAGTCTGAGAGTGTTTTGGCTGTATTGATCTTTTTTATTTTCAACTATTAGAAAGTTTTGGAATTTTGTTAAGAGATTTTGTGTTGTCCTTTTAGCTAACAAATCTGGTCGGAGTGAAGCTAGAAGAATAACCAATTTTGGACATGTATCTTGTAATATTTTGACGAATGAATAGAAGGCTTTGATTGACCAAAAAAAAAGGTTTTAACTTATTCTAAAGAGATACAACCCATGGTTTCCCCTATTTTAAATATAAGCTCCATGTTTTAATCTACCAAAATAAGCTATAGGGATCTTGTCTATGTGACTTATTTTAAAGATAAGCTTTCGGGCGTGGCATCTCTTCCTTTGAGATATTGTCCATGTTGTGACCTATTTTAACAATAAGCTTACCATTTAATGATGTTGTTGTCTCATGTATTTAAAAGATAAACTAAATATAAGCCCATTTTCCAATCTTGGTTGAAGATTAGTGCTCTCCCATCAAGTCGAAATTAGTAGAGAAGCAGAATCTCAATTCTGTTGTAGAAAAGAGATCGATCCCTTACTCGCCTGCTTTACAAAATGGCAAAGATGGAGTTCTTGTCCACATTGTGACATATTCTAAGGATAAACTTACTCTCTTCCCTCTTTTTCCAATTATTATTTATTTATTTATTAAATTAAACTAAATTATAGTTGTCCGTTTGGGGTATCTCAATTGGCAATGGCTATGAAAATGAAGTCTCACCGAACCGGAAGTCTTGGGTTCAAATCTTGTGCTATCCCCCCGATCAGGGTGAGAAGTTGGACATGATGAAGATGTAGTCCTACCAAGCTTACAATATATATATATTGTTTTTCTAATTGAAGTTGTTATAAAAATCAAATCACTTTATAATTAATCAATTATTATGCTAATAAAAATATTATTATCTTATAACTATCTTTTTATCATAAAAATTATAATATTTTATAACTCCCACCTCCCTGGAAAAATCATATTTTCCATTAAAAGGATGAAAATTACATGTTGTAGTTGCCAAACTGGCATATCAAAAGGAGTGTTGTATTACGAGTCATACTAGTAGACCAAAACCAAATATGTGATTAGACCATTAAATGTCATAAAGTTTAGCATCAAAACACAAAAAGACTGAAGTTCGGGCTTTGTGAACAACCATTGAATTTATAACTTATATAATAAAATAAACTACTTATTTTATTAATATAAAATAATGAATTTTAAAATTAAAATATTTTTATTATCAAAAAATTTAAAATAATATATAAATAAATATGCTAATAAAACAAATATTTTAAATAGGTTAACGTTTATTTGAGATAGAAATATGCATTAGAAGTAAAAGAACAAGAACTCATAAAAGTGGATGGTCTTCGGAGCACAGATTTGTGATGTTGGGACTCCATGGAAGATAAGTTAGTTGATTATTCAAAGGATCTGTATGAAGGCGTCCAAATTTGGTCCACTCCAGGCGAGATCTCTCCATTGGTGAACCTAACACCTCGAGTGACGACTCTGTCAAAAGAACTCACCCCCTTCAATACGATGTCCACCTCGATTAACATGTCA
Organism: Pinus tabuliformis; assembly: GCA_031772625.1. NCBI lineage: Eukaryota > Viridiplantae > Streptophyta > Pinopsida > Pinales > Pinaceae > Pinus > Pinus tabuliformis. Next base: position 384,355,194 of record CM062808.1, on the reverse strand, counting down.
GAAGGGTTTATTCCATGGGCCATCTCCAGTGTGTCCACATGTGAAGTCTTCCTTACAACACTCCCTCCTCTCGAGAACCCCCTAAAAACCATACATTGCCTTCGATCCGACCACTTCTAGTTTTATTTTGGAAGCATATTCAGTCATCTTTCCATTATTAAAACCACCTTTTGTTGTTGTGTTGGAGGTAGAGGACCCAATGACACTTCCTTTCTTTGCACCGGTAAATGACTCTAGTATTCTTGTCTCCCCTCCCAGTTTCCTTTGTTATGTAACCAGATCACAAAACAAAATAAGAGATAGATCAACGACTTGAAAATAATTCTTTTCGAGGTGGCAACCTCCGTTTACATTACATAAATGAACAATTCTTGGGTGATACAAATGACAAGATCTGATTAACATATATAAGAGTCTAAAGGGTCACAATATAATCAAGGCCTACATAACAATAATAATGTATGGGCACAACAATAACAATATGGGGGCTACACTAGTATTATAGGGACTTAACATGCCCCTCTCCTTCAAAAACATGTTGTCCTCAATGCTTAAGTAGTTCTGGATGATTCTATATAAAATACTCATCCTCCTGTGTGGAATCTTCAGCAGGTAAGTTCTTCCACTCAATGAGATACTCTAACATTGATCGATTACGTAGCTTCCAAATTCTTGTTTTTTGTGACTGCTTCAGGCTCCAATATGATTTTTCCTTCTTCTTCAAGTTTTAGCAATATTGTTTGAACTTGAAGCTTGTTACATATAACCTTCTTTAAGCATGAAACATGGAAAATTGGATGTACTTGGGAAGATGAAAGCAACTCCAATTTGTATACCATAGTACTAATATTTTGCAACACCTTATAAGGACCAAAGTGTTCGGGTGATAATTAATTATCCTTCTTAGCTTGCTTGAGGAACATTTGTTTATATGGTTGTAGTTGTAAAAATACCTAATTGCCTACGTCAAAAAATCTTTCACTGCAATGTTGATTTTCCTGTTGTTTCAATCGATTTTCTGCCAACGTCGGGTTATCCTTTAAGAATTGGAGAACTTGTTGTTGATGCTCAATATGATATTCCATTGCATGAACCTTAAAATTTTCTCTTAAAGATATATGATGGATGATGGATCATATCCATAAAGTGCCATAAATGGGGTCATTTTTGTTGTGGTATGGAAGGAAGTATTATACCACCTTTCTGTTAAAGGCAACTTGACCCAATGTGTTTACTTATCAGATAAAAAGTGTTGTGGTACTCAACAACCCCCCATTATCTTTAGACTTAGGAGAAAGAATAATGGGGAACCTTTAAAATTTTTAGGATAGAGTCCTCCTTTGTTTAGATAAAATAGGATAAGTTTTATTTTTACTCTTCAATTTTTAAATAAAACAAGAAAGTGTATGAATAAGGTCATAAAACCTTATAGGAATCCATTTGTAGTTTTAAAAGATGAATTACAAGTATAAATGAATCCCAAAATTAATGAAAAAACTATAAAAGAGTAGCTCCTACTAAATGATATACATATCGTCGGCGATTTCAAAGGGAAACCACAAAGCTAAACTGCGAAAAGATGAAATGCAAAATTGTGATAAGCCAATAAGCCAAATACAAAAGTCGATTGCGAAATTGTGATGAATTGAATTGTGAAATTCCGAGCCAATATCGCATTCCATCAAGAGCCAATATCGCATGCCGTCAATTAACGGATGTCGATATCGCGTTCTATTAAACTCCAATATTTTGCTAATATTGATCCTTCGCCTATATATTTTTCGAAAATCGCAGATCACTAAGCTATGTAATGTCACTCAATAACACACGCTGATAAAAGATTTTTCGATATAATGACAAGTGTCAGTATCACATGAACAAACATTTGTAAATTTAATGACCACTCCGCGTAGTTCTAATTTCGAGGTTCTTGATGATTGGTAATAATTTTTAGTTAATGTGAAAGGATTTCCATATAACTCGCATTGAATTGATATGACTATTTGCATCCTTCGAAGCTCTTACTTCTTATCTTGGTTTGTTTCTTTACAAGTAAATTCTAATAAAGAGCAGTTAAAGGACATGTCAAGAATAATCAAGAAAAGGAGGAATTCCGTAATACAACAAGAACCAATCTTTCCACCTGAGGAAGTGTCTAAGATGTCTCCATTGTTTACAAATACTACATGCACTCCGGATGCAGGTTTCTCCTCCTGGGAGGTGATATACAAACGATTCGAGGATGAAAATCCAACGATAATTGTGAAACAGACTGCTACTACTGATAATTCTCCTCCAAGTAACGATGCTGCATGGAATGATGTGGGGAATTCATTTCTTCACAGAATTGTTGTCTGCTCTAAAATTCTACCATATACAAATATGGTGAGATGAGTTATCGACCAGCTGGACATTATAGACAAAACGTTTATAACGCTAAGGAAGACAATTATTGGGTCTTTTAAAGTTGAGGATTTAAGGAAAATGTATCATCTACCTCCACCTCATAAGAGGTATGATACACAATTCATCCATAAATTCATGCAAGAGAATTTGAACCCTGCGAACCTAATCAGAGAATGGAGAAGGGACCCGAACAAACACAAATGAGAGGACATGGGTATGTGTTCATTAACCTCCATTGTTGGCCCTTTCTCTCATATTGCGGCTATGTTCTGTCACCTCTATGGTTATCCAAATACGCAGAAATTATCTGAAGAATGGGTGCCATTGATAGAAGCCTCTACTGATGGCTATATCATGGATTGGGCGACTATATTATCCAACAATTTGACCACCCAAATCCGCAATTACAGAAAAAAGTGCAATGTTCTTGAAAGAACGACTCCTCCTTTCTTTATGAGCACCTATGTCATGGACGCAATTTGTTTTTCTTATGATTTTCCATATCTTGGATGGAAATGGACAGACCAATTTCCTAGCCCTATTTTTGTTTATCTCGATATCCTTTGGGAATCAAAATACCATGATCACTTCTACAAAATCTTTCATGAAGTCATGCTCCCTATCCACGAAGAAGTCTTTGGCAGGAAAGCCCCTAGACTTACTGCAGAAGCCAATAAAGACCTAAAGCCTATAGGAAAGTGGTTTGGGGAAGAATCATTTACCTACATTCGTGTTTTTGGTAGCCTTTCCCATCCTCATGTTTTGCCCCTTTTTGTCGCAGATAAGTTGCTAGCCAAGGAAGTCACGTATGAAATAGTTGGTAAGGGCTTAACTAAAGAACTTAAAGAAATGAATTCGCCTCGCCATGTTTTCCCATTTTTTTTGGTACCTACGCCTTAGAAAATTTCAAGCATTCTTTAATTGAAATTGACCAATTAAGAGCCTTTAATTTTCCAACCATATTAAACAGACCATATGACCTGCATGGTGTAGCGAAAGATGTTACAACACAGGCTAAGCTCAAACCGTTTTTAAACAAGCCTGACAAATTTGATGATTTGTCTGAAATGGTTATGGAATATTATATGATAGATAAATTAGCAGCAAATCATCTAAGTCCTGATGAATTAATTAGATTCAATCAATTTCGTCAGGGAAGAATAACCCATTTGCCTGAATCCCTTTTAAAGTGATTCCGACAAAATTCAGAAACTTCAGATGCATCAACTTCCTCCTCGAAAGCTCCAATTACTTCCGAAGTCTCCAAAACAACTACTATAGATGTTGAGAAAACAAGAGAGATCAAAGAGGAGAACAAATTGGATGAAGTATGGGAGGAGTTAAACCGTGTTTTGACAACAGAAGAAGCTCGGGTTACAAATGTCTCGACTGATATACAAGTAGAGCAAGTTACATTCAACAGGGAGATAAAGTAGGTTCTAGAGACTACAGGGACAACCTCATTTATTGTTGAGGCTTCCCAAGAGGATACTATTCCTAAAAATCTCGGCAATAATATTAATGATGAGATTGTTAATCAATCAACTGTTGTTGATGATATGGAGATAATTCCTGCATTTCCTATTGTCGAGATAGTCCTCAAGATTGAAGAAATCCCGCCTTTGGACGTATTTTACAGTCCAAAGCATAAAGCAGTAATGAGAAGGTCAAGGAAGAAAATAAAGCTAGAACAGTCGCAAGCGCTAGTTACAAATGAGACTCCTTTTCAAGTTCTTTGGAAAGGAACTCAAACAACCTCAAATGAGAAATTGAACAGATTATCTCAGTTCGCAGGAGCTTATTCTAGTGCTACCATCGACAAAGTTGCAGAGATACAATTGCTAATGAAGGAAAAGGATCAAAAGATTGTCCAACTGGTACAAACTTTTCAAATATAAAAGCAAGCAATTGAGAAACAATGGCAAGCAAATCTTACTGAGCTGCAAAAGAGCTTTAATGATTTAAACATACATTTGAAGCTGAAGTGAAGGACAAGGATGAATAGATATTGCAATTGTAACAAATAATAGACCAGCTGAGAGAAAATCCAGATATAAATGAAGTCCGCAAAGAAGCATCAGAATTGGACATACTCTTAACAAAGCAACAGGCCATCTTTTGTCACAAATTGGCTTTAATTCATGACTTGTCAAAGACCAGTGATTCTTTAGTGAATCAATTGTCTGAATTGAGGACATTTTATGAAGATATCTACGAGAAAATTTCTGAGTATATAGATTGGAAAGGTAGTGCTTAGGGAAGATCATCTTATCTTCCTCAAATTGAAGAATCATAGAAGGATATCGTGTTTGGTGACTGGGATATCAAAATGAAATGAGTAGAGATGGCTATTATCAGAGCCAAAAATATTCCCTCAAATTTCATCGAATACATCACAGATACCTTATTGCAAGCCAATATTATTCAGGAATGCCCAATGGACACCTTGTCAGATGTCATAGCTTTGAAACAATCTTGGCAAAAAATGTCTAAACAAAAGGTTCTAGACATTTAGAGTTTATCGCAAGAGAACCTTGAAAGTTATTGGCATTTTCTAGTGAAGCCTCATAATCAGTGGCTCGTGCTGAGGTGTCTCTCAAACACAACAATACAGTTTCTTCCAACACTTAATGATGCAGTGTTTACGGGACAAATGCGCATGCAGCGATACACCCCCCCAAGCTGAAGCCACTCACAGACATATACAATCTCAGAGACCAGATGAAGAATCAATGTGGAGCACAATCATGAGTTCTTGTTGCAACATATCACAAATTTAGTTGTCCTTTATCTTAACTTAGTTTGTTATAGTTTTTTTTAAGACCTTTATTTTAAGTTTACTTTTTTTGTAAGATTAATAGTTTATTTAAACCCCTTTCATGCATTTAGAAAGGGGTACAATATTTTGAGAAGATAGCTTTTGAACTTGCACTATTGTTTGATTCAGAGTTATCTGATTAAGAAGCTAAGCCTAAAAGCTATATTTTTCATAAGCAGAGTGATAATGCATCAGGTACTATTATCTTTGTGATGTCGTTATGTATTGTTTCTTTAGGTAGTGAATCTATTATGTGTTATTTCGTTATATAAATGCTTTGAAAACAATTAGTCATTATCACTATTGATGTGCAAGATTGGATGATTTGTGATTATGTATGAGATAATGAGATCTTTTTATGTGATTGAGTTTTAATTAACTAAATTAATTAACTATTTAATTAATTTAGTTTATCATATATTCTTTATATTCATTAAAGTATTGAATGATCTATATTGTTATTTACTTTGTGAAATCTTTCTTTGAATCACATGTGAAGATGTACTATCCTGGGAAATAAGTAGAATAAGTTTATTCAGTAATTTTACCATTAGCTATAAAATCATTTCATCAGTTTTTCATTCTGTTACTATATTAAATCTCCTTAAAACGGGAAACTGGTCCCTTTATATCCAGTTAGACCCACCAATTTCAACGGAAATGGAGTTGCTTTAAGCTCCCGACCGAGTGGTGTTCCCCGATGTTGAGGCAGTTAAGTTCCAGCCTTGAACACAAAGCAATGAAGATATTCTTCCAAACATTTGTCCACTATCTTAGTTTTCCCATCAGACTGGGGATGATAAGATGAGCTATGACCTAATTGGGTACTAAGACAAGAAAATAATGTTGTCTAAAATTTTCATGTGAAAATGGGATCTCTGTCACTTACAATAACCTTTGGGTTTCCATGTAGCTTTTGAACTATTTCCATAAATGCAGTTGCGACTGTACAGGCTTTGAAAGGGTGAGATAGGTGCACAAAAGTGTGCATACTTGGTAAGTCTATCAACTACCACCATGATGACACTCTCTCCTTCGGACTTGGATAAACCCATAATAAAATCCATTAAGACTTCCTCCCAATGCTAATTTGGAATGGCTAAAGGTTGTAACAAACCTGGGTTTTAATTGTCTTAACTTTATTTTGTTGGCAAACCAAACATTTTGCCACAAAATTTTGAATATCATATTTAAGGCCATCCCGAAGAAAATCCTTGTTGACCCTATTGTAAGTTTTCAAAAATCCTAAGTGCCCTCCTAAAGGAGAGGCATGCAATTCCAAAAGATTTTTTTGTTTGAGTTGGCAGTTCTAACATAGATATAAAGAATCTTTGAACCATAATGAATCATTTTCTAGATAAATGTATCAGATGTACTGATATCTTGCTGCAACTTTTGAATGAGTTTCCACACCTCTTCGTCATTCTTCCATTCATCCCTTGCTTTAGTTATCCAATAAGGTTGGATAATATAAATGGCTCAAAGAAACACTTCCACGTCCTCATCCATTCTTGAGGGTGCATCTACAACAACATTTTGCTTCCCTTTTTGTAGATGATTTCAAAGTCATAACCCAACATCTTTGTGACCCATTTTTGTTGCTCTTCTAAAGATAATATTTACTCTAAAAAATATTTAAGACTATCATGATCAATTTTTACCTTGAAGTGTCTTCTTGTTACGTAAGGGTGCCATTGCTTCAGGGCATTTAGTATTGCCAACATTTCCTTCTCATAAATAGGTTTGTGTAAATACTTTCCCTTGATTGGATGACTTTCAAAAGAAATGGGTCTTCCTTCTTGGATTAAAACAACACCAATTCCATTTCTTGAGGCATCACATTCCACAATAAAGGTTTTTGTGAAGTCTGGTGTAGCTAAGACTGAAGCTTGGCACATTGCCTCTTTAAGACGTCCAAAGGCCTTAGCGGCTTCTGGAGTCTTTAAAAAATGCATCTTTCGTGAGTAATGTTGTTAGAGATGCTGCTATTTTCTCATTATTATTAACAAACTTGTGATAATACCCTATCAATCCGCGAAATCCTCAAAGATGCTTTAGGGTTGTGGGAATTTTCCATTTCTTGATGGCTTTAATTTTGTTAGGGTCTACCTTAACACCCTCATGAGATACAATATGACCCAAATATTCCACCTCTTGAACCCCAAAGAAACATTTGGAGGGTTTTGCATACAATTGTTTCTCCTCCAATAATTTAAGCACCCTGTCAACATGTTGAACATGATCTTTCCAAGACTTATTGTAAATTATATAATCAAAAAATACTAACAATTTTTTTTAAGAAAGGGTTTGAAAGTGGAATTCATCAAATCTTGAAATGTGGAAGGTGCATTAGTAATATCAAAAGGCATGACCAAAAATTCATAATGACCTTCATGAGTTTTGAATGTTGTTTTTGGAATGTCTTCCATCTTCATTCTAATTTGATGATTTTTTTAACAAAGATCTAACTTGGTGAAGTGAATTGCTCCATGTAATCCATCCAATAATTAATCAATGACAAGAATGGGGAATTTATCTTTAATAATGAGCTTATTGAGCTCTCTATAATCTGGACACATACGACAAGATCCGTCCTTATTGTGTACCAATACTACTGGAGAAGAGAAATAACTATGACTAGTTTGAATTATGCATGCCTCTAGAATTTTTGCAACCATACATTCATTTTCACTCTTTTGGACATAAGGATATCTATAAGGTCTGATGTTTGCTGGAACACTTCCTGGAATCAAGTGAATAGCATGATCATGATCACGAATAGGTGAGAGACCTTTGGGAGTCTCAAATACTTTGGAATGATTGTCCAAAACTCTCTAGAGGTTTGGAGAAATTGATGATTTAATTGTTTGAAAGTCAAGTGAGCATATCTGTGCAATTACGCCTTGTTGTCCTTTCTTTAAAAGCATTGTCATGCCATTATAGCTAATTATCTCCCTTAGTTTCCTTGCGATACCCCTCAATTCAATTTCCTTTCCTTCTAAGAAAAAATTCAAGAAAAATGCTTGAAAATTAAAATCTATGGTCCCCAAAGATTGTAACCATTGGACTCTTAATACAACATCAACACCACCCATTGGAATGGAAAGCATTGGGCTATTCAATATATATTCCCCCATGGTTAGCTTGATATTATGGCACTTCCCTAAGCAATTTATAGTTCCTCCATTTGCAAATATCACTTGACACTCTAGCGCTAGATATAGAAAACAATTCAATTCCTTGGCTATCTTACAATGAATAATATTATGGGTACTACTTGAATCAATTAGCACTATTACCTTTTTCTTCTCGATATATCCTTCTATCTTAAGAGTTTGAGGACTGGTAATTCCCACTAATGCATTACAAGATATTTTCAGGTTCATTTCTTCTTTCTCTCGGGTTGGTTCTCGGTGTATATCCTCTTCTTTTGATGTTTCTTGCTCCTTTTCTTCCTCATCTTCACAATCAATGTAAAATAATTTATTCTCAACACACTTATGACCTTTAGTGTATTTGTTATCACAACAGTAACAAAGCCCTTTTGCTCTTTTTTCCTCCAGTTGTTGTGGTGTCAACCTTGTAGGTTGTGGGAGGCTAGGAGAAACAACACTTCCATCTTTATAGTCATCAGTGGTAGACCTCCCTGTTGCCATAATTTTTCTCTCAACTTTTCTTTCTACCTTGAATGCATTTTCCAATGAATTAGGTTTCCAAAGGCGAACATTATGTTGGATTTTATCCTTTAAAGTTCCTATGAAGACATCAATAATATGCTCCTTTGGAATACCAGGTACCTTGATATTCAATCTTTGGAAGTCTTCAATGTGACCCCCCGTTGAACCTTTTTGTTTAAGATTTATCAATTGGCTAAATAAGGTATTTCTCTTTGTATCCTTATAATATGCTACCAATTCCTCCATAAAGATTGTCCAAGTGACAATTGATTTACAAGAACAAAGCCATTGACACCACATAATCTGATTGGGTTCTAAATATAAAGATGCAACGTGTACCTTTTGTGTGTGTAGCACATCATGTAGATCAAAGAATTGCTCCATTTGCAACATCTGTAACATCCATGTTACCAGATCCTTGCCATAAAACTTCTTCATATCGATCTTTGGAATCTGGTTAGTATTCAATCCACTGTTGGAGTCTTTAAAATCATAATTCATATTCCTTTTGTCCTCATCCTTATTTTCATGGAATATCTTGTCACCACTAGGAAGCCTTTCTTGCAACAACTTTGTCAAACCATCCATGTCCCCTTTTAAACCATTAAACGTAACATTCATCATCGCTTCCAATTCTTTTTTGGTTACTCTTTGCAAGAGCGAAATTTGTTGCACTTGGTCTCATAATTTTGATATATCATTGAATTTCTTCGTCTTCTTCATGCATCATAATGGAGTTTCTAGTTGCTTACTGGGAATATCCATTTTTTTTTGTGAGACATATTGAAACGAAATAATGATATCTATGCTTTACTATGCCCTTTGATTCACTTCAAACTATTTTTTCAAACAAAAGTTATGCAAATTTAAAAAATACACACCTTTTTTTTCTTACTTTTTGGAGCTTGATCTTGAAACTATTGTATCTTTATAATTTCGACCTCTCAAGGTTTGAAATTTTGTCCTATGGTAGCTCTTTGTGTCCTCTTTCCAACACCACTAATTAGACTAAGATTGGAATCTTCAAGGTTAAGTTATGCTAAATCTCCCAAGATGTCTTGCTTATGGACTAGTTTAGTAGAAGAAACTTGTATGGAATGCCACATGTCATTGTTTCCACCTTTGGCTCTTAAAATGATAGCCAAGAAACTATAGTCCATGCACTTTTAGCTACTTTTTAGGAAATTCAATTTGGATGCTCGAAACAAAAGTTACGATGATTTTCCTCGAGACACTTGTTTGAGACAAAATTATGGAGTATAGTGAACCAAGCTCTGAAATTTTTATATGAACTTCAATAATATTTTGGCTCCACGTGGTCAAAATTTTATCTTCTAAAGCCTTGTAGAAAAAAAAGTTATAGCGAAAATGCCAAGATGGCCCATTTGAAGTAGCGAAAACCTAGGATCCAAAGCTCTGATACCAAATGTTATGTAACCAGGTCACAAAATAGAAGAAGAGATAGATCTATGACTTGAAAATAATCTTATTTGAGGGGAAACCTCCTTTTGCATTAGATAAATGAACAATTCTTGGATGATACAAATGACAAGACCTACTTGGTATATAGGAGTTTAAAAGGTCACAATATAATCAGGGCCTACATAATAATAATAATGTAAGGCACAACAATAACAATAGTGGGCTTCTATGGGGCACAATAATAACAATATGAGGGTTACACTAGTATTATAAGGACCTAACATCCTTAGTAAAATTTTAAGCTGGGAAATGTATAGTGGCGATATATCAACAAAAAGTTGGTCAACTTCCCTCCGGATGGCAAGGAAGGACACACGAACAACAAGCAAGAAATGTGTAAAGAGAAAGGCTGACAGATTCTACCTTGTTCTTGGGGAAGATCTCAAACTCAATGATATCTCAAAGATGGAGGAAACCGTGGTGCTGAGTCGATTTGAAAGTAAGAAAATTGCCATAACAGTCATAAGAAACTGGACTACAAATCACTTTCCTCTATACTGCGCTACACCCCTCGTTGCCTAATCCTCACAGAAGGATGGATGGGTTGGCTCACAACATCTCGGGAAGAGGTGGAAATATTTCTACAACAAAGACAGTAGTGGGGTTCACGGGCCTTGTATCTAAAAAATGGATTGTAGATTTCAATGCCAAAATGGAGTTGCTCTCAGTGGTACCCATTTGGGTTCGGCTTCTGACCCTTCCACTACAACTCTGGTCTGATGAAGTATTTAGAGAGATTGGAAAGATTATGGGCTTCTTTTATGGGGCTGATACCCATACATAAAATTGGGCTACATGGTGATGTTGCGGATCCTAGTTGGGCTAAATCTAGCCTTTGACCTTCCCGATTCCATCTCGATTCAAGCTAGGTCCAAGATTTGGATTACGAGGACATACCTTACAAATGTAGGCGATGCCACTTGTATGGGCACCTAGGGAATGCAAATTTGATGAATTAACTTTGTAATGCCTAATGTATTTAGTGTGAACTAGGCACATAATTATATAATACAAATATTTTTTCCAAAAAATAAATTAATAGAATGTTACTATATAAAAGATCTTGTTTTTCTTTTTTTACATGGTTGACCTTTTTGCATAGAGTGCCTTAAGAAAATACCCATTCAGTGTCACTCCAAAACCCATGCACTACTATATTAAAAGTCTTGCTACGGTAAAAAAAAAAAAATATAATATTTTATAACTTATATAATAAAGTAAATTATTTATTTTCATTATTATAAAATAATAAATATTAAAAACAAAATATTTTTATGGTAAACTATTTCAAAACAATATATGAAGTAAGGTTAATAAACCAAGTGTTTTAAAGGTTAAAGTTTATCCTTGTGATTATATGATATTATTATATAAAAAGTCTTGGAAAAAACTTTATATTTTAATATTATATCTATTTTATTTTGAAAAAATAATTAATGGAATAAATTACATTTTAAAATAAAAATTAAACAAAAAAATATATATTTTATTTACTTTTGAAAAAATATGTTAATAAAATCACCCTGCCAGGTTTTACAAGATCATTTCATTCAAGTTAGTCTATATAAGCTCAGAAGCCCGGGTATTGGCACTGCTTCAAATTTGATATGCCCCCAAAAAGTATTAATGGAGGCCATCCCAACATAACGAGTGAGACATCCATAAATAGAACGGAGTGAATACAGATGACAACAATGGCGGTGGAAGAGGCGAACTGTGAGAGGGAACTGCCAAAGGAGATTGAGATTGAGTGGGAAACCCCACTAAACCCTCCTAAGCCCGAGGATTACATCTTCTATGATGGTAATTTCCTTTACCCTCTACCATGCTTTTCTTCACATAAATACTCGATTTGTGTACTCTTTAATGGTTTAGCTGCTTTCATTTGCAGGTAGGCGAATGGTGCGGCCGTATTACTTTGAATTCATTGCGCACGTACGTAATATTCTCTGTAACAGATACACAACACACTCTCTTACGCAATCGCACTACTTAACTTTAAATTCAATGCACTATGCTTATATTGTTCGGCCCACACGGTGTGATCATCTGATGTTGCTGTTCATACAGTTGTCTCATTGTTTCAGAAGCAAGATTTTGGTCTTGTATTTCATGTCAATGCCAATTACTTACAACTCGTATTTCAGTTGAAAGCACTTTTAAGATGCCATGCTCATTTAAGTCGGGGACATTTGTTTCTCCCATTGGCCTTTTTTCTACCATAATTTTCTAGACAATACCTCATATCTCCTTAACAAAGGGACATTATAAAAAAATGCGGGGAATGTTTTCTTCATCCTGTCTACAAAGCGTACATAGCCCAAGACCTTTTTTATAGAAGGAGGCGGGGAATGTTTTCCTCATCCTGTACATAGCCCAAGACCTTTTTTTGAAGGCTGTCCCATGTCAAAAGTTTGTTCCGAACTAACCAGAAGCAGAATTCTGGCCATGTGTGGGGCCTTCATGTGGAAATTTCGAGAAACCATTTCTTAGTGAAAGTTCAGAAATTTCACCTTAACTAGATGGGGTTTTCCAGATCTATTTCCTGTGAACTTTCAGCCTTAGGGCTGAACCTGAAATAAAAATGATAGTAGTATATATTTCACTTCTCTCAACCAATTATACAAGGCAGCCCAAAACATGCAACGGACAATTGCACTTCAAGGAAATATGTTTGAAGTCTTTAGGGCACAAATCTCAACCTATAACAAATTTGAAAATAACTTATTAACAACAGATTTGTTACAACCACATATCTGCTCTCTTACCTTCTATATATTTGTCAAATCACTCAACAAAAGCTGCTAAATGTTCATGATAAATCAACATACCAAACAGCCCTAGAAACTACCAGTTCATCATCAGAATAAAAGTTGAAAATCAGATCTGTGAGTACATAAAGTTTGGATAGAAAAGTACACTTACTATACACATAGGAAGAAAGTTACAACTACATACCAACAAGTTATCACAAGTTGGTACCTTCAATCTTATCACAAGGTAGGGGTCTCCAATGCGTTCAAACCCCAAGTACGGTATCCAACATCAATAGCAAATCCTACCTGATGATACAAAGGCCTAGCAAGGCATCTCATCAAGCCATCTAGCTACAACACCAAGCTAGCATCAACACCAACAAGTCCACCCTTGATATATCTCCAAGTTTGCTTCACACAAGCTCTCCAAACAAAGCTCTTCAAATCTCACCTAAGGTTTCTTTGCCACAAACCCTAGGCATTTGTCACACAAGGATTCAAACCCTAGCACTGCAAGTTTCCTCTAGGTTTGCCCTCTCACAACCTTGGTGCCTTTCTCCCTTGCATAAAGACAAATACAAAGACTCAAGATAAGTTCATCTTTAGGATACAAATGATCTAATGAACTCTCACATACTTCTGCATGACTATCACAATTAAAGAGTCTCTTCTCCCTTTATATAGAATAGGCAAGGGAGGAAAGCAAAAGTAAAGTGGACCATGCCCACGAGCAACCTAATCTAATCCTCAAAATAAGGTCTCCATGTGAAGCGCTCTCTTTCCAATGTATACACATGTGAATACAATGCTCCCCAAATGGAGCACTCTTCAAACATGGGCTTTTAAGTGTCAAGCACTCCTCATCTCAAAGCCCCTCACTGTTGAAAATGTTAGCCAGAAAGGGTTCCTTGATTTGTGCCTTAATCAAAGGAACCACAACGAGTTTCTCCTTGAGCATGCACGAGTTCCTATGAGTTAGGATCTAATTCCTAAAAAATAGGACGAGTTCCTAAAATTTAGGGTGAATTCCTAAAAGTTAGGAGTGCAAGAAGCAGTTGACTAGTGCTAATTAGTGGAAGGTCGAGTTTATTGTCTTCTAGTGCGAGTTATTTTGGGTAAAGGACGAGTTGATTGAGTCAGGCTCCTAAATTATAGGAAGGATGAGTTAACACAACCAGTGAGCTTTTGTTAACTAGTCAATCAACAATTCGACTTTCCTCAAATAGAACTTGCTAATAATAGCCTAATCGAAGTGCTTGTAAGGAGGAACGAATGCACAATTTGGTCATTGTCTTGTGAGCACGAGTTGGTGAGACAAGGCAATAGAAATTACAGGTTGGTGCTTGTGTGTTGAGGCTTGTGTGAGTTTGATAGAGAGCAGATAGGGATCAACAATCTTGCAAGGGTTTCAAGCCTGGTTCAAGGTAGGAAAACAAGTTTGTTTTCAGAGTGAAATAAGTCGTATTTGTAGGAGATCTAATGCTAAGTTTTTATCAATAATCAAGCAGAGGGTTTTCCTAGTTGGGTTCCCTAGAAAAATATTGTATTTGTATTGTGTGATTGTGTTTATTTTTGTTTCTATTATGCTATAAAGTTTAGTAGAGAAATTTTATGTTTATATGAAAAGAAATTATATTTCAGATTGTTCATATTAGCAAATCAAAATTTCGTGGATTTTCTACACTCACTCTATAAGACAAGCATCCAAAGCTCCTCTTCAACATTAGTGTCTTAGGTCCATATACCACTGAAAGCAATACACCCTTAACCCATGTGTCCTCAAGTCAAGCGCTCATCCTTCTAAGGCATGCTAAGTGGTCCCAATGCTCCTTGGTTTAAGTGCCCTGCCTCATAGTTCCCAATGCGTATCCTCCAAGGTAGATCCAACACTCATACAAGCAACCATTGTCTTCAACACACGTACCATGTAGAAGACATTAATCTCGATTCCCACATAAGATAATCACCTCATCAAGAAGTATACCACATTTAGCAACAAATCCGAGGTCAATCAATCACATATAGAAATCTCTTCAAATGTCTTCAACCAAAAAGTCTTAGATATAACTAAGAGGCTAGGCTTTCATCATGCACCCCACATCACATGAAGGCACCCCCAACATCGTGTAAACACTTTTGGAGCAACCCAAAAGCTAACACTTCCTCTTTGTGAGGAAAATGTTTTCACCAACACTAGTCTTCTCCCTTTGAATCTTAACTAAACTTCACATCTTCAAATCTGAATTTGTTGTTGTCTTAGACTTGGTCATTGACACCTCAAAAGGAATGGTCACCCAAACATCATTCTCCTCCATCAAAGCATCACACATCCCTACCTCAAAACAACCAGAAGTAGCTAATGCAATATGGTCAATATATCTCCTAAGAGGTAAACTTGCCCTCATTGATGATCAAGGCACTCCTACATGCTATTGTCCATCTTGCAATGTTTGAGTAAGCCATCTTGGCTTCCTGCAGATTGAAGTAGAGGGTAAGGATGTATCTTTCCTTAGTTTCTCCTTGCCCATGTGTGGACTCAATTCTTCTCTTTGCCTTTGAACTAGAGTTTGGAACAATAACCTCCTCACTCCCTATAGTCACTAAAGGAGATATGTGTGATCTAGAGAACCATGCATCCTCATCGAACTTCAAATCTTGGCTCACCACAATCTTTTGCTGTATTGTAGATCCTATAAGCTTTAAAAGTCTTACTATCTCTGACAAAACATGATACTATCACGACATCTAAAACCTCCCTTCTGATATGGGCTTGACCACCAATGAATCTGAAGGAATAGAACCCTGGATCATTGGCAATCTACTGAACTTCAACATCCCTGTTATCAACTTCACAGGCCAAAATATTTAGACACCACATCATGAGCTATTTAGGACTTCGTGCAAATATGATCACCTCCTCATATGAGACCAATACAAGTGGATTAGATCTATCAAAATCATGAAGATATTTTTTTTCCCATATATCATACATCCTGAAATAGTGAATTACCAAGCTCAAAGTGTAAACAATAGCCCACACAAAGTTTCCAACAAACTATAAACAATTGCCGACAGAGGGGCCTTCAACAAATTGCAAACAATAGTCCACAAAGGACTTTAATTGTCTTCAACCAAAAAGTCTAAGGTCACGCAACCCACCTCACTTGAAGGCATCCCTAGTTCGGTGCAAACACTTTTGGAGCAACCCAAAAGCTAACACTTTGGCTTCTAATTTACTTTTCATTTCCATTTTTCTACCAGCTGGACACTCACCTTGTATCCCAAAGAGACCTTGTTTATTCCACCAACTTTGTTTGGAGCCCACACCATTGAGTCCCATTGTGCTCTTAATGTGATTACACCTTTCAACAATTTGGATTTGTACACTTTCCATCTCTCCATTCTCGCTCCAAACCAACCACCTCAACAATCTTCCCACAATCCTCTCTACTCCTCATCTGAAACATTTGAAGGGTGATAAGTGTTCCTTGGATGTAGATATTGAATCCTCTCTACTCCCAATCAAACACATCTGAAAGGTGATAACTGCTCCTTGAATGTAGATATTGGATCATATTTTGAGATAGCTTGAAATTTTGGGAACAACCAACCCAAGGTTTCGATTCCACTCTTACCTTTTGTCCATCACCTATTGACTAGGCAAGGTGGTCTCCTATGATAGAGTAGGCCTCCATCAATGCCTTCCAAAAAATAAACAACCATGAAGATTTATTTTCAGGTGCTCTGATCCAAGCTTTTGTTCTTGCTTGTGTAATGTATTTTTTCCTCATCACTTCTTGCCATAACCCTTCGAAAGCAACCATTCTCCATATCTCTTTTTCCAGCAATGCTTTGGAGAAAAGATTAAGGTCATCAAACTCTCATCCTCCATAAGACTATGGCTTTGTTAGGTACTGCCATTTAACCAAAGGGATGCTAACCTTGTCCTTCTTGCATGCCATAAGTATCTACATGCCTTCTCTTGTTTTTTTTAATGACACTTTTTGTAATTGTTGCCAAGGACCTCAAATATACAAGTGTTGCTTCGATGACACTTTTTAGAAGGGTGGGTCTACCCACCATGAATAGCCATTTGTTACACTAGTAACTGATTCTCATCTCTATTCTCTCATATAACCACATCCAATTCTTGATTGAGTAACCATTAGCCTTTAATGGGAATCCAAGATACTTAATACCATCATCGAATTGTATTAGTTGATAAGGTAACAAGGTCCAAATATTTTGATCATGTTTTACCTGATTTGAAAACAAGTTAGAGTGGGCGACTTGAGGTTTATTTACATTCCTATGACATGAGAAAAACCTTGAAGCATCCCTTGAATAAGATTGGCTTCTCTTATAGATCCATAACTAGAAAAAAAGTATATTATCAACAAATAAAAGCTGTATAACACTAATATCTCCTGCAATTCTTATGCCATTAAAACGTCCTTCCACATTGGATCTCTTTATTGTCTTGCTTAGCCTCTCAATTATAATTAGAATGAAGTGGAGATAGGGGACAAGCCTATCTTAGTTCCCAATAAGATTTAAAGAAACTTGTGATGGACCTGTTACCCACCACTTTGTGGGTGATATCCCCACGAGACATTTTCTCCATGATGAGCCTCAGTCGCCAGCCAATAGCCCCTTGATGCCTCCTACTAGCTCATTGTTGTTGAAGTTTCTAAGTTTACTTAGTTAGAAACCCTCCATGCACTTTATCTGATTTATTCCTACCTACTTGTTATTTTACTTAACAAATTATTTACAATGTAAATATTGAAAATAAACACTAGTGCATGCTCAACATATTACAGATCAGCAACTAAAGGAAACAGAGACAATCACACCATATGACACCATTATTTTTGGACTAATGTCCTCGAAAAAACCCAATGTGGGAAAACCGGTGCAGCTATCTGAGGGTTTTCTTATTAAGCAATATCAGAGTACAATCTGGGTGCCGAAACTGGCCTACCCAATAGAGAATTTCCTTGGCAGTAATACCTCTCAGTTTCTGACAAATCTCTTGGCTGAAACCCCGGATAATCCTTCCGACAGCTCCTCAGCACCAATCTGCCCTAGAAACCCCAGCGTCAGCCTCTCTCTGGACTGCGTCAGCCCCTCTCTGCCCAGCGCTGGCCCTACGTCACCCCGGATGGGTCTGCATCAGCCTTAGGAGGCCCTGCGTCAGCAACGCTGGCCTCTTTGAGGTTTTGCGCAACTCCCGGTTGCATCTGCGTGGCCCTGCGTGAGCCCTGGCTAGCTCTGCGTTACTCTCCTCGGCTACTGCGCTGCTCTCCCAGCACTATCTCTGCCTCTCTATCTCTCTGTATTCAAATGCCCCTCAGCTGCATCTCCCGATCACTAATTCTATCTCTCTTAGCAAACCTCGCTCTAGAGAATAGAATCACTGATCACTCTGGTGTCTTCTCCAAGCGACCCTCAAGCCTCCTCTTATACTTTCCCTGTTGACATATCAATGGCCGAGATTAAGTCCCTAATCAACGGCTAAATTAGATTTGACTTGATCCATGTCTTTTGGACCATTCTAACACAATTTTATATTAATACACATTAATATTTTATTTTCCCTAAGTTTAGACTTAAGGACTCCATTAAAAATATTAATTATTTTAATATTTCCTGAACTGTTTAGAATCTGCCCAAACCCTTTTTGGGTATTGGAGATCTTATGTGCCCCAACCTCTTCACCAAATTTCTTGGCTAGAGCACATCCATTGCTACCCCAAATCAACAATTATGCCATTTCTCTACCACCTAATCTAGCCATGTGGTCCCTCACCCACCTGTATTGATCGTATGTTTGAAGTTGGGCCTCTTGAATCTAAAGGTATGTCTTGTCATTTGGTAATTGAGTATTGGATTTACTTATCATGGATACTTCTGGGTATGGATTGATGGGGGGATTTGGCGGAAAGAGTGGGCTTAGTTTGTGCTCCTGCCCCCTTGATCTCTTTTGGTTGTTACCCTCGGATCTTAGTCTCGTGGGATCTCCTTTATTGACCATTTGGTTCTAGGATGGTACTACTTGGGAAACCCCGACTTTGGGTGCGTGGTCCCGCTCCTTTATCTGCACATATTACTCCTTATCTGCTCACTATACCCCCATTCATATTTTCTCCCACCTGGGTCCACATTCCAATTCTGGGTCCACATAGGGCTAGCTTCCCTATCCCCTTGCCCCCACCTTGGGTCAAGCCTAGAATGATGTCTTGGAGGTTGAAACAATTAAAAGAAAAAGTGAAAAGCATAAATGGCCACATTTAACAGGAAATTGTACCACAAAACGCAAAAGATGGCCGGGATGAAAATAATTAACACGTGAGCAAAAGCTGACACATGAGCTCTACCCCATCCATGGCCGTCACCCTGGTTCCATAGGCCTTAGATGAGTTTCTTCTATCATTCAAGAACCCATGATTTTCCTAACCCCTAGAGGGTGAATGAACCGCCCTACGTCAAAAGGGGTAATCACTGCTATATTATACACATCACGCTCTTGTTCTTTGAGCCCCGACTAGTTAATTAAAGAAAATTCATAAAAGGAAAAGCGGCATATAAAGAAGGGTGGAAAAATCAAGGTCGAGGCACCTCATGTACCACGACTGCTCCCTCCTATACACTATATAGCCAGGTGTGGGTTTCCCCTTATCTAGCTACCCCTAAGCCCCATTATGTGGCTTAGGGCTGCCCCTCTCATTGCCTATTCCATCTCACCTATTTGTCACTTGCCAGCCCCATTAGAAGGATGTACCTTGGACATACTATCCCCTCTAAGGGCAGAAACCACCTAATAAGGTACTTGGATGACCCCCTTTGGAGTTTTGAGACACTAGCACATGCACATGCCAAAGCCCACTATGGAAGGGCATGCCATTATGAAGTGCTCACTTTATTATCCATGGTTTGTAAGCTCCTTTACCCGATTAGTCTAATGACTGATTGTACTGGAAGCTTAAGCGACACATTGGATATTATACAAGATTGCAGGTGATTTCCATTTGGGTTTGGGTTCCCTATATGGGATCCTGACCCCAGATGTCCACATTGGCACATGTAGGGTGTGCATAGAGAGCCACAGGCTTCCACAGCAGCAGACAACAGTCCATAGATCTTCATGGATGTTCAAAGATTTCGAGCGATCCACTTTTGGGACGATGGTGACACGGTGGGTACACTATGCCCAACAGACCCCCATAAGAGCCCCACACTCTTGGCAAGTGTCCCAACACTTGTACGATGTCATGGCAGCATTCATTTCACCACCCGGACCATTGCAGAGGATCTACAGACATCTCTGATTCTTATGAAGTCCCATGGGGTCATTGATGTGCCTTCAGACCCACTGAGAGCACCACAGGTCTTCTACTTGGAGAACAAGGGGCCACCACCTTGTCCATCATATTCCGAGGAATTTATTCCTCAATATGGCACTTTAGGATGTTATTAAGCCTTTGGAGGGCCCTACAACATACATACATCATTATTTGGCTCGTTCTGAGGCTTGTTTTTACGTTATGAGCTAGTATGGTGGGCTTGTCATCATTAGGGGTTATTATTTGCACATTATTTTATCATTAGGAGCCCATAGGCTAATTCAAACTCCTTAGGAGGCTATATATTGATGTTAGATACATTCATTTGTATCATCACTTGACTTGGGATCTCTCTAATCATAGAGATTTTTCGCACTTTTTCCTTGGTGGATATTTTTGGAGATGGATGAATTTTGATGTATGGATTTGGGCTATTTCTCTTGTCTTGGAGCTTTATTGAGCAAACAAAATGCTAGTTGGATATACTCTATAACTTTGTAATTAAATTTTGATGCTATTATTCTTGTTGCTGCATATTGCTAAAATTAGGGCTAGTTGCTGCATTATCGAAATGTGGAATTGAGCATGTTTTAGCTAATTTAATGTATCGGCCAATGTTATATGAATGAAATGTCCTAAAGGTTTATTTATCTTGAGAAGGTTGCATCATTTGCTTTGAAGTATAAATACTTGAAGGTCATTTTTTTTTGGTTCAACATTGGGCGAAGTTGACTTTTTGAGCCTCCTTGATCAAGAAACCAAGTTCTTACTCATCATTATCCTTGACTCCATATCCCCAAGTGAACTAGGCACTGATCCCACAAAAAGGGTGATCATTTAAACCCCCTTTTAACCATTTTCCCCTTCTTCCCCAAGTCTAGCCCCATTAGGTCACCTAGGGCATCAATTTCTTGGGAATTGACCAAAGGAAAAAAGTTCGATCTCCTATAGGCAACTGCGCTGGTGGGTCCCCTTCATCTCCTCCAAATTTGAGGCAATTCTAATGGTGGAATCTCCGGGAATCCCAAACCCTAGCTTTAGGATCGAATTGTGCTTAGGCATCCCCAAGGCTAGACCTCAATAGGATCAATTCAACCTTTTGAAGAAAGTATTATTATTTGGTCCTTTCCCCTCACCTTGTCCAAAGTAGGAACATCATTGGTTGCTACATTCCATCCCTGAGCCTGGGTTGGGTCTACTTGGCCCTGTGTGGTCCCATTTCTGAATAAAGACTATTTGTCAAGGACCATTTGGAAATCCAAGTTTCCCAAGGATTATAGGGATTGAGAACCTAGTTTATTAGCCTATCCTCCCTCCCTCAACCCTCCAATACTCACCCCTTACCCCTGGTGGACCAAGTCCAGTGCTTAAAGAGCAAGCAAGTTCCATTCTTCACTCCATCCTTGGGAAAAGATTTTCAGGGTCACTTCTCACCTATCCATTGACATATACTTTACAAGTGATCCTTACACTACGGGACTCCTCCCATCGGTGGAAGTCCGTAAAGAGCAGGGAGACTTGGTAGTGGTGACAGTGGGCTAAGCCTCCACCATTGCCCTTAACCTAGCAGTTGCCCTCTTAGGAACCCCTTTAGGTCCCTTGCTTGTTTGAGTGGTAACAAGGCCCATTTCTTAGTTTAACATATGAGATCATGGAATAACAAGCCTCTATTTAGAATGTTGAAGTTGATGTGAATCGTTAGTAGCCTTAGATAGGTCCTGTTGTCCCTCAAATTATACACGCACCGCGATAACAACTCAGGGCGGGGGCTGTCACTCTGATCCCCGCCCACTCTGTTCTAACTGTCTCCCAACAACAGGCTATGGGGGTTAGTCCATATGGAAATGAAATGATGAAAGACAAGTTGGGAACCAACTTATCCGGGAGACACAGTTGAGTGGCCTAGCTACTTGGTTAAATATAGCAAGACTTAAGGATTTAATTAGATTTAGAAATGAGACCAGTGCCTCATGGAGTCAAAATTCTTTCTTATTACAAATTAAGACCAAGTAACCGGATGTACAACTGTGTTGATTTGGGGTAGCATCCGATGTGCTCTAGCCACGAAATTTGGTGGAGAGGTTGGGGCACATGACATCTCCAATACCTAGAAAGGGTTTGGGCAGATTCTAAATAGATCAGGAGATATTAAAATAATTAATATTTTTAATGGAGTCCCTAAGTCTAAACTTAGGGAAAATAAAATATTAATGTGTATTAATATGAATCTGTGTTAGAGTGGTCCAAAAGACATGGATCAAGCCAGATCTAATCTTAGCCGTTGATTAGGGACTTAATCTTGGCCGTTGAGATGTCAACAAGAAAAGTATAAGAGGAGGCTTGAGGGTCACTTGGAGAACACACCAGATGATCAGTCATTCTATTCTCTAGAGCGGGGTTTGCTAAGAGAGATAGAATCAGTGATTGGGAGAGCAGCTGAGGGGCATTGAGTACAAAGAAACAAAGAAGGCAAAGATTGTGCCGGGAGAGTAGCGTAGGAGCCAAAGAGTGTGACGTAGAGCCAGCAAGGGCTCATGCAGAGGCAATGAAGTGCTGCGCAGAGCACCAGAGGGGCCAGCGTGACTGACGCAAAGGCTCCCAGAGCTGACGCAGGGCCAGCGTGAGACAGAGAGGGGCTGACGAAGTCCAGATTAGGCAGATGCTTGGGTTGCAGGAGCAGTTTTGTGCTGAAGAGCTGTCGGAAGGATTTTTCGGGGTTTCAGCCAGGAGATTTCTCTCAAACTGTGAGGTATAGTTGCTAAGGAAATTCTCTGTTGGGTAGGCCAGTTTCGGCACCCAGATGGTACTCTGATATTGCTTAATAAGAAAACCCTCAGATAGCTGCACCGGTTTTCCCACATTGGGTTTTTCCAGCAACATTAGTCCAAAAATAATGGTGTCATGTGGTATGTTTGTTCTTGTTTCTTTTAGTTGCTGATTTGTAATATGTTGAGCATGCACTGGTGTTTATTTTCAGTATTTACTTTGTAAATAACTTGTTAAGGAAAAATAACAAGTAGGTAGAAATAAATCAGATAAAGTGCATGAAGGGTTTCTAGGCTAAGTAAACTTAGAAACTTCAACATGGTATCAGAGCGTGATTGCAGATCACAAGAGGACTAAAAGACATCAGCCAAGCGGAGCAATAGCAACAGAAAACAGCAGGTGACAGACGCTATTTCTAACAGTGCAGAAGCTAAAGAAGTGTGACGCAGAGCTAGCCAGAGCCACGTAGAAGAAGCTGGGAACTGCGCAGAGCCTCAGAGAGGCCAGCGTTGCTAACACACAGGGCCGACGCAGGGCATCCCAGCGCTGACGTAGACCCATCCGGGGTGACGCAGAGCTAGCGTGAGGCAGAGAGGGGCTGGCGCAGTTCACAGAGAGGAAGTCGCTGGGGTCGAGAAGGCTGCAGGAATATTGCAGAGTGGAGCTGTGAGGTACTATAGTCAGAACAGTACCTGACAGAGCAGGGCCAGAGGAGTTGTTACCGAGGGTTTCTAGTCGAGGAACTTGGATCAACAATGCAATTGCACAAGACGATCAGAGTAGGGGGCATCTTGACAAGCGGCAGAAGGATTTCCAGGAGGGAAATCAGGACTCAGAAGGAGTCCAGAAGAGAACTTCCAGATGGGAAGTAGAGACTCAGAGGAGTCGAACAGAGAACTTCCAGGAAGGAAGTAGAGGAGTGTCATGGCACTACACGGGGTAAGAGACCAGGATAGACTGGACGGAACATCGAACTTCGCAATCTGGAAGACCAGAATCTTATCAGTGCTTGACAAGAATCGTGTCAAGAACTTTGCCTTGAAGGTTATAGCTATCCCAGTCGACCCCAATGATAATGACAAGTACGAAGAGGCGATGGCGAGGGCCAAGTGCATTATCCTTAACAGGGTCAAGGATCATGTGGTACCACGTATAGTCGAGAAGGAAACAACAGTTGAGATGTGGGAGGCTCTCAAGAATCTGTACCAGCATACTTCTGTGCAGAGAAGAATGCTGCTTGAGAACTAGATGAGGTCGTATCAGATGAAGAAGGGTCAATCGATTGACACCTTCCTCGGAGGACTGAATGAGATCCGAGACCAGTTGAATGCTATAGGAGCGACACCAGATCAGGAGCTTATGGTGAGGACAACCTTGAATGCTGTCTCAGAAGATTGGGAAGTGTTTGTCCAGAGTATCCTAGGCAAGGGACTCTCCTACCTTGGGACGAGATGTGGGCAGCTCTTCGCTAGGAAAAGATCAGACGGTAGTCGAAGATAGGTAGCAGCAGCAAAGGGATCAAAGTTCAACAAGAGGAGGAGGATGTGGCCCTAGCATCTGAGGGAAAGCAGGAGACGCAGAAGAAGAAAGATCTCTCCAAGATCAAGTGCTTCCACTGTGGGGAGATGGGTCATTATGTGACCCAGTGCCCAAGGAAGAAGAGTAAGGGAGAGTCTTATGAGACTAAGGCAGCGCCAGCATGGGCAGAGAAGGAAGTTTTGACAGATGATGATTATGCCATGAGTGCACACGCCACTTGAGCGGAAGTGGGGAGACATCGAGCTGTAGTCAGATGGACTATAGGCGATGAGGGGTAGGATCCTCAAGGTACCCAACCTCTTGGATTAGACCTTGCTACGGGAGCCCCGACGAGGAGTAGCAGGACTGGCTGGGTGGGTAGAGATGGATGCGGATGGAGCGGCAGAGAGAGCTACAGTGTAGGAGTCCCGAGACAACATAGAGCTAGCAGGCTGCAACAGTGTGAGAGGCACAAGAGTGTTGCACTAGTGCAGGAAGGCACAACGAGGTGTGCAACGGTGCGAGATGTAGGGAGTTGTTGCAGCAACGCAAAGGTCAGAGAGAGGGAGCACTTGTCAGCGGTAGAGGGAGCTTCAGCATCAGTGGGTGTTTCTAGCCCAACAGGGAGGTCAATTGGGAGATCAGTTACTTACTTCTCAGTAATTGAGTTGTAGTGCAGTGGGCAACCGCAACACGATGCAATATGATGAGAGGAGGTGCAGTGCGGATGTAATGCTGGGAGGAAGGACTAGCAACAACATGGATGCAGAGGGAGCTGTCGTACAGATGCAGCAGTGGCAGTAGAAGAACCATGGACAACAGTACAGGAGGCGGCAGTGCAGAGGATGTTGGGCAGAAAGGTCTAGCATTGTTGAAGTTTGTTGAAGTTTCTAATTTTACTTAGTTAGAAACCCTCCATGCACTTTATCTGATTTATTCCTACCCACTCGTTATTTTACTTAACAAGTTATTTACAATGTAAATACTGAAAATAAACACCAGTGCATGCTCAACATATTACAGATCAGCAACTAAAAGAAACAGAAACAAACACGCCATATGACACCATTATTTTTGGACTAATGTCCCCGGAAAAACCCAATGTGGGAAAACCGGTGCAGCTATCTGAGGGTTTTCTTATTAAGCAATATCATAGTACAATCTGGGTGCCGAAATTGGCCTACCCAACAGAGAATTTCCTTGGCAGTAATACCTCACAGTTTCTGACAAATCTACTGGCTGAAACCCCGGATAATCCTTCTGGCAGCTACTCAGCACCAATCTGCCCTAGAAACCCTAGTGTCTGCCCAATCTGGACTGCGTCAGCCTCTCCTAGCCTAGCGCTGGCCCTGCGTCAGCCTATCTTGGCCTGCATGTATGTGGACCAATATAACATTTTGACATGATAAAAGGCTTACTTTAGTGGTGTGCCCTCTCTCTTTGAGAATATTTTGCACTTTGCATCCAATTTTTAGATGGGGTGACCCCCATTGGAGGGGATGGAGATCGCATATCATTGATCAAGGGTGGATCTTAGTACTCCATTATTATATTATTTGTTTGATTTGTCACGGAATTAGTTAGAAAATAATGTATTTTTTGTAAGCGGGAGGAAAATTTCTTCTATAAAGAGGACCTTTCAGTCTGTTTGTAAGTGTTATTGGGAATTTGGGGATTGGGGAGTTCTCCCTTTGGGCTACATTGTGCATCATGTTTTTGAAGACTTAATGGAAGATTAGAGGTATTGACTCTATTGTATGTGAGGCTTTACGTTTGCAGTTCTTTCACATGTTGTTTATTGTCATAGAAAAACCCTTGTTTTGAAGGCCTTATAATGGAGTGTCTACCATTCGGATAATGTAATGTGAGGATTTAATCCCTCTTATGTTCATTGTTGTTATATTAAGCTTGCATTTGGCAAATTAGTTTGTTGTTTGAAATTTTATAACGTATCCTTCATACCATTGTTTTAGAGTAGCATTCCTAGCTCTCCAAGGTGAATACTTTGCAATAGTTTTCAACAACCTAAGGCTGATTTGTGACATGCATAGCAACCCTTGTTTTCCTTACACCTTCATGCATTCTATTTGTTTGATCCATACCTCCTTGATGTTGGAAAATGTAACTAGTTTCGGTCTTCGTAATTGTTATTGCACTCATGTCAATATGTATATCTTATGTAACAATCAAAAGAAGAAAGAAAAATGATTATTTTCAAGCATGGGTTTCATGCTTCTTTTAGTTGTTCAACTAGGTAAAAGCATGTTCTTCATGCTTCTAGCGTTTGTCATGTCATAAGATTTATTGTCATGAGTGAAGAGAGTCATTATCATTTGTATAAGATCCTATTGGGCAAATTGTAATATGAAAAAGATATCGATTTTGAGTCTAGAAAGTCAAAAGGACCTCCAAGCACAAGTCGACCCTGCCAATGACAAGTCGACCTAGAAGAGGCAATTCGACCACAAGAGAAACCTATATATAGAAGGAACTTCGACCTCTTTAGTCACCAATTCGATTTGCAAGAAAGAAGTTCAATCTCTAGTAAGAAAAGGAAGAAAACCAAGAGTGAAGGAGGCAAGAGAAAGTCTAAGTAAGAACCAAATTCGAATTTTTGAGCCTTATTCTCTCACACGTGCGAAGGCTAGGGTTTCTATCACAATTGCAGGAGGTTGAAAATTGCAGGTCCAAGTTGCAGGAGGCCAAAAGTTGCACATTCAAGTTGCAGGAAGGCTGAAACTTTGTTTTGACCTAGTTTGATCTTGGAGACTTTGACTTGCTTGAAGGAGGATCTTTTGAAAGGCTGACACATGCTAAATAACTTGGGGTTTCTACAGTCTAGAATCCGAAATTACAGATATGAAGCAAAAGGCTGAAATTTTTGAAGCGCAGATTTGAAGAGATTTGACCTTTGTTGACTTGGTCAAACTTTGACTTGTTTGGGATTGATTCTTGAGAGATGACTTGGGCCTTGGAGGAGGTCTTGAGTTTGGTCTTAGGGTCTTGGTTTTCTCATTTGATCAGATTCTATAAGAAGAGAAGTGATTCTTTCTGGGTTTTCCCCTTGGAGGGGTTTTGCCCTAGCTTGGAGCCTACTTCTTGTGTCTATTGTCTTTGTTGTTTATGCTCTTGATAACTGTTTGATGAAGAGAACTTAACTAAGAATAAAAGAATCTAATATAAAGATCACAAACATTTATCAAGGATAAGGAGAAAAGTTTAATTAGCTACCCTACTACATTCTCCAACATGGTATCAGAGCAAAGGTGAACAAAGAGAAGGAAACAGGAAGATCATCTTGTTGACATAAGAAAGGATTGCTTGGCAAGGGGATTCATTTGGACACAAGGAAAGAAGAAGAAGACCTATTGACCTAGAAGGAAGGTTACTACATCAAGGATTTCATCATCTCAAGAAGGTTCAAGTTCTCATTGAAGGAAGAAAGGACAAGTTCTTGTTGGAAGCTCTCAAGTCTCTAGTACACTCCATCATCTTGAAGAAGAAGAAGCATCAAAGAATCTTGGGATCATCATCCACTCTTGAAGTTGTTTAAAGACACTATTGTTGAAGGGATCCTAGAAGTCATCATTCTAGGGCATCTTTGAAGTCTCTTTGAAGGTCTTGAAAGTATCAAGATAGTTGGAGACATCATCAAAAAGGAGAACTCTTGGTTGACAAGTAAGTATCATATTGTCTTCTATGTCTCAATCTACAGATCATATGGCTACATTTTGCAAGGAAAGCAACAAGCTCGTTGGATCAACAAACTTCCTAGCATGGAAGAAGAGGATTGACTTGGCACTCACAGAAAATGAAGTCATGGAATATGTCCTTGGTGAAGTTGTTGAACTAGACAAGGAGAAGACTCGAGAGTTAGCAAAATACAAGAAAGGAGAAGTGAGGGCACAATGGGTCATTGTTGAATCCATTAAGGACCATCTTGTTCCCTTTGTTGCTGATTTGAAGACATCCAAGGTTATGTATGGCAAGCTGGTAAAGTTGTACTCTATAAGCACATCAGGTCAAAAGACTTCCTTGAGAAATCAACTATATAGAATAAGTAAGTCAAAGGATGAAAACATGGCCACTTATCTCATGAAGATCTCATAAATAAGGGACTAGTTGCAAGGGCTAGGGGAAACTATTTCCGTCTTTGAAATGACTATTTGTGTATTAAATGCTTTGCCAGCTGATTGGAGCAATTTTGCAACTAGTATCTACTCTAAGAAGGATACTACACCTTTTAATGAGTTATGGGCTCTTTGTATCTTGGAAGACTCTAGGATGAAGACAAAGGATGACACCAAATCAAATGAAAGGTCTCTAGCCTTTGTTGCAAGGTCCAAGAAGATGAAGAAAGGGAAGTTTGGAAAGTCCAAGAGAAAGTCAAATATGTCCAAGATTAAATGCTTTGGATCCAATGAGTATGGACACTTTAAGAGGGATTATCCAAACAAAATGAACAACAAAAGAAAGGAAAGAAGTGAAGCTCACATAGTTGAAGAAAAGGGAGAACCTGAGAAGAAGCCGAAAGGAGAAGATCCCAAGGATCTTTACTATTGAAGGAAGCTCCATCCTTACCAGGTTTTTTATGCAATTTATCTTTCTTTCATTAAGTAGAATGTAGAGTAGCATGCATTGTTGCATTCTCCAAAAGAGTCTTGTTTTTATAAAGCATGGCATCATTTGAAAATTTCAATACTGAAATCCTATTGCAACAATAGGAATTAATTCTTTTAATTGTTAATTAATTTAACAATTTATTTGCTACGACAAATATCGAATGAATCACATTGCAACCTTCACAAATAAAACTGCGGAAAATAATAGCACTGGAAACTGAGAAATGCTAGCGCACACACATGAAATATGACACAATTATTTTTGGACAAAAGTTCCTGGAAAAACACAACTTGGGAAAACCTGTGTAGCAGTTGAGGTTTTATATTATTAAGCAATAGCGAATTTATTTGAGTACAATCTGGATGCCGAATACTGGAAATCTTGCAGAGAAAATATTGGCAAAAATATAGAGGGAAATTACCCTCACTCCGAGCAATCCAGACACTTGACTGCCACAAAAAATCAATCCGTCCACCTAGTCCTGCACAACTTTTGCATCACCCTGGTGCAGTCCGATACACGCTCAGCCCGCACTCGCTCTGCTCGGAACAATTGAAAGTAAAGCTGTCCTGCCTGCTACTGATTGGGAAAATGCTTCTCTGGCCCTCTGGAACCTCTGCCCGACCTCTGGAACTGAAAACGTCTTCTTCCTTTAGCAAATTGAACTGCCCTCTGAAGTTTCTATGCTGCCTCTGCGCAACTTCCTGGAAATATTTTTGCCTCTCTGCAAATGTACTCGCCGGATCTGGAAATCTTCCTTCGGCTTCACTGTCCCTGCCCCTCTGACACCAACGACCCTTCTGGCTCGAACTCTTCTTCCTTGGTCGACCTCTGCAACTGGATAGCTCAATTTGCCAAGGAACTCGCACTACTGGTGTGTTCTCCATCTACCCATCGACTTCTTCTTATAATCTTCTGTTGGACCTCCAACAACCAAGATTAAAACTTAATCAAGGGCCTAGATCATATCGGAGTCGATCCGTGTGAGTTTCTAGATGATTCACACCCTATCTCAATTAATTCTGATTAATTAACCAAATTTTCCAAGTTTAAACTTAGAAAATATTAAAAAATAGACTAATAATCTAATTGAGACACTTCTAAGTGGAATTTCCAGAAACGATTTTTGGGTTATGGAGAGCTCATGTGTTTTAGCCTCTCCACAAAGTTTCGAGACTAGAACACCTCCGATGCTACAAAAACTAACACACCATAGAAGGAAGTATACGATAGTAGAGGAATTAGAGTCTACATGATCAAGTTGCTTTGATACGAATCATCTAGCTATCAAAGAATGAGAAGATTGGACCAAATTGCATATTAGAGTTCATCCAAGCATTTTCTAACATCATATTAGAGCCTAGAGGTAGTCATTTTGCAAAGAAGGATCATCAAAAAAGGTTATTGGAAGAAGCATTATGACTAGTATATATTCCACCATGTATGGAAACAATAATCTTGAAGGATGAAGGAATGCAGATGGTCAAGTTGCAGATAATGAAAGTCTTTCTACTCTTGGGAAAAGAAACCTATCTTTGACAAGTCTAAAAAGCAAGCTTGTTTAAGGAAGCAAAGGTATGCATATTTTAAGAAACTGTACTCTAGGGTTGGGTTCATATCTATAAGAATCTTAAAAGAAAGAGTTAGTTGGTAAATCTTCTATATGGCTACATGATGCTTGAAAGAAGAAATTTGACATGCTTTGGAATGGATAGAGATCAAGACTCTCTCACAAGATTTGTTAAAATTAGCAACTAGGGCCAAACTCCACATGGGTCATCTTATTTATGACAACTGATATTTTTCTTGGATTCGTCTCTCCGAGAGGTGTAGGATTGATCTAAAGATCATCCGATTCTGACATGTACAAATGAAGTTACGAATTTATTTTGATTATGGTCAAATTGTCAAGTCGACCAGCAAACTTATGTAGGTTCAGAAGCCCAACAATCACGTCTATTTATCCTCAACGTTGGATATAAATAGAAGGTGACTTAGCCTCATTTGGACACACTCATCTGCACACTTCTCTCTCTCTCTCTCATTGATTGGGTACGGATTTATGGGCCTCTCTCTCTCTCCACATGTCTGAAATTTTAAGAGAGCGAAATTTCAGGAGGCCGAAATTTCAAGAGACCGAATTTCTGGACAATTTGACCAAGTGTTGACCAGCATGCGTTGACCTCCTTTGACTGCATTTTTGTGAGGGCTATCTCTGTTTGGGAAAGCCACATTTTTGGGCACATAAATTGAGGCTAACGTTCACTGTTGACCAACATCGACTGCAACTAGGGTTGATCGCAGGTGGGCTGTTTGACTAGATTTTGACTGGGCTGTTTTTGGGTTGTTTTGAGGGTTGATTCATCTTGCTGTTTGGAGGCCGAAGTTGACTGAAGTTGACCAATTTGTTGAGGGTCAAATCTGCCTTGTTGACTAGCATTGACTTTTCTGCTTAGGGCTCTTTTGCTGCTGTTATAAATGATCAGATTTGTAAATTGTACTCTCTCTACTGAACTATTAAAGACTAAAAGAAGATTTGATCAAGGGTTTCTTCACATTGGGGGTTGTCCCTGGCTGGTACCACATCTTGTGTCCTCTTGTCTTGGCTTGTCTTCTACTGTTTATGTTTATATTATATCTTCATTTTACTATCATGTTGATGTGATTGCTAATTTGAATATTGATACTGGGCTAATAAGAAAATTGAAGTAAAATTGCTCTAAAGCATAGAACATACCATTGTTGCCTAAAATTAACATGGTATCAGAGCTGAGGTGAAGACAAAGCCCAAGCAAGCGTGAAAGAGCAATCACCAAAGACAATTGGACAAGGACAAAAGGTTCAATGGGTTCGTCATCCTACTTCCTGGCTGAAGACAAGCTCCATGATAAATTTGACTATCATGGATGGAAGATGTCATTTGATTTGACCTTGGAAGAAAAAGAAGTGATGGACTATGTGCAGGGTAAAATCCTTGAACCTCCTTCAAATGCACCGGCTACTGAGAAGACCAAGTACAATAAGGCTGAAGTCAAAGCAAAGAAGATTATCAGGGATTCCATTGACAAGCATCTGGTGGCCTACATCTCCGAATTGAAGACCTCCAAAGAGATCTACGACAGGTTGGTCAGCATGTTCAAGGTTAGTAATGCTAATCAAATTCTATTTCTCAAGAATAAGTTGAAGGATATTAAGAAGGGCAAGGATGAGGATATTCAAACCCATTTCTTGAGAATTATTGAGATCAAGAATGATCTACTCTCGATTGGAGAAGTCATTCCTAACAGGGAACTTACTCTCACCACCCTTGGAGGACTCTCACTTGAGTGGTATGTATTTAGAACCACCGTCCTCAACAATGATCGAATTCCAGGGTTTGAAGAATTGATGTCGAGATGCATTCAAGAAGAAACAAGAATGGTGGAGCAAGAAATGCCTTCTAATAGAAGCAACCCCACTGCATTCTCCGCTCATGCCAAAAGGAGAAATAATGCAGGGTCTAAAGGTAATTTCCATGGAAAATCTGGATCTAAGGGAGGAAGGAAGGGTAGGTGCTTTGTTTTCAATAAGTTTGGCTACTATGCAAGGGAGTGTCCAAATAGAAGGGACACATCGCATGACGATGATCACAACCATTCCAAGGGAAACTTCAACAACAACGATCAAAGGAATGACAGGTTCAATGGCAAAGGAAAAAGGAATGCAGGACATCAAGGAAATGGTCAACCCTCCAAGAAATCAAGGAACTCCAGGTATGAAGAATCAAATGTTGTTAGCAATAACAAAAAAGAGTATTATCTTATATCGGCCCTCTCCACTACCTCTCCTCTGGACACTTTGGGAAATTGGCTGATTAATAGTGGTGACTCAAGGCACTTCACTGGATTCAAGGAAGCCCCCTCTAATCTGATAGAAAAGGAGACATGTATCCCGTGAAGGGAGTAGGGAATGTTACCCTTCAATTGAATCAATGTAACACTATTCATTTGCAAGAAGTACTATATGTACCTGATCTCAAGAAGAACCTGGTGTCCATTTCAGCCATGGAGGACAAAGGATGCAAGGTGGCATTCATCGATGGAAAGGTACGCATTTGGAAAAGAATTTTTAAAGATGCTTTTACTCTTCTGTTCAGGGTTGACACTTTGTATCAAGTTGGAGGAAGTCCATTGGGAGCCATGTCTTGCGACACATCTCTACAATCTGAACTATGGCACCGGAGGTTTGCCCATCTTCATTATAAGGCCCTATCCGATGTGAGATAGATGGTGACAAGTACGCCCGAGTTCAAAGTAGAGCATGAAGGTGTATGTCTGGGATGTGCCGAAGGAAAACTTACAAGGGGACCATTCCCCTCAAAGTAATAGCAAGACCACAAATATATTGCAATTGATCCACTCCGACATATTTGGTATGATGCCCGTAAACTATTTGGGAGGATACTTATATTATCTCACCTTTACAGATGATTATTCTCGCAAGACTTGGATCTACTTCTTGAAGAAGAAGGATGAAGTGTTCACCTGGTTCCGACACTTCAAAGCCTTGATCGAAAACCAATACGAGAAGAAAATTAAGATATTGAGGATTGATAATGGGACTGAGTACGGATCCAATGAATTCCAAGATTATTGCAAAGAAGCTGGCATTAAGAGGGAGACTGCAACGCCATACACTCCTGAGCAGAATGGTATGGCTGAAAGGAAGAATCACTCTATTGTAGAAGTAGTTCGTGCCATGCTTCATGATCAAGGCCTTCCGAAGTTCCTATGGGTTGAAGCTGTAAATACCGCTGTGTATGTTCAAAACCGATGCCCTCATCAAGCATTAGATTCCAAGACTCCTGAAGAAATGTTTATTGGTAAGAAACTTGATGTCTCTCATTTTAGAATTCTTGGAAGTCCCGTATATTTTCATGTGCCGAAAGAGAAAAGAAGCAAATTGGGTGCATCTGGGAAGAAAGGAATCTTTGTGGGCTATCGTGAAAATTCTAAGGGATATAGAATTTATGTGGCTAGTCAAAAGGAAGTTGAGATAAGTCATGATGCCACCTTCGACGAAGATATGGCCCTCAGGAAGATCAACAACCTTCCTATCCTAAGGAAGGACAAAGAAGCTGACATCGAAGGCCAAGAATTGTATAACAAGGAGGCCAAGAATTGTAGAACAAGGCTAAGGGAGGAAAATTTGCGGGGATAAATGGGCTAGGATGATAGATCGGGGCACAAGGATGAAGAATAAGGCCTCAAAGAGGCAACGACATGCCTAATAAGGCTAGCGTTGGGGGTAAAGAGGGATTAGAGGCCTAAAGCCTATGGCCTATGGCCTAAAAGGCCAAGGAAAGGGAGTCGCAAGCCCTTAGAGGGCTGCGGCCTAGGGAGAGAGTGAGAAGAGGGCCGAGGGAGGATGGAAGAGGGCGAAGGAGGCTGAGAGAGGGGAGGTCGAGAGGAAAAGAGAAGGCCGCAAGGTCTTTTGGGCTTGGGGCTAGGGTAAAGAAGGGAAGCCACAACCCCTAAGGGTCACGGGTAGCCCTGGGGGGCCTAGAAATCAAGACGCTGGAGGGAGAAAGGCTGACGCTAAGGCTTAGGAAGGAAAAACTAGGGCTAGAAGCCCTAAACAGCTTGAAACGCTTGCTCCAAATTTTTTTATGCTTCAGCTCTTTGATTTTTTGAAAATTCTTCTATGGAAACCCAACAAAAAATTCCAAGAGACTAGATCTTACCCTCAAGGGCCTAGATCTAGCTCTTCTTCCACTTGACTCCTTGATTTGACCTGCAAAAATAAAATTTACAACACCTAAACCCCAAATATATACAAAATGAATCTAAAACCCCAACCCAAACTAGAAAAATAATTTATAAATTTAAATTTACAAAATATACATGGGTTTTCAAATGGATTTTGAGAAAATATTTTTTATGATATTTTTTCCTTGAAGGAATGGGTAAAATGCTTCAGAAAGATTAATGCTCAATATAGCCCGAGCGAAGATTGAATCCACCATATAAAAACTAGAGATCCAAGCACACAGTCTGTGAACTTGGAGACCAAGGATTGAGTACCTGCACACACTATGTATTATCTCAAAATAACAATTTAAAGCACCACATAGGAAGCCCGTAGTCAATACATACCACAGATCAACGGCAAGAACTCTTGGAGTTGCACCCCAAAGTCTTTTATTATAGTAGAAAAAATAGTTCCCAGCAGGACAATAGTTTACAAAATGCTTCAACAACAATTCTAGCCAGAGATTAAGATGCCTAGAGATCCAACTGACTCTCTAATTTATAGATAAATCCTCCAAATAGAAAAATAACGGCCAATTTCTTTGATCTTTGTCAAAATAATCTTGGCCGTTGATGAACATTTCAAGACCTTTTAATCTTGGCCCTTGATTTTTTTTTTTTTTTTGATGAATTTTCGAATTTATCATTTAATTCCTTTTTAATTAGCTCAAAATTAATTATTTTGAGCTAATTTTTTCAAAAATTTGACTTTGACTTAACGACCAAGGACCAAGGGTCCAATTTTTTTTGAAAAACACACTATTCCCTTGGTGGAGGACCTTTAAAAATTGACTGTTTTAAGACCCACGAAATTTTCCATTTGGAGAATTTATTTTCCTAAGACAATTTAATTTGACTCTAATTGATTAATTTTCTGTCTTATGATTTATTTTTATTTTGCCAGGAAAAATAATTAATTTACACGAGGGGATTAATTATTTTTCCAACCCTCTAATACATATGTTTTTTCATTTACAAGACTCAAAGAGGGAATACACATTCGTCTTAGACCCTCAAGACACAACCCATCTGCGACTCAATATGATCTAGTAAACCAAGTGATTTGTAATAAAATAATTAAGCCAATTAGCTTAAATTATTCTCAAACCACTTTTACATCAGACTCGACTAGAACATTAGGACTCACCTAATAATCTGACAATAAATTTCACCTTAGCTTTGGGGGTTTAAGCTAGAGGGAAAAAACTCTTCTGATTAGCCGTGGTGAAAAACACAGGTAATAAGTGAGGCTAAAATCCCTCCTCCTAGGATGGAATTCGTCATCAAATTATAGGCTTACCTAGGTTGTTACAGAGACTCAAGGTTTTACTAAGATCATTTACAATATATAACTTGTAGAATGGGATGACCATGACACATGGATTGTTGATATGTGATCCGATCTTTGTTGAAAATGCTGGTACTTCCACTTCCCCTGAACTTTGACAATTTGAGTGCAACAAGATACATGGAGAAAGATTCTTATACAATATGGAAATGAATCATACGAAAGAATGTTGATCTCAAAGGACTCAAGTAAGCAAATACTTTGATGAAAGGGCTATCATAATAAGGTAAATATGATATTTAAATTTTGATATTGGTTATCTAGTTAACATATTGTTTTGCTACCTGGAAAGATATTGCAGGAAGACATAATGACAGTTGGGGCAAGTTCAACTGTTTGTACTGTACTCAATTCAAAGAACATATGGATTGAGTAAATGGTTTTGACAATCCTTGAAAGGTTATGTAGTCAAGGTGTTCACATCATCACCTTGGGATTGAAGGTAGCAGTATAAGAGGATAACCTAATGTTTATGAAGATCACTTTCATGTTTAGAGGGAGATATGATAAGAAAGGTTGATGGCTTGAACCCTGTCACAAAATTAAAGAAAGAAGATGGCTCCATAACATCCAGGAAGAAAGAAGCTCAATATGATGAGATACAAAATAAATAAGGAGCCATGCAGGTACTATCTCCGTGAAGAACTGGTAGCTGATACACTTATGAAGACAAGCTAGAGAGCTTGTGGTTATGACTTCCCAATTGAAAGGAAGTGAAAGAATCTCCTCTATGTTTTAGAGGGAGTAAGAAGTCTCCTTAAATAGGAGCAAGGATTTATTCCCTGATCAAGTGGGAATGAGGACATCCTCCCTAGTTGAGAGGGAGTGATGATGGACATTGTATTCTCTTCTATCATGTGTCATGCACTAGGTCAGGACTAACAATCATACATCTAGTGAAGGCCATGGTAGGGAGAATGGAGGATTGGATAAGCATCTGAGATTTCCTTGAGGATAGAAAATTCAAGATAGGAAGTGGACTGACACTCTTTGAAGATTAGACATGTATCCAAGACAAGAGTGGTCAAAGAGGATCGATATTCTTTGAAGATTGAGAATCCAAGATAAGAATAGTCCTTAAAGGATTTATCTAGTGAACATCCGGATGGGGTGTGTACCTTGAAGATGTAGTGTGGTGTAATGGCCCACCTATAATTACAAACAAAATACGAATATTAGCATACATACGGGGCATCCATATGATAGCTACATATGCATGGGCCGGCATGTATTGTACTAATATACATACTGGCTAATACTGGGAAATGTCTAAATTAGGGTAATGAATTGATTATCGAAATAAATTCCTATCTCATCGGAATATAATGAGTATATCAAGTTAGGTATTTGATACGTATACCACCCTTATATACATATATATGATAATCCTTAATTAAAAGAAAATTATAATTTAATTTACAAATTATATTTAATTAAAATAAATAAAATAATAATATAATTTAATTAAAATTATAAATAAAATAAATTAATTTAATTAATAAAATAAACCTTAACTAAACTAATTAAAGTAATCCTATGTAGCATACCTTTTTAAAAGGTGAACCTACTCAATAAAATCTCATGAAAATCAAATAAGATTCAAGGGCATGCGGAGTTCCACGTAACAAAGACAGAGACACTGAGACGGGAAAGGGAAGAAAGGCCTTGGTTCAGAGAAATATAAGGAGAAGGGGATGCTACTATGGGGGGATCTTTGGGCTTTTGAAGTGGAAGTGCAGGAAAGAGGATTTTTTCCAACAGAGAGTTACAGACACAGTGAAGATCATTGAGCCTTGATTGTTCTTGATGCTTTTGGGCACGGGGGCCAGAGTGTCGAAATTCTGAAGTATTATGGAGTTAGGTAACGAGGTTGTGGCCAGTTTGGCAAGGAGGTTTTGGTCATTTTGGTAACGACAACAAATTTGGAGCTACAACAGCTGATGATCGACTTCAAACACAGAAACCAGGTATGTATGAGTGAATTAAATTGATAAATTCCTTTTTAAATTACAACTGTTAAATTCTGGTCGGATTTAGGGAATTAATTCTGGTTAGGTCCTTACAGTGTGGTGTCCCATGTAAAGCCTCCCAACATTAGGCTCTGAAATTAGATGAGCTTGTCAATTTAAGGCCTTATTTTGTTGACAATGCTGGTTATGACATTGATGCTTAAAGATGACTTATCAATCCACTCTTCTTATGAGAACTCTTCAGTTTGAGAATATCCTTGTACCCGTTGCACAATTATGAATACGTCCCTAGTTAAGAGGGAGTGTTGGAAAATGTAACTAGTTTCAGTCTTCATAATTGTTATTGCACTCATGTCAATATGTATATCTTATGTAATAAGCAAAAGAAGAAAGAAAAAATATTATTTTCAAACATAGGTTTCATGCTTATTTTAATTGGTCAACTAGGTAAAAGCATGTTCTTCATGCTTCTAGGCTTTGTCATGTCATAATATTTATTGTCACGAGTCAATATCATTTGTATAAGATCCTATTGGGCAAATTGTAATATAAAAAAGATATTTATTTTGAGTCTAGAAAGTCAAAAGGACCTCCAAGCACAAGTTGGCCCTGCCAGTGACAAGTCGGCCTAGAAGAGGCTATTCGACCACAAAAGAAACCTATATATAGAAGGAACTTCGACCTCTTTAATCACCAATTTGATTTGCAAGAAAGAAGTTCGATCTCTAGCAAGAAAAGGAAGAAAACCAAGAGCAAAGGAGGAGGCAAGAGAGTCTAAGTAAGAACCAAACTCGGATTTTTGAGCCTTATTCTCTCACACGTTCGAAGGATAGGGTTATGTCACAGTTGCAAGAGGTCAAAAATTGCAGGTCCGAGTTGCAGATTCAAGTTGCAGGAAGGCCAAAACTTTGTTTTGACCTAGTTTGACCTTGGAGACTTTGACTTGCTTGAAGGAGGATCTTTTGGAAGGTTGACACATGCTAAATAACTAGGGTTTCTGCAGTCTAGAAGCCAAAATTATAGATATGAAGTAGGAGGCCGAAATTTTTGAAGTGGAACAAATTTGAAGAGATTTGACCTTGGTTGACTTGGTCAAACTTTGACTTGTTTGGGATTAATTCTTGGAGGGCTGACTTGGGGCTTGGGGGAGATCTTGACTTTGGTCTCAGCGTCTTTTTTTTCTCATTTGATCAGATTCTATAAGAAAATAAGAGATTCTTTTTGGGTTTTCCCCATGGAGGGGTTTTGCCCTAGCTTGGAACCTACTTCTTTTGTCTATTG
Source organism: Pinus tabuliformis (assembly GCA_031772625.1). Lineage (NCBI taxonomy): Eukaryota > Viridiplantae > Streptophyta > Pinopsida > Pinales > Pinaceae > Pinus > Pinus tabuliformis. Next base: position 384,315,414 of record CM062808.1, on the reverse strand, counting down.
TATTTATTGTTTATGCTCTTGATAACTGTTTGATGAAGAGAACGTAACTAAGAATAAAAGAAGCTATTATAAAGATCACAAACTTTTATCTAGGAAAAGGAGAAAAGTTTAAGTAGCTGCCCTACTACATTCTCCAACACTTGATTCCATTTTGCCCAATATTTTGTAGGCTCTAGTGTTGTGGTTTTCCATCACTTTTTGTTTTCACAGCATTCATTTTCCACCTATACTATAACTATTTGTTTTGTTAAGGCTTACTCTTCAAGCATTACCCAGAGCCTCCACTCCATAGCCTTAGCAATGCTGCTTAGGGATAACCCCCTTGCATTGGAGAAGAGCCAATCTAAAGAGGAAGGAAAAGTTATCAAGGTGAGAGTGGGTAGTCTTATTGAGTTACACAAAGTTAGCACCTTGGTTCTGTTGACTTTACACTTTGTGGGTGCTATATTTTGTTGTAATACAATCCATATATCAAAACTTCAAAAGCATAGAAAATGATATCATCCTATTGGTTATACATGTACATGAAATGGCCGACCTAATTTCTCACATCATTCCTTAATAACCTATATATATATACCCTAAACATAGCTCATGGATACATCATTAAGGTTGAAGATTATCTATTGTCGCATCCCCTGATGATGGACTCACTTGGTAGTCCGAAACGTTGGGTTCACAAAACTCTATAACAGGTCATTCCTCCTCTATCTAAAACCATCCTCACCTGTATGGATTCACTATTTAACATCATCATTATTATTATATGCAGTGGGGTAAGTGCTATTAAACTGATCAAATCTAAAATGGGTAAAGCTTTTGACATGACTGATCTAGATCTCCTACATTATTGTCTAGTTGTTCAAGTTTAGCAAACAAGTAGCAATGTTTTTTTTTCACAAACAAAATATGTGAGGAGTTTGCTCAAGAGGTTTAGAATGACAGTTTGCAAAATGTTGTGTACACTTTGGAGAAAGGGTTGAAGTTTTCAACCAAGACGACTCTAAGGCAGTGAATGAGCTTCCTCTCGAGTCTTGATATTTATGACAACATTGAAAGTAGTACATTGGATTGCAATAAAGAGGTTGTTGAGATATGTGAAAGGGATGGTTGAATTTAGCATTATGTATAGTCGAAGCAAAGACCCTAGGTTGTGTGCGTATATAGATTTAGATTGGGCAAGTTCTGTGGATGATAGAAATCCACCTCTGGATATGTTTTCAGCCTTTGGTATGGTTGGAGTGACATTGACCAACAAGAAGGAGCATGTTGTATCCCTTTCATCGATTGGAGTAGAATAGTGAGCAGTGGAAGGAGCATGTGGGACAATTTGTCTCAGGAGGATGCTTACAAACATGAAGATGCAGCAGACACAGCCAACACCCCTATTTTGTGACAATCAAGGGTGCTATAACTAGCTAGGAATCTAGCCTTCCACGAGCGTACCAAGCATGTTGAGATATATTGTCACTTCTTTGGGCAACTTGTAGAGGATGTATCTATTGAGCCATAGTATTTCCCAACAGAGAACTAAATTGTAGACATTTTTACCAAGTCTTTGGGTCCTCATAAATATGTAAAATTTCGGGAAGCTTGGTTTAGTTAGTAGATTGTGCATTAAGGGAGGGTATTGAAGTTAATATTAAAATAATAGTGGTCAATTAGATATTAGACATGCATTTTTAAAGTCAATCTTACTTTAGGTTATATTGCACTTTTACGTTTTATTTCACTTTAATGTGTGTCTCAGTCTATCCCACATTCATAAACTGGGTTGAATCGACTAGTTTGTAACCCTATTGAGTAATCTTGGTGTTTGATTTTCATGTTATCATGATAGTTAAGTGGATAAAAAGCTCAGCTGCATAAATAATGGAAAAAAGAAGAAAGACGTAGTATAATTTTCATGATTTGGAATGCACGTTAGACAGCTTACATTTGTCATTGATATTGAGATATTTATCTAATGTTGTCAGTTGAGGATAGTCAGAGAGCTAAAGTAGTTCTTGTTCAGATTTTCTTGTCATTCTCATGTCTCCTTTGGTGGTACTGGTACCTAGAGCAAGGTTTAATTCTTTATGTAGCTCTTGGCAATTTAATTGACATGTTTTAATTAGGCATGGAATTTATAGAACTACTTCAGCTTTTGCAGTGTAGGTTAGCGGGCTTTTCTTGGTGTCTGTATCAAGAATGCTGTATAGAATGACATGTCTCTTCTCAGCCTTTAGGTTCTAAATTCAAGCTGAGGTGTAAACAACCTTGTATATTTGATGTACATTTTCCTACTGTTTCCATGAAACACCATACAAAAATTCTAATATGTTATTCAATGAGTTTGCTGAAATCTAGGAGCCCACTATGATGCAATGCGTTTGCTGAAATCTAGGAGCCCACTATGATGCAATGCGTTTGCTGAAAAAGAACATTATGTCTTGTTTGTTTTTGGTGCATATTTGTGTCTTGTCAACTATAAAAGCTAAAATATTGTTTGTTGCCAACTCTATGGGATCCTGATACAGACATTCCATGCAGAAATTTTGATCTATGGATTGTTTCTTGAGGATTTTGATACTTTGTATTTAGAAGTTTATGTAGTAGGCTTTGAATGTTGAAATATTGTTTCTTGTGGAGTTTTCAGGTTAATAAAAGATGGGCCGGAAAGAAAGTAGTGGATGTATTTTCACATGAGTTTAGACAACGACCTCATGAATATTATGTATGTTATGCATTTTCCTCAAATTCATGTTCACATTATGCATTTTGAATTTCTACTAGGAGGAGTTCTTTGATTTTTATGTTGCAAGAATACAAGAATCAGTAATATGAGGTTACTGCACGTTGTTTGGTTCTTGCTAGATAGGCTTTATTGCATATCAGGTGGTGTCGCTTTTGTTGAAGAAAAAGATGGTTAAAGAGTCTTGTTTTATATGGTTTATAGCCCATGGACATTAAAATAAGATATGAAGGTGCTTTTCAAAGAGTCAATTCCTGCTTCTATTTTCTTTAACCACATGAATTAATTGATTATTTGCTTTTGCACGTGATATAGATGAACTTGACTCTTAGAGGTTTCAACATTTTTTTCTTATCTTTTTGCAAAAGTGCCTTTGGCATTGCAATTGAGATGCTTTATCTATGTACCTTTTTACATAGGCACAAAAAATTGAAATACATGTTATATTAATAGAAAAATATTTACAAAACTAAAAATAATGGTGGATGAGTATATACAAAGGTGATTCATTTCCTCTTTCTCAACGCTACTAGGGCAGAAAAGAAATCAGAATATGCTGTAGCCTCTAATTCTTTAGCATCTTTAATAAGAAGATAACCTTGAGTTAACAAGTGCAGACATACCTGTTACCATCAAACATGAAAAAGGATTGAAACGAACTGACCTCATCATAGAAAACATACTTTCACCATAATCTCCAAATAGTAAACAATGCAGTGATTCTAAGGTAGTGAGAAATTGTGGAGAAACTGGGGTGCACTGTGGGATGAATCTCCCAACAATGCTGCTCGCCAATGAAGCTTCCCTTGAAATAATAATGCCAAGTGCTGATCCTCAACATATTTTCAACATCTCTTTTCAAACACAGTCCCAAAGAATATGTTTCATTGTCTTTGGATGACCACAAACTAAGCAATGACCATCAGTGAGCCGAGTCTTAGCCAAATGAGCTTTTGATGGTAGTCTTGATGAAAATATCTGTAGTTCGTAGCTGAGGTGAATAGACCAAACACTGTGTAGCCTATGAATCCACTTGTTCTCAGTGTCAAATGTGGTCCATCGGGCATTAAGGACATGGGACATGAGATGCTTCCAGTGCAGAAGGGAGTATATTTCTTTGTGGGCATAAAACTGAAGATTTTTCTAAACCTTTGCTCCCCAATCGTACCACTTGGGGCCTTGCATATCAATAGTTACCAAATACAGATATAGATATGGTATGGCACGATAAAAACATTTCTTTAAAAAAACCTAGTATGATACTGATAACAAGAGCATATATCTCACAAATATAAATCAGTCATTAATATAATTAATGGCTAATGTTAATATTTAAATGTTTTTTCATAGTAATGAATATATTGATATTGTCAACAAAATAGGAGGATTGTGGCTTTTCCAATATAATCAAATTACATCCAACAAAGTTGAGGATATTAAAGGTCATAATGTCGTGGAATAACACTAGTGTTGAAACTCTACCACATTTTCTACTATGATAACTACTTTTAAGCTGACTTACATACTGCCTAATAAATTCACCAGATAGCAAGATATATTTTCAAGACATTCAAATCAACACTAGGATTAATAACTTGTGGGGAACTTTTCATTTTTTTGCATATTTACAACTGGCTGCTCTATCTTGCTTCTTATGCCTGGGGGGTTGGTGCATTAGGTGCTTGAACTACTTGGGAATTGGGCTGGACCACAATGACTGCATCAAATGCATTTATCCTTCTATGTAGGAGAGGGATTTCCACCCTCTATTCCTCATAACTTCTCAGTGGTTCTCCTACCTTAGGCATGAAGTCCAACATCCTTTGAAAGTTGTTTTTCTTTTCTTTTGCAAGGCATGCCTCTAGTTTTAATTTCATGAGGTTCAAATGCCACCTCTTCATGGTCTTTCTTAATTTCTGCAAGTTGGCTAATGAAATTGGTAGGCAAGGGCATTGAGCCATGTCGAATGTGCCAAGATTAGAAAGAATGGAATAGCACCTGTGGAGAAAGATAGAACTACCAAAGCATTGCACGTGACTGTTCTACGTGACCATAATGATGTTGATGATGCTAAATAAAGTGACACAACCTAACTAGTCAATGCATACAAGTATACCATCACGAGGCTCAGTGTAACATGTATTATCTCATTCATGCATCATCAGTTACATAATTCTTTGCCCTATATGGATGTGTCATCATTATGTTGGATATTCAGTAAATTAACTATTTATAGACAGTATTTTTAATATAACTATGTTTATGGTTTTGAAATATTCCCAATTTTTCAAATGGACAAATCACCCATCATCAGGGGATTGATTGGAGTGGTCATTGTAAACATTGGGAATGTTTCAAAGCATAACACTGTTAATTTCCAAAATACTTCCATAACCATGAGCAACTGTGAAAATCTACATACACAATTGAACTATCATCTCATTCATTCATTTTCAATTACATAATTATTTGTCATATGTGGATTTCAACTCATTGTTCTTCTTATGTTGGACATTCAGTAAATGAACTATTTATGGAAATTATTTTTGAAATAACTGTGTTTATGGTTTTGAAACATTCCCAATGTTTCGCATGGACACTCCATTCATCATCAGGAGATTGATTGGAGTATCCACTGGAAATGTTGGAACGTTTCAGAAGCATAACAGTATTTATTTCCAAGATACTTTCGATAATTATGAGCGAGTGTAAAAATCTATGTACTCAAATGACTTATTGTTCATTACATTAGCCTAAAATCCTTTTCTGGGGCACTTTGTTGCTTTTTGTCTTTTGGCCACACATAATTATCAAAGTTTCTATGGTTCTTGGTCGTTGACCACAATTAGGCTTTTGGCCATTTAAAGTTCAATAATTTTGCCGAAGAAAGAGTATTTTGCTACTAAAACTCATAGCAGAGCATTACTGTCAAGAATTATTCCACTGCAAATTTGAAAAGCAATTTTATTTAAAAGACAAAGAAAAAAATAAATCACAAAACTTGACACCGACAATGATCAGAAATTCTGAATAAGTGTGTGCATTTAAAGAATTGGCATAAATATCTTCCTTTTGTAATTGTAAGACTACGGTGAGAAATATTGGCGTGAGAGTAACACAGGATATTAAAGGCTGGCTGCCTCTATTCTGAAATTGATGCACAACACATAGAATCACAAGATGGGTAACTACTGATAATAGTTCAGGGAACTGAGCAGCCACAAGCATTGGAAGAAATTGTTTGATAGCATCCCACACCTGATTCATTATAGCTATCAAATTATCAATGTATTAGTTGTGACATTAAGAAATAATTTGCTGTAGGAATTACCAGGAAAACTTGTTGCACTCATCTTTGGTCAAAATTGAGTCACCAATGGGTTGAGCTAGCAACAATCTTCCATACTATTTTCAACTCCATCACCTTATGAAGACAAAAGTAGCATGGGTCCCCTCCTTTCTTTTGGATTTCACAACCTTAATGAACTATATTGTATATTGACTTCCTTTACTTCGAAGTTTTTTCTTATGAAGCTTACCTTGGTTCTCTTCTCTTTGATCTCACTAGCCCCTCGAAAGTTTGTTTTGTTCTTTCCCTCAGCTTCTGAGCAACTTGCTTTTCCCCTTAGAAATTTTTCCAAAAGTCTCATTTCACATCACATCCAATTTTCTTTCATCACGACACAATGTGTATCACACCTCGATTCCTTTTAGTTGCGACATATGAGATCTTTTTTTACGTGTGATGTATCGAATGGGACAAAACTTTCCACATGGATAACACATCACACTGCTACAAACTTTCCTTTGTTGTGACATATTGCATCGCGTCAAAGTTTTTTTTCCTTGCGACATCTTGCTTGAACCAAAGTTTTTCTTTCTTTCAATGTATTGCAAGGAAGTTTTTTATGCTTGCATTGTATTGCATGAACCTGTTACCTACCATATGTACCTAGCTGATAAAAGAAGAAGAACATCAAGTTGGATAAGGCACCTGTCAATTTTTCGAGTTCAGAATTCCAACAGGGCAATTTGGCCCCTTCTTTTCTCTCTATTCTTCTACCTTCTTTCTTCATGCAGATTCTGTACCCCCATGGGGAGTTGTAAAAAAGGAGTTGTCTATAATGCGACTTTTTGGAGATTCCGGTGACGGAATCCGGCGGAAGAAATTGAGGTTAAATCTTGATTTGTTGCAGTTAAAATGGTTTTTTAACTGCATATTTGGATTCAGCACCCTGGAAAACCCCTGGGACGCTTTGATTGTGCAGAAACTAGCTATCAAACTTGCGATTCCAATAAATTGTTGCCGGATTTTGACCGGAAAAACCCACCGGAAAGGCTTCCAAAAAGTCGCATTATAGACAACTGCTGTAAAAAATGTCACTAACATGATGAACTTATGTAAAAGACTTACATCCTTGGGACTTGGTTATTAAGGAAGTTGCTCTAGAGTGTTTTTTTTTTGAGCTTAATTAATTATTTTTGCTTTTCAACAATAAATAATCAATTGAGTTTTTTCACCCACAACCTCCAAAGTTGGAGTGCATCTTAATAATGTTGAATTTTTCTACAAGATATACAGTAGATACAATTTTCTGCCAGATAATTACTTCCTAATGATTTTCACATAATATTCTTATGCCACTGATATCATTGAGCAATTATACTTCAGAAAACATCAACAATAAATGCAGCAGAAACTGTTTAAATCATAGAAGACAACCATGCACAAAAGAGAATATTTTTACCTTGGGAAACCCAACCTTGGGAGAAAACCCAACAATTTTTCTTTAGGAGAAATTATTCTTTAGTAAGGTTTACAAATCAACAATTTGTCTAGAAATTTGTGCCAAATATACAAATCCAAATACTATTCAAAGCTGGTGAAAACCTTAGCAAGTCAACATTGGTCAAAACCTAACAAAACAGCAAAAAATCAACGCTGGTCAAACTGCTGCCCATGGTCAACTCGCATGTGCGGCCTTGCGACTGGTCAGATTGAGATAAAATCCACGTGTGGACTGTGGTCAAGTCTGTGGTCAACGCTGTACTGTTTGTAGTCAAATTAGAGGTCAAACAACTCAGTCAATGCAGGTCAAACTTTGTCAAACAGTGATAAAGTCAATTCGGTCAATGCCCAGTCAACTCGGCCTCCTCCACACATGCAGCTATCCATGAGATAAGAGAAAGATGAAGAGAGAGAAAATAACTTGCTCTTGCTTGGTGGAGAAAATGAAATGTCACATCATCTATTCATACTTGTTGAATGGGGCAAAATAATCCAATGGACACACCCTTTCACTTGGCTGTGTCGACTTGACTACCTGGGCCGACTTGTATTCGAAAAATAATTTTTTATTTTAATTTTTTCTAGGTTGACTTGGAGACCCCTTTTGCCATGTAGAAATACCTCTCGATGCTACAAAAAATCAACACTCCCTCGCAGTGAGGGAGGTATTCTTCTTAGCTTCAAATGAATTTCCCCTTAACTAAAATTTTTCCTTCCTCAAGAAAAGTTCATGAGCTTGCAATGTTGTAGTGTCCCCTCACATGCACGTCTATAGATATAGATCACTCCATCCTAGAGTAGGCAATGTGAGTAACCTGGGCCATTTACCCTTGGCAAAATCAACATGGCTTCTTAGGTAAATGTATCCAACTCCCCTAGTCAAATTAGCATGACCCAGCCAAATCAACATGGCTTCTCAGGAGAAGGTCTGCCCTTGGGCCATTCACCCCTGGCCAAATCAACATGGCTACTCAGGTGAATGTATCCATCCCCCTTGTTCAAATCAACATGACCCAGCCAAATCAGCATGGCTTCTCAGGAGATGGTTTGCCCGATCTTGTAAAGACATCAACACTCCCTCTCAACGAGGGAGACATTATACATCACACCAAGCTTGTCTCTGAAGTATACAAATTTCGCTCTAGATAGAGGCTTGCTGAGAATGTCCGTAATCTGCTCATTTATGGATATGTATGGGAGCTTCACTGCTCCCTTCTACAACATGTCTCAGATGAAATGATATTTGATCTCAATATGCTTCAACTTGTCATGAAAAACTGGATTCTCTGAAAGCTTAACACAACTTTGATTATCACAAAATATCAAGGTCGTCTCAAGTTCTCAATCAAATAGTCCTGCAAGTAGCTTTCGAAGCCATACTGCTTCCTAACTTGCGGCATTGGCTGTAGTATACTCTGCCTCTGCTATACTGAGTGCGGCATAAGTCTGCTTCTTGCTAAACCAGGATATCACAACTGATCTCAAGCTGAAGCAACACCCCAAGGTGCCTTTTCTGTCCTCTGCACTCCCAACTCAATCCGAATCTGTATATCCCTGCAACCTCACTTCACCACTTGAGACATATCTCAAACCATATCCAATTGTACCACACAGGTACCTCAATACATGCTTTGCTGCAACCCAATGTATCTGCCTTGGCTTGACCATATACTGGTTCGTTCATTGCAAAGCAAATATTCAACCTAGTGTTAACCAGGTACATCAAGGATCCAATCAATTGCCTGTACATTGTGGGATTAACTAAATTTGAATTTGAAGCAGAATCACTTAGCTTCTTCATATTGGTCACCATAGGTGTAGCCATGGATTGCAGTTTGTTGTCGCCTAAAGTGTACACTTAAGGCACAAGACTCAGAGTACGGGCTGTTACTCTGATCCCTACTCACTCTATTGAAGCTCTCTCCTAGACAAGTTAAGTGGGGTAGTCCCTAAAGATGGATAGAAAAGGGAAAACTTGTTGTTCTAGGAGACTAAGGTGATTACCTCTCTAGGCAACTTGAATTAGAATTAATTAGAAAGTGTGATTATTAATGAACAAGATAGATTTCCAATTATATTAATATGGCAAGCTTATCAAATTGGACCAGTGCCTTAAGATAATGCTCAATAAAGATTAAACCACTTGCAAAATGAAATTACTTCAAGGTACAAGATAAGTAGTGCTGCAAGGAAGGCTTTAGTACAAGAAGATGACATAATATTAAAGTATGAGCAGATAAATGTAACTTGCACGAAAAATAACTTGTACTCCAAGGGAAATGCTCAAGTAAAGTATGACAAGATGAAGGAACAATGAGCAAGTAAATTAAAGACGAGCACAAGAATGGCAATGTGATATTGCAAGGAAAATATAATGCTCAAAATTAATAGTATGACACAAGAGAGAAAGTTAAACAGATGAAATGTAAACTAAGCTATGTGAGATGCAAGATCTTGGTTGATTTTAGTTATATGCCTAGTCTAGGTGAAGCCTTCTCCTTAATTGCTTTGAAGCTAGTCACAAATAAGGTTGTAGAAACAAGTGACGGGGAAGGAGGCTAAGGCCTCATTAACGATACATACCAAGAACTTCTAACCACACAAGTGCCTCTGTTCCTACAAGGGATTGCCCACAAGAGCATTGCAAGGTCACCTGTGTTAACCGTGAATGGGGGTCTAACTTCTCAAATTGAATGTAGAAAAGGTGATCCTTATTTATTTATACAACCAAGCTTATGCTTGGAGGTAATGTTTAGAATGCAATCTAACTCTAGGATGAAAATGCAAATGCTCCAATGAGATTCAGTGACAATGATGCTTCAATAAGACAAATATCCAATTTACTTATGATTGAGATACACTTATGAGCGCAAGATGATTAGCTTACAATGATGATCAATGAAGCAAAGTAGATGTTACTCAATGAAACAATGTAATTAGATTAATCATTAGATCTAGGTTAATATCTCACAATGCCCTTAGTTATGGGTGCTTCTTTAGATGACTTCACTTATATGTTATTATGACAAATGAAAACCAGTGAGGATATTATGATGAAAGCACACTTAGAAAAATGGCAGATGAGATTGCTAACAGTGACTAAATGCAAATGAGAGCTAAACTAGCCAATTGAAAACAAAAGAACAATTAGTAACTATTGTCGCTTAAATTGTACAGGCACTGCAACAACGACTCAGGTCGGGGGCTGTCACTTTGATCCTCGACCTCTCCGTTCTAGTTGTCTCCCAACAACAGGCTACGGGGGGTAGTCGCGATGGAAGTGTGAAGATGAAAGACAAGTTTGCAATCAACAAGTCTGGGAGACACGATTGAGTGGCCTAGCTACTTGGTTAAATTTAGCAAGATTAAAAGATTAGATTGAATTGTGAGACCAGTGCCTTATGGAGTCAACTTCTTGCTTATTATCAATTAAATGCCAAGTAACTGGATAGACAATTGCTGCTTAAATGCTTCACTAACCTAAATGAAATGCAAATCCTAACAACTAGGTGTGATGCAAGTATCTTGGTTACTTTTAGTTATATGCCTATTCTAAGTAAGACCTTCCTCTTAATTGTTTTGGAACCAATCTTTAGAGTAGGTACGGGAAGCAAGCAAAGGCTTGATTAACGATACCTCCCTCTGTGTTCCAACCATCCGATGCTTCTGGCACTGCAGAGACTGTGGCTTTGACGATTGCAAGGTCACCGTGTTAACCCCTAGAAAGGTGCTGAATCCCTCAAGCTAAATTGAGCAAGGGTGGCCTTAAATGTCTATCAACCAAGCTTATGCTTGGAGGTATATTATTAATGCAACTAGACTTAGGATGCTTGTGCAAGGTGTTTAATTGATCTTTTATGTTAAGATTGCTTAATGCTTAAGTACGCTAGTTATGATTTGCTTTTATGACAAGAGTACTTATCATTGAATGGAAAAACAACCTTAACATCAAGGATGTGCCAAATTATCAAGTGCCAATATTAAACATGATTCGGATTTAAACAGGAACGCAACAAATTACAGATATAACCATAAATACAAAGATGCAGTGGAAATAACACTTCATTTCATTAATATCAAATACTGAAATATGCTTACAAACAGAATGGAAATAAGACTAGCTCGGACGATGGTAGCTTATCTCTGAGAAGAGATGTGGCGGCTACATGCCTCTGAACTGTGTTACAATGAGGCTCAAAGGCCTATTTATTATTGAGAAACAATGGAAAACCCTAAACATCCAAAAACCTAACCCTAGGAGATGAAGCGCCAAACTATGGGCCCCGTTTGGGTAAATTGGTACATCAACTTCCCGGGGTCGTAACTTTGGCATACGATCTCCGTTTGACGCGCACAATACCTCGTTAGAAAGATTTATCTGAGGAATACAACTTTTGAATGACCAACATCGGTCGATGACCCATGTTGGTCCCGGTTTTCCCAAAAAACGTTGTTTAGGGCCTCAAAATGGCTCTGGAAGTTCAGGACCCGAAAAACTGCCAAAAATAGTAAATTGTGCTACAAATAAGGAAACTGAAAAATTGAAAGAAACAATGGTGGGGGTCCAAGTGGAATAGGCGGGTGGCCACCAATATCCACCTGGATCAAAACAATATATTTCTTTCAAACCAAGGAAAAAAATTATCTTCCACAAGATGCTTAACCAATGTAATTGATAGCAATTTAGAGTGCTTATCAACTTCAATGATTAAATATGAAATGGCAATGACAATTACTTGGGACAATTATAAATCTTCCAAGATATTTTCAACAAGATAAATACTTATGCCAATATTACTTAATGCCAACAATCACAAGATGTTCAATTAGATTATAATCCTTTAAGCAAAGAACTCCAATTTGTTGAAATTTCTGAGTATTACCTGTTATAAATTTTATTTGTATTCTCTGCTTTATTTCGCCTACTTGTTTAATTGCTAACAAGTTATTTAACTATATAAACACTGAAATAAACACAATACAGTCTCAACCATCTACAGATCAACAACTGAAAGAAATAGACAAACACACAAGGGACACCGTTGTTTTTGGACAATCATCCCCGGACAAACCCAACTTGGGAAAACTGGTGCAGCAGTTCTGAGGGTTTTTATTATTAAGCAGCGTTTCTGAGTATACTGGGTCCCAAATTGGCTCACCCGACAAAGATAAAAAAATCTTGCAGTAATACCTCTCTTCGGAAGCAGATATTCTGAAAGTTTTCCCCACGAAACCCTCTTGAGCACAATCTAAAGCGTTGTGTCAGCCCTGCTGGCCTCTACGTTAGCCTGGAACCATCTGCGTCAACCACTGTTGATAATATCGACGATATTCGAAAATATTGCGATATTTTCGGCAAAACGATATATCGTCAAGAAAATATCGCGATATTTTCTATTTTGAAAATATCACGATATTTTCAAAATATCGGCAAATATCGGCAAAATATTGCGATATTTTGAAAATATCGGCAAAATATCGACTATGTTTAAAAATTTGAAAAAATTATTTTTTTATGCTTGCCGATAAGATATTTTCTGGACCCTCGCCGATATTTTGCCGATATCGATATTTTCAACACTGGCGTCAACCCTTTGAGGCTCTGCTCAACCTCTCTGGCTCTCTGCGTCACTCCTGCAGCCTCTGCGTGGATGACGCAGACCCTTCTGTCCTCCGCGTAGTCATTGCTGGCCTTTGCGTGGCTCCCTCTGGCTCTACGTCTGCATCTCTGCCTCTGCATTGGTCTTCCAACACTATCTCTGCCTCTGCCTCGTACTCACTGCCCCTCGCTGCAACTCTGATCACTGATTCGATTTCTCTTAGCAAACTCCGCTTTAGAAAATTGAATGACTGATCACTCTGGTGTATCTCCAAATGACCCTCAAGCCTCCTCTTATACTTTTTCTGTTGAGTCTTCAACGGTCGAAATTAAATCTCTAATCAACGACTAAGATTAGATTTGGCTTGATCCATGTCCTTTAGAACCTTCTAACCCAGTTTTATGTTAATACCCATTAATATTTTTATTTTCCTAAGTTTAGACTTAGGAACCCATTAAAAATATTAATTATTTTAATATCTCCTTAACCGGGTAGAATTTGCCCAAACCATTTCTGGGTCTTGGAGATCTCATGTGCTTTAGCCTATCCACCAATTTTCATGGCTAGAGCACATTCGATGCTACCTCAAATCAACACTCCCTCTTAGCGAGGACTGTGCTCTAGTAATACTCCGCCACTGAGCATCACCCTGATTATATGGCACTGGTACCTGTGCTGATGCTAGGCCTCCCTGCCCAACATCCTCTGCACTGCTGCATCTTGTACTGCTACCCATGGCCCTACCACTGCCACTGCTACATCTGTACGACAGCTCCCTCTGCATCCGTGCTGCTGCTGGTCCTTTCTCCCAACACTGCATCTGCACTGCAGTTCTCTCTCATCATGCTGCATCGTGCTACTGCTACTGCTACTGCACTGCAACTCAGTTACTGAGAAGTAATTCAACTACTGACATCCTTGTCAGGCTAGAAACCCTCCCGATGCTGACGCTGTCTCTGCTGCTATACTGTGCTCCCTCTGCTACCTCTGCGCTGCTGCAACAACTCTGTGCCTTTCGCACCGTTGCAAGCCTCTCTGTGCCATCCTGCATTGTTGCAACCTCCTCTGTGCCTCTCGCATTGTTGCAAGCCTCTCTGCATTGCCAGGGACTATTGCACTCTAGCACTCTCTGCCGCTCCATTCGCATCCGCTTCTACCGACATCCGCCATCTTGCTACTGTCACTTTGGGGCTCCCGTAGCTAGGTATGATCCAAGAGTTTGGGTACCTCAAGGATCTTGCCCCTCATCGCCTGTAGTCCACCTGACTACAGCTCGATGTCTCCCCACCTCTTCTCTAGAGGTACATGACCACTCATGGCACAATCGTCATCATCCTCTATTTCCTTTTCCGCCTTCGCTGGCGCTGCCTTTGAGTCAGACGCCTCTCCCTTATTCTTCTTTCTCGGACACTAGTTTGCATAATGCTCCAGTTCCCCACAGTTGAAGCACTTTATCTTGGAGAGGTCCTTTTTCTTTCGCTTCTCCTACTTCCCCATAGATGTCAGAGTTGCATCCTCTTCCTCCTCTTTCTTCACCCGGGCTCCTTTGCTGCTACTTCTCATCTTGGTCAACCGTCTAGTATCTTCTTGGCGAAGAGCTGCCCACAATTCTTCCCATCCTGGAAGATTCAATCTGCCCAAAATGCTTTGGACGAATGTCTCCCACTCCTCGGAGACTGCGTTCAGGGCGGTCCTCACCATTAACTCTTGATCCGACGTGACCCCTATGGAAATTAGTTGGTCCTGGATCTCCTGCAACTTGTTAAGGAAGTGATCTATTTGCTACCCGTTCTGCATCTGGTACAATCGCAACTGATTCTCTAGTAGCATCTTCCTCTGCGCGAAAGTGCCTTGATACAATGTCTTCAAGGTATCCCACATTTCCTTTGCCGTCTCCTTCTCGGCAATATGCTGGACCACATGATCCTTGACCCCATCAAGGATTATGCATTTTGCCTTGGCCATCACATCCTCATACCTTTCATTGTCAGCTGGGTCGACTGGGATAGCCACGGTTCTCAAGGCGAAGGCCTCCCTGGCCTTCCAGATGACAAAGTTGGACACCACGTCCAGCTTATCCTGATCCCTCAGTCCATTCATGGTTATCTCTCTGCTCTTCTTTTCGACTCCTCTAGGTCTCTACTTCCCTCCTGGAAGTTCTTTGCTAGACTCCCTCTGAGTCTCGATTTCCCTTCTGGAAATCCTCCTGCCAACCGTCGAGTCGCACTTCTTCGATCTCCTATGCACCTGCAACACTGATCTGGATTTCTTGGCTAGAAATTCGCCTAGGTAGTGATTCCCTCTACCTTGGTTTTGCCCTGTTTGGTAATGTTCTGTCTCGGCAGAAACAATACCCCACCAGCTTCACTCCTCGCAATCTTCCCATAGCTTCCTATGCCCCAGCAGCTGAAAAACTGAGCCTCTAAGCTCTGCGCAATCCTGGGAAGGCTGATTTGCTCCCTTGGCCAACTGCATCAACCCTCCTGGTCTCTGCGTGGCTCTTCGTGAGCCTCTTCTGCCTTCTTCTACCTCTGCGCTGGCCTCTCTCTGGCTCGAACTAATGACGCAGGCCCTCTGCGTCAACCCTTCTCTGCTGCTTTCTGCCTAGGAACAACTTCTGTCACTCGGGACAACTGTTTCTACTGCAAATTCTCTGATTCAACTGACGCCTTCAACTCTCCTGTGATCTGCAACGCTCTGATACCATGTTGAAATTTCTAAGTATTACCCGTTAGAAATTTTATCTGTATTCTCTGGTTTATTTCGCCTACTTGTTTAATTACTAACAAGTTATTTAACCATATAAACACTGAAATAAACACAATACAATCTCAACCATCTACAGATCAACAACTAAAAGAAATAGTCAAACACACAAGGGACACCGTTTTTTTGGACAATCGTCTCCGGAAAAACCCAAATTGTGAAAACCGGTGCAACAGTTTTGAGGGTTTTTATTATTAAGCAACTTTTCTGAGTACACAGGGTGCCAAACTGGCTCACCCGACAGAGATAAAAAAATCTGGCATTAATACCTCTCTTCGGAAGTAGATATTCTGAAAGTCTGCCCCACGAAATGCTCTCTAGCGCAATCTGAAGCATTGCGTCAACCCTCTTGGCCTCTGCGTCAGTCTGAAACCCTTTGCGTCAGCCCTCTGAGGCTCTGCGCAGCCTCTCTAGCTCTTTGCGTCACTCCTGCAGCCTCTGCGTGGATGACGCAGACCCTTTTGGCCTCTATGCAGTCACTGCTGGCCTCTGCGTGGCCCCCTCTGGCTCTATGTCTACGTCTCTGCCTCTGCGCTGGTCTTCCGACACTATCTCTGCCTCTCTGCCTCGTACTCACTGCCCCTTGCTGCAACTTTGATCACTGATTCGATTTCTCTTAGCAATCCCCGCTCTAGAAAATCGAATGACTGATCACTTTGGTGTATCTCCAACTGACCCTCAAGCCTCCTCTTATACTTTTTTTGTTGAGTCTTCAACGACCGAGATTAAATCTCTAATCAACGACTAAGATTAGGTTTGGCTTGATCCATGTCTTTTAGAACCTTCTAACCCAGTTTTATATTAATACCCATTAATATTTTTATTTTCTTAAGTTTAGACTTAGGAACCCATTAAAAATATTAATTATTTTAATATCTCCTTAACCGGGTAGAATCTGCCCAAACCATTTCTGGGTCTTGGAGATCTCATGTGCTTTAGCCTCTCCACCAATTTTCATGGCTAGAGCACATTTGATGCTACCCCAAATCAACACAATTAGATTGCCACTTAAGAGAAACAAGATACTTCAATGTTAATCCAAAGATTTCAAGTAAAGAGCATTTCGATCTTAATGTCAAAATGAGATTATCATTCACCAATGAAGCAATAATGAAAACACTATTCACCAAGTTTCTTTTGATTAGAAAGGAAAACACAATTAGATGCCAATATCAAAGGATGATTACTCAGAGGCAACAAGACTATTTAGATCAATGTGCTTTAGAGAGAGTGAGCTTGTAAAGTTATGAACTTGGATACTTATGAAACTCACAAGAAACATAATGTTAGATTCCAAATACCAATGCTAGGAACCTAATAGCACATGAAACCATGAAACAAGGAACAATTATTATCAATGGAGTATGAGCAAGGAAACCTCTCAAGTCACTTATGTCCCAATCACATTCAAATGAACAATTATTAGGCCTTTAGGACAACATCAAGTCACTCTAGATCCAAAAATGACAAGCATGTATGAACCAATTATGAGCAATGAGACACCCAATGACTTGCCAAACGAAAATATAAGATAACCAACCTTCTTATGATGTATTTTTCAGTACGATATCAGATCTGATCATACTTATTATGCAGAGATATCAGTCATGAAAACTTGAAGATTTATGCCAAACAGTTAATGCCCAAGTTGCTTAGATGACGTGTCAACGTGCTAGATATCTTACCAATCAATTTTATGCCTCTTAAATGTGTTTACCAGTGATATATCAGATCTGATTCCTCTCATTACAATCAACAATAAAACATGAAACAAGCCTAATGATGAATGACCAACTCAAGCAGTTGACTCCTTAGTATGTTAGACAATTTATGAACTTATTTTAGGCCAATTAAAATGAGATTTTTCCACCGTTATGAAGTAATTATGACTGCTGTAGTAAAACATAGATGAGAGGATAAGGATTGGAGGTTAAACCAAAGGCCTTAGGCCTAGAAAGAACTTGCCAAACCTACTCAAATTTTTCCAAGAGCTGGAACACCAACCAGAAATCAAATGACCAACCAAAAGATGAATGAGGGCATATGAGAGCTAGGAAGAGGGCAAAATAGAAGAGAGAAAGGCTTTGTAGGCCTACGGCTAAGGTGCAGAGGCCTAGAAAACCCCACGACAGAGGAGGGAGGGCCTAGATGGGCCCACGACAAGCCTTAAACGCTGCTGTCCAGGTTGAGGAAGGGGTCGCAAGGCCCAAAGGGTCTAAGGCCTCAAAGAGGCTTGCGACAAAGGGTATAGGGGAGGTCAAGAGGTCGAAGGCCCATGATAAGGAGGGAAGGAGGGCTGAAAGGGAGATGGAGGGCTGGAAGGAGCTGCGAAGGAGGAATAAGGGGAGAAAAGGGAAAGCAAAGGAGGGAGAAGGCCAAACAGAGGAATAAGAAGGGAGGATGAGGCCTTTAGGCCTCACAACTAGGCTTAATAGGGCCAAAAAAGGCTGACGCAGGGGCTAGAGGGCTGACGCTGAGGCTAGGAGGAGGACGCTGGGCCCCAAGGCCCTAAAAGAAATTTGAAACCCTTGCCCAAAAACTTACTTGTCTTCAAATCTTTAATTTTTGCAAAAATATTCAGTTGCTGGCCCTGCAAAAAGATTTAAGGTTAGATCTTGTCCTCAAGGGCCTAGATCTAGCTCTATTCCAACAATTTTCCTTTGCTCTCACCTGCAGAAATAAATTTACAATAGCCCAAAAGCCTAATATATACAAAAAATTCAAAATCGCAAAACCCCAAAAAATCCCAACTGCAAGACATGGGTTTGAAAATAAAATAGTTTACAAAATAATTATACAAAATATACAAGTGTACAATGCTTAGAAGAATTTTTGAGAATAAAATTTTTGTAAATTTTTGACATTGACTAAATTTATCTCGAAAAATAAATGCCAAACCACAACCTTAGCAAAGTTAGACAATGATATAAAATATTCAAAATCCAAACATAGTCAGCCTGTGCCCACAATTTGTGAACTTGGAGCCCAAGGGCTGGGGAACCTGCAAACACTATATAGTTTCTCAAGAATAAACCGTTAGAACATACAATGAATCAGATCACCTAAGATAAGTCCAAAACTTACCAATAAAATGGTCCTATCATTTACAATGAAATAATGATTCAATTAATTTTTAAAGCACAATATAGAAATACCTGTACCC
This sequence comes from Pinus tabuliformis, assembly GCA_031772625.1. Lineage (NCBI taxonomy): Eukaryota > Viridiplantae > Streptophyta > Pinopsida > Pinales > Pinaceae > Pinus > Pinus tabuliformis. The sequence goes on along the minus strand of CM062808.1, from coordinate 384,296,362 downwards.
AACACATACCACAAATCAATGAGACAAAGACTCCATGAACTGCACCCAAAGTCTTTTATTATGATCATTAAAATGTTCCCAACGGGATAGTAGCTTCACATAAGCTTTTACAAAGTTACATTAGCCAAAGATCAGTTGGCTTGAAACACAAATGACCTCTAATTTATAGATAAATCTTCCAAGTGGAAAATAATGGCTAGTTGGCTTGATCCCTGTCAAAATAATTTTGACCGTTGATAAATCATTGATCAACTTTTAATCTTTATTGTCGAAAATACTTATTTTTGAAGAATTTTCGAATTTCTCATTAAACCCATTTTTCATTAGCTCAAAAATAATTATTTTGAGCTAATTTCCTTAAAAAATTGACTTTGATTTGACCACCAAAGCCCAAGGGTCCCATTTGTCTTGAAATATTCAATATTCCCTTGGTGGGGGATCTCCAAAAATCAACTTCTTTAAGACCCACGAATTTTTCCACTTGGAGAATTTAATTTCTCTAGCATTTTATTTTTTTGACTCTAATTAATTAATTTTCTGGCTTAGGATTTAATTTTATTTTTGCCAGAAAAATTAATTAATTGACACTTGAGGGGATTAATTAATTTTCCACCCTTAAATATTTTAGCCATGGTGTGTAAGTATGAGGGACCATGCACTAAAAAATATTTTTTACATAATATTTTACAAAATTCAACCCTCAAAGGGGGAATAACCGTTCGTTATAGACCCTCAAAATACACACCCAATTCTGCGACACAATATGATCTAGTAGACCAAGTGACTTGTAATAAAATAATTTAGCCAATTAGCTTAAATTATTCCCAAATCACTTTTACAAAAGACTCGACTAAAACACTAGGACTCATCTAAGACTTTGACGATAAATTCCACTCTAGCTTTGGGGTGAGGTTGGAGAGAAAAACTCTTTCGATTATCTGTGTTTAGAAACAGATAAATCAGTGAGACGAAAAACCTCCTAGGATGAAATTCATCGTCAAAATAATAGGCTTACCTAGGTTGTTACATACATATGTGAAAATTTCTGAATCTACACATTCGAAATCCTACTACAATCACTGGTTTATCATCTCCTACTTGTTTTTTACATTCAACAAGTTAATTATTTAAACACTGATGAAAAATACTACTGCAAACTACACTGACATACAGATCATAAACTGAAATAGATATGAGACAAACACACAAGGGACACCATTATTTTTTGTACAAACGTCCCCGGAAAAACCCAATGCGGGAAAACCGGTGCAACAGATATGACGGTTTTCTATTATTAAGTAGTAGTTCTAAATACAACTCTGGATGCCCTTTCCGCTATCCAGTTATAGAGATAAAATATGCTGGCAGAAACCTAAGTGAGATTACCTCACTTCACCTGGCAAAATCCCTCCAATCCGGCAACTGGACTGACTATCCCCGGCTACAACTGTGTTGCCCCTTCGCAATAGCTGCGTGGGCCTGCGTGGAGCACTCTGAGACATTGCGTCAGCTCTGTGCTGCCTCCTCTGCCTCTTGGAGCTCTGACGTCAGCGTTCTCGGCTGATCCTGCTGCTCCCCGGCTGAATTCGGACTTCTGCAGGAGGGCAACTCTTCCCCTGCGCTGGCACTGCGTCAAGCAATGCGTGGGCCCTCTTGGCCCAACATCAACCTCCCTTGGTCTGCGCTGCCTCCTCTGGCGTATCTCTGCCTCTCTCTGCTGAGTATTCAGGGTCCTGGAGAAGATCCTCCAACCCCAACTATCCCTGCCCCTCTGCTGCAACTCAGATCACCTGTTCGATTTTCTCAACAAACCACGCCCCAGAAAAATCGAACTGACTGATCAATATGGTGTGTCTCCAACTGACCCTCAAGCCTTCTCTTATACTTTTCTTGTTGATGAATCAATGATCGAGATTAAGTCCCTAATCAACGGCTAAGATTAAAACAGACTTGATCCTCATCACTTAGAAGTTTCTCACCCATATTCTTATTAATACCCATTAATATTTTTATTTTCCTAAGTTTAGACTTAGGAACCCATTAAAAATATTAATTATTTTAATAACTCCTCATCAGGGCGGAATTTCTCCAAACGATTTCTGGGTCTTGGAGATTTCATGTGTCCTGGCCCCTCCACAAAGATTCAGAGCTAGAGCAGATCCGATGCTACCCAAAATCAACACTCCCTCTTAGCAAGGAATGTGCTCTAGCAATACTTCTCAATATAAGTATTATGCTGATCCACTGCATTGGTCTTCTGTGTCGCTGATTCTTGGCTTGCTGCCCTTCATCCACTGCACTGCTGCATCTTGTACTGCTGCCCATGACTCTGCCACTGTGACTGCTACATCTGTACTGCAGCTCCCTCCCAAAATGTTGCATCATGTTGCCCATAGAACTGCCACTGCTAACTGCTGCACTGCAACTCAGTTGCTGAGAAGTAAGCAACTGAAAATTCACCCAAAAGATGATATGCTAGTCAGTATGGATGCCTCGTGATGCTAAAGCTACCTGTGCTGCTAATCTGTGCTGACTCTTTGCTGATCTTGCGTTGTTGCAATTTGCTTTGTGCTTCTTTCACTGCTACAACATCTGCTGCGCTGCTTTAGACTTTGGCACTCTAGCTCTGCCATTATTGCTCCATCACACCTCGCACCAACCGACACCCGTCATTTTGCTACTATCGTTAAGGGCTCCTGTAGCCATATGTGATCCAAGAGTTTGGACACCTCAAGGATCCTGCCCGCGTGTAGTCCTCCCGATTACAACTCGATGTCGCCCCACTTCTTCAGCTTATCAGCGTCGACCAGAACAACAACTACCTTCAAGGTATAGTTCTTGATGCGATTCTTGTTTAGGACTGCCAAGATCCTGGCCTTCCAGCTGACAAAATTGGATGCTCCATCCAATCTGTCCCGATCCCTCAGTCCATTAACTGCCATTTCTGCCCAACAAATATAGGACTGGTTCTCTTCTCCCTCTCCTGCTGTTGATCTAGAAAGACTCGGATCTGGATTTCTTCGGCGCTAGAAATCGTCTAAGGAACAAGCTCCTCTAGACTCCCTTTGAGTCCTGATTTCCTTCATGGAAATCCTCCGACCAAATGTCGAATCGCTCCTCTCCAATCCTCCTTTGCTGCTGCAACCTAGATCTAGATTTCTTTGGCTAGAAATCTGTCAAGGCAGTGACTCTCTCTACCTCGTCTTTGTCTCCACAGACACTGTTTTACACCAACAGCGACAACGTCTCACTAGCTCCACTGATCGAATCTGCTCTGCTCCTCCAACCCCAACAACTGACTGATTTGAGCCTCTCAGGCTCTGCGCTGGCCCAGAGAGCTGACGCAGTCACTGCGTGAGCTCCTCTTGGGTACTGCGTCACCCTCTACAGGCTCGAAATGTTGACGCAGGCACTGCGTGAGCCTCTGCGTCACTTCTCTGGCTCTGCGTCACTCCTTTAGCTGCTCCTCTGCCTCTGAAACAACGTTGTCACTCGGGACAACTGCTTCTCTGCAACAAATTCACTGGATCTCTCGGCTGGTGTTTCCAATGTCCTATGATCTGCAATGCTTTGATACCATGTGAAAATTTCTGAATCTACACACCATAAATCCTACTGCAATCACTAGTTTATCATCTCCTACTTGTTTTTTACATTCAACAAGTATTATTTAAACAATGATGAAAAATACCACTGTAGACTACACTGACATACATATCATAAACTGAAATAGATATGAGACAAACACATAAGGGACACCGTTATTTTTTGTACAAACGTCCCCGGAAAAACCCAATGCGGGAAAACCGGTGCAACAGATATGACAGTTTTCTATTATTAAGCAGTGGTTCTGAATACAACTCTGGATGCCCTCTCGGCTATCTAGTTACATAAATAAAATATGCTAGCAAAAACCTAAGTGAGATTACCTCACTTCACTCCGACAATTGGACTGACTATCCCCGGCTACAATTGCGTTTCCCCTTCACAGTAGCTGCGTGGGCCTGCGTGGAGCACTTCGAGACATTGCGTCAGCTTTGTGCTGCCTCCTCTGCCTCCTGGAGCTCTGACGTCAGCCTTCTCGGCTGATCCTGCTGCTCCCCAACTGAAGTTGGATTTCTGTAGGAGGGCAACTCTTCCCCTGCGCTGGCACTGCGTCAAGCAATGCGTGGGCCCTCCTGGCCCAACGTCAACCTCCCTTGGTTTGCGCTGCCTCCTTTGGTGTATCTTTGCCACTCTGTTGAGCATTTAGGGTCCCGGAGAAGATCCTCCAACCCCAACTATCCCTGCCCCTCTGCTGCAACTCAGATCACCTGTTTGATTTTCTCAACAAACCACGCCCCAGAAAAATCAAATTGATTGATCAATATGGTGTGTCTCCAACTGACCCTCAAGCCTTCTCTTATACTTTTCCTGTTAATGAATCGACGATCGAGATTAAGTCCCTAATCAACGGCTAAGATTAAAACAGACTTGATCCTCGTCACTTAGAAGTTTCTCACCCATATTCTTATTAATACCCATTAATATTTTTATTTTCCTAAGTTTAGACTTAGGAACCCATTAAAAATATTAATTATTTTAATAACTCTTCATCCGGGCGGAATTTCTCCAAACGATTTCTGGGTCTTGGAGATCTCATGTGTCCTAGTCCCTCCACAAAAATTCGGAGCTAGAACACATCCGATGCTACCCAAAATCAACAACATACATGGTCTTACTAGCATTATTTACATAACAAATTTTGTAGAATGGGTTTACAATGACTCAAAAAGCCGATGGCTTGATGATCTTGATCCTTTGAAAAATATGGTACAACTGCTTCCTTGGAACTTTGACAAAATGTGTTCAACATCTAGCTCCATATGGGGACATGTTGCTTCCATGAAGTAACGTGAGAATCCCAGAATCCTGCATCCAAGCAAACAAAAGTCCATCAGATAGATATCCATTCAACATCGAAATCATCATGCATACATAGTAAATCTGTTGGAATAGAAAAATTCTACTTTAACAAACTGGAAAATATAAAGAACATATGACTTAAATGTGTGAAATAAAACTTGCTAATGACATAAATGAAAAGGAGTAAGGTTAGAGATACAATACAAAAGATGCCCCATGGCATCGGATGTCATCGGTGTGGCACAATCTGGAACATCTGCTCGCTGACAGGTAGATCAGTAGGCTGCTTATCAGATGTCCCTTGTTGAAACTTGACTCTCTTTGGTCGGTGTAAATGTTCATCACTTTGCTGCATATCTTGTCTAAACTAAAACTTGCTTCTCTTTCTGCTCAAAAAATATGATGGAAAATGAGAAAAGTGGTAAACCGACTGAATGAACTTCGTCTCATAGTGCAGTGAACGATCCTGTGGTACAACTTCTTCACCATTTTCCAGTCTCTTTGGAACCTCGACATGATATCTTCTTTCTACTTCCCTGTATAACCTAACCATACCACTTGTTGCTACGAGAATAGTGGCATAAGATAAATCCATCTGAATACATCCTAAATCATCCACAAACTTCCCTGAAAGAAGCATTCCCCATACATATGGACCATCAATAATAGCTATATCCATGGTGATGATCTTATAAGGATAATTAGCCAAAGAACCCTGTAAATCTTTGACCACACCAAGGACATCAATCCTCCTAGAATCCATAGAGCAATTCTCATGATAAGGCCTAGAAATCCTCAAGTTCAATTGATCCATAACCTTCCTAGTCATAACATTTATTGAAGCACCTGAATCCAGCATATAATTATGAAGTAAACAATCATTACTATCCAAGGTCAAGAAGAAAGGCTGATGATCCTCATTAGTCACGTAGCAGTTTAAATTCTTTAACTTAATTTCTTCATCTTTAGGATGTGTCTCGATCTTCTCTTGTTGAGCAATGCCTAAAGCTTTGAAGAATGAAGCTCTCTGTGATGGTATCTTCAAAAGTTCCACTACCGAGACTAACATCTTAATACTATTAATCCCTGCGGCCCAATCCACTTTTAGACGTGACCTATATCTTTCAGAAGCAACTTGTTTATTTTGACTCTGTTCTTTACCTTTCGTTTGATAAGTGTAGCCCTTGCTTTTAGCAATTTCCAGAATATGTTCCTGTGATGGTTTTTCACCGTATGCTTGCGTGATGGGATCCTTCTCGTCACTGAAATTATTGATGGCGAAGGATGAAGAAATCATGTTTGCACATCGACTTTCCTTAGAAGCATATTGACTCTCACTATTTATCTGTTGGTTTCTGCCCTCTTCTAAGAATTTTCTAGCAAAAGCATATGCACTTTCTTCATGGAAACTTTCACAAGGTCTGCAGAAAGGGATAGGCTCATCAACAACATTAGTAGATTCAAATAGAGTAGGAGGCCTTTGATCATTTGGAGGATTCCTTCTTGGCCATGGATTATCGTTTCCCCTGTTATTATTATTATTTCTGGGCTGCATATTCTACATTTGATTTCTTTCCATCTGAATTAGCTTATTTTTCATATGACTTATCGTTCTAGCATGCTCAGTTTTCATTTCCTTAATTATTCGAGTTAATTCTTTAATTGAGTCATGCTCTTCTTCCTTAATTTCTTTCCCTTTAGACTTGACTGGACCTCTTTCAAAACTTGGGATCTCTCACTTACCTGAAGCTTTCTTATCCTTTTCTAATTCTTCAACTGTACTCTAGGCAACGACTAAAGTAATAGGCTTGGCACGTCTAATCTCATATTGAGTATCAACATTGAAGGCTTCAAGATACTGTTCTAACACTGTCTTGTCAGGAGGCTTGTAGTCTTGAGTCATATCTTTTAGAAGACCATTAAATCTCTGATTGAATTCCTCAACTGTTTCATTTTCCCTTTTCTTAACAATATTAAGCTCTTTGACCAAGTATTTTACTTCTCTTTTATCCCCAAATTTATCTTTAAATGCAGCTGTGAGGTCTCTTAAAGAGTCAAAGGCATTATCTGATTTGTCATGAAACTAGTTAAGTGCATTATTCTCTAATGAAAGAACAAACAGTGTCATTCTAACATCCTCATGGTTGTAAGCAGCGACATGAACATATCTTTGAACAAAAGTGTTGAACTTTTTTATATGAGCTTCGACATTGATGGCATTATTTACTTGAAAGATCGGCAACTTGTTCATGGTAGAGTCATCTGGCAGAGCATGCAAATATCCTTGGATGTTGGTAAAGTTGTAAGGCCTGTAATAATCAACCATGAAGTCTTGATTTATAGGATTAACAAAAAGCAAATAGATATCAGGGAGGGCTTCCAGTCCAAGAAATATTAAATGCTCTCTAGAATGTAATTTGTTTAACTGAGCTCCTAGAACCTTTTCAGGATTGGGAGCGGGCTCAACCATGCTACTAGGATTCCTTCTAGAGTTTGCTCTTGTGAATGGATAAATAAGTGGAGTCGCCACCCAAACAGGAAACCAACCGAAATGTCCAGGTGCTAAAGGTGCAGATAAAAAAGATGAAAGGATTAGTGAGAGGAAAAAGGATAAGGTGATGAAAATATGAAGAATGATGAAAGATTGAACATCAAAAAGTGTTGTGGCGTTGCCGACTCCAATGAAAAGATGAAAAGATGATAAGAAATGAAAGGATGTCGTGAAAACCAAGGATCAAAAGATTGCTCCCTGACAACAGCGCTAGAAAATGTGCCACTTGACGGGCTAAATGAAAAGATGAGAGATCAATAATGAAGGACTAAGAAATTGTGGTGAGGACCAAGGACAAAAAAATCTATCCCCGATAACGGCAGCAGAAAATGTTGTGGCTCAGATTGTATAGGCACTGCGACAACGTCTCACGTCGGGGGCTGTCACTCTGATCCCCGCCCTCTCCGTTCTAGTTGTCTCCCAATAACATGCTATGGGGGGTAGTCCCTATGGAAGTGTGAAGATGAAAGACAAGTTGGCAACCAACAAGTCTGGGAGACACGATTGAGTGGCCTAGCTACTTGGTTAAATTTAGCAAGATTAAAAGATTAGATTAGATTGAATTGTGAGACCAGTGCCTTATGGAGTCAACTTCTTGCTTATTATCAATTAAATGCCAAGTAGCTGAATGGACAATCGCTGCTTAAATGCTTCACTAACCTAAATGAAATGCAAATCCTAACAACTAGGTGTGATGCAAGTCTCTTGGTTACTTTTAGTTATATGCCTATTCTAAGTAAGACCTTCCTCTTAACTGTTTTGGAACCAGTCTTTAGAGTAGGTTGTGGGATGGAAGCCAACAGGAAGCAACCAAAGGATTGATTAACAATACCTCCCCTTGCTGCTACTGTCAATTTGACAACTTAGTGAAAAATTCCAACCATTAGACAAAATTCCTCTTTCCGAGAGGACCAAAATCGACTTTTGAAGCACTCAATTTGGACAAGGAAAAATATATTTTTGATGGAAAACCCACATTGGCACATTTGTTGAGGTCGACCTAGAAGCCAAATAAGCCCTCCTCAAATGCATATAAGTACAAGTCAAGTCCTCCTCATTTGGCACACATCAAGACAACACATTCTTTTCTCTCCTCATTTGATTGGTTCATATAGCTCAAGGATTGCAGGAATCTCTCACACGTGCGAAGGACAGGTGTCTCTTTCTGTTTGGCCGAATTTTAGATCTGTTGCGAGGTGTTGACAAACATTGACAAGGGTCTGTTTGACTGATTTTGACTGTGATTTTTCTTTGGATTTTTTTGTTTGACTAGGCCGTATTGGAGGGCACAAAAACCAAGGAAGTTTGGGCACTTTGACCACAAACCTATTGCAGACTTTGACCACAGGCTTCATCATTGTGTTGACCAAGTTTGACCACTTAGATTTAGACTGTTTTGACTTTTGGTTGACCAGCTAAGGAGGACAAGTTGGAAGACCTTTGATCGAGCTCTTGGAGGACCGTTTTGACTGTTGAGTGGTTAGGGTACACATTGCTGCTGTTGACTTGCACAAATTTGCACAAGAGTTGACTTTTGTTGACTCTCTCTCTTGTCTCTGTTTTGGATGAATTGCATGACATATTGACTTGATTGGATTTTGGATATTGGCTAGTCAAAGCTTGACTTTGACTCTTGAATGGTGTACTCTCTCTGTTGAACATTTGAAGACAATCTAATAGAAGAAGAATTGCAAAGGGTTTTCCCCATTGTGGGGCTTTTCCCTTGTCATTGACCAAATATTTTGTCTCTTGTCTCTTGGCTGCCTTTCATTGTGCACATTGTATAATTGTTCTATCTACTATTGCTCTATTGTTATTGGTTAATTGAAGAAGTGGAAATTGTAATTTGGATGTTATTGGAAATTGTTGAAGTGATAGTTGCAGCATAGAACAATTCTTGATGAAAAATTAACATGGTATCAGCGCTGAGGTGGAGACAAGCCCAGGGGACATAGAACAAGAGCATCCATCTTCTAGCAGCTAATTTTTGGTCTGGTAAAAATGTCTACATCATACTTCAAGGATAATGAAAAGCTAGTTGATGCATCTAACTTTGCAGCTTGGAAGACCAGGATCAATGTCACCTTAGATGAGTATGATGTCTTTGAATACGTGGAAGGAAAGATTTCAGCTCCACCAGAAAATGCTCCCCAAGCTGTCAAATCCAAGTACAAGAAAGGTGAGATTAAAGCTAAGAAGATCATTATTGATTCTTTAAGAGATCATCTACTTGTTTATATTTCTTCTTTGAAGACATCCAAGGAAATGTACGATAAGATTGTTGGCATGTATGAAGTGAACAATTTGAGCCACATTATGGATTTGAAAAATCAACTCAAGGAATCTAAGATGCACAAGGGAGAGACTATACAATCATTCTTCATGAGAATCATTGAAATCAGGGATCAACTTCGGATTACTCAAAAAATTGTACCTGACAGGGAATTAGTGATGACTACCCTTAGTGGTCTTCATCATGGGACATGTTCATTACTTTTATCAACAACAGGGAAAGGATCTCTTCTTTTGATGAGCTACTTGCTCTATGCAATCAAGAAGAAAGAATGATGATATCTAGGGGGAGAATTCAAAGGCCAAATGAAGGAGAGCCTACTGCCTTTGTTGCTCAAGGGAAGAAGAAGAACAAAAGAAAGGAAAGGGAAAGCCATCTAATGCAAGAAGACCTCCTCAAGCCAACCGAGACTCCAAGGACTCAAGAAGACGAGATAGAGATGTTGAATGCTACAATTGTCATCAAAAGGGTCACTATGCTCGAGATTGCCTTGAGAAATGAGATGCTCCAAGGAGAAATACTTCGAGGTCCTACAATAATAACCGTGGCTACAACAACAACAGGTCATATGATAGAAGAGATGATAGAAGAGATGGAAGAAGGAATGATAGAAGAAGAAGAGACTCTCCTGATGATCGTGAAGAAGGCTAATTGTCCACAAAAGAGGTCAAGAAATTCCAGGTATGAAAGTAATGTTGCTAATCAATCTGAATATATCCTTATTTTTGCTCTTTCTAGTTCCTCTCCTTCGGATGCTTGGGATAGTTGGTTGGTTGATAGTGGGGCCTCTCATCATTTCTCTGGGTATAAGGAAGTTCTCTCAAATTTGGTAGAGAGGGAGTCAAGTTTGAAGATTATTCTTGGAGATAACTCCACTCATCTCGTTAAAGGCTTTGGGTCTGTTAAATTTCACTTGGACTTTGGGGAATCTGTTTTGCTTCATGATGTGATGTATGTGCTGGGATTGAAGAAGAATTTGGTATCTATATATGCTTTGGAAGACAAAGGAATGAGGGTCATTTTCATCAAAGGAAAAGTACTTACTTGACCTATTGGATCCTCTATGAGAGATGCTTTCACATTGGGTTCTAGATCTGAAGGACTCTATAGAGTTAGAGGAAGACCTCTTCTAGCGATGGTCCATGATACAAATCATAAAAGCGAGTTGTGGCATCGAAGGTTGGCCCATCTTCACTATAAGGCACTTTCGAAATTGAAGAAGTTAGTCTATGGGATCCCCGATGTTCAAGCTCAACATGATGGAGTATGTACAGGGTGTGCCAGTGAAAAGAAGACAAGGGGACCATTCCCCTCTAGCGAGAACAAGACAAAAGACATCCTCCATCTCATTCATTCTGATATATGTGGTCCGATGCCTGTACATTCACTTGGTGGCCATCTCTACTACATTACCTTCATCGACGATTTCTCAAGAAAGACATGGATATATTACTTGAAGCACAAGGATGAGGCCTTTGAAATGTTCAAGGAGTTCAAGGCTTTGGTCAAAAATCAAACAGGGAAGAAAATTAAGATCTTCTGGTTTGACAATAGTGGGGAATGCATTTCAAATGAATTCATAGACTTTGCAAGAAGGAGACTATTATGACCTATAATCCCAAACAAAATGGAGTGGCTAAGAGAAAAAACAGGTCTATTGTAGAAGCTGCTCGAGCTATGCTCCATGATCAAAAGCTACCAAAGTTCCTTTGGGGTGAAGCAACAAATACAACGGTATATGTTCAAAACAGGGTACGTCATCAAGCATTAGACAACAAGACTCCCGAGGAAGTATACACAGTTGTTAAGCCTGACATTGGTCATCTCAAGATATTTGGCTACCCCGTATATTTCCATGTGCCGAAGGACAAAAGAAACAAGCTGGAAGCCACTGGAAGAAAAGGTACATTTGTTGGATATTGTGAAGATTCTAAAGCATTTAGAATATATATTCTTGGTCAAAGGAAGGTTGAAATTAGCAGGGATGTAACATTCGACGAAGATGCTACCCTTGGGAAAGCGAGAGACCTTCCTCTGCCTCCTCCTAGGAAGAAGAGTGATGATATGGATATTCTAGAAGGTCCTTCCGTGCCAGAATCCAAGAAAGACATTGTTGATGATCCCATGGAGCCTGTGGACCCTTTGAATCCTCCTCCATGTGATCCTCCTGCCAGGAAGAGGCCACTTTGGCTTAGCGACACATTACAAGATGCCGAGAGACACGTTCCTGACAGAGGGACCTTTAGAGAAAGTCATGCAGGGACCAGGGATATGTTGTAGCTATGAGCAACATGATTCAAGCTGAGCCTCCCACCTTTGAAGAAGTCATTGAAGAACAAGTCTAGAAGGATGTTATGGATGAAGAATACGAGCCAATTATGAAGAACGATGTATGGGATGTTGTGCGAAGACCGAAGTGGAAATCCGTGGTGACTTCAAAATGGCTCAACAAAATCAAGTATGGGGCTGATGGAAGCATCGGCAAATACAAGGCAAGGTTCATAGCTCGAGGGTTCTCCCAAAAAGAGGGAGAGGATTATGATGATATATTTGTTCTAGTTGCTCGCTACACCATCATTCGATCCATTGTTGCACTTGCAGCTATTCAGGGATGGACCCTTCATCAGATGGACGTGAAGACGACATTCCTCAATGGCATGTTACAGGAAGAAGTTTACATTGAGCAGCCATAAGGATTTGAAGTAGAGGACCGGAAGACAATGATGGTCAAGATCCAACACCTACTCAAGAAGATGTTGAAAGTCCTTGTTAGCCTATAAAACAAATGATTGTTGCAGAAAATCGAAAGAGGCCTACTTGGTTGAGGACTACTCTACAAGAAGCAGAAGGACACACAACATCGGGACTGTCAGGGAAAGTAAAAGATCGAAGAGGTATTTTGGGTATGCCGCATACATGACAAATGTTATTGAAGCTGAACTTCCTCCTATGAAGATGCAACTAAACATCAAGAGTGGAGGAATGCCATGCAGGAAGAATAATAGTCCATAATGAAGCATGATGTCTGAGAAATTGTCCCTAGGCCAAGTGACAAGTCTATAGTCACTTCAAAATGGATTTACAAGATAAAGCACGTCGCAGATGGGAGCATTGATAAATACATAGCAAGATTTGTAGCAAGAGGCTTTTCACAGAAAGAAGGGATTGATTACAAGGAAACCTTTACTCCCACAACTAGATATACAACAATAAGATCGCTTGTTTCATTGGCTACTACTATGGGATGGAACATCCATCAAATGGATGTCAAGACAACTTTCCTGAATGGGACCATTGATGAGGAGGTTTACATTTAGCAACCTCAAGGATTTGAAATAAATCAAAGGGAGACTCATGTCTGCAGGTTGAAGAATGCTCTATATGGCTTAAAACAAGCACCTAGAGCTCAGTATGCAAGGATGGATGCATACCTGTTAAGACTTGGTTTTACCAAGAGTACTGCAGATCCTAACCTATATATGAAGGTGGTCCAAGGTGAAACAGTTATCATATTAATGTATGTGGATGATCTACTAGTTACAGGTGTAGAGAATCAGATTCAGGAATGCAAGAAGCAGTTAGCAGCCGAGTTCGATACGAAGGATCTTGGGGTTGTGCATTATTACTTGGGACTAAAAGTATGGCAGAAGCCAGGAGAGATATATCTTGGTCAAGGTAAATATGTAATCAAGATACTTCAGAAGTTTGGCATGATGGATAACAAGCCTACGATTACTCCTATGATTACTAATATAAAGAAGTTGAAGAGTTTAGAGTCTAGTCCAGTGGATCCTACTTTTTACAGACAGTTGATTGGGTCCTTGATGTATCTGGTAAATACCAGACCAAACATTTGCTTTACAGTCAATGTCCTCAGTCAGTTTCAAATGGAGACAAAACATTATCATTGGATTGTAAGCCAAGCATATCCTAAGATATTTGCATGGAACCCTACAGCACTGCCTCCGGTACACTGGTAATGAAATCCAGCTCATGGGATATATAGATTCAGATTAGGGTGGCAGTGAGACAGATGAAAGAAGCACAATAGGTGGATGCTTCATCCTAGGGTCTTCCATGGTGTCATGGATGAGCAAAAAGCAGGGTATCGTTGCTTTGAGCAGTGCCGAAGTTGTATATGTTGCTGCACGCAAGGTTTGTCGAGAAGCAGTTTGGCTTAGGAAGTTGTTATCAAACTTGTTTGAAGGACCGCTTAGCCCTACATGGATACATTGTGATAATGAGAGTTGCATAAGATTGACAAAAGACTCGATGTTTCATGCTAAAACAAAGCATATAAACAATAAGTACCACTACGTCAAAAGCTTTGTATGAGATGGGGTTGTGGAGCTGCATTATCTACTTACAGATGAATAGGTAGTCGAAATACTGTCTAAAGCGTTACCAAACAAGAAGCTTGAGTACCTGAGAGGTAAGCTTGGTTTGGTGGACATCTCTTCCCTAATTGAGAGGGAGTGATGTTGGATAGTTCTTGTCTTTATGGGTTAAGCACTAGACTAGGACTAACAACCGTAAGTCTTAGTGAAGGCCATAAAGAAAGAATGGAGTCTGAAGGATTGGATAAGAATCTAGATTGAAACTTCTTATGGATTGTAGAATCCAGGGAAATAAGTTGTTGACCGATGCTCTTTGAGGATGAGGTAGGGCATCCAAGATAAGAGTAGTCAAAGAGGACCGATATTCTTTGAGGATCCAAGTTTGGGAATCCAAGATAAGAATAGACCTAAAAGGACATACCTTGTAGACATTCAGATGGGCTATGTACCTTGAGAGGTAGTGTGGCAGCTCACGTAAAGCCTCCCAGCGTAATGCTCATAATTAGAGACGAGCTTGTCCAGATAAGGTCTTTAGGGACAATGCTAGTTGTGATATAGATGCTTGACAAAGATGGCTTATCAATTTGACTCTTCTTATGAGAATGCTTCACGATTGAGATTCCTTGTACCATATAATAGGATTATGAATACCTCCCTAGTTAAGAGGGAGTGTTGAAAATTGTAACTAGGTTTGGTCTTCATAATGACTTAATTGTAATCATGACATTGTATATTCTTTATAAAGAAAGAAAAAGAAAGAAAGAAAAACTATATTTAGTTTTTGGAGTATAGGTTTCCTACTCAAGTTTGAGTCAAAAGAATGTTCTTCGTGCTTTTAGGTCTTCTAGGTATTTTTAGGATAAAGAATTGTATTGGTCATGTATCATAGTCCCATTTGGACTCATTGTAATAAAGAAAAATAGTTATTTTATCAAGAAAAAGCCATGGATAAGCCCAAGACCAAGTCGGACCAAGGAGCAGATAAAGTCGGCCTTAAGGGAGGGAATTCGACCCTCGAGAAAGGCTATATAAATAAAGGAGGTAGACTGATTTGGACAATCGTCACACATAAGTTCCATCTGCAATAATGAAGAAGAGAAACAATAGCTAGAGGAAGAAGAAGAGGAGCAAAAGTTGAAGTTTGTCAAAGATTCTATTTTCTAGTCTTGCTAGGGTTTGTGAAGCTGCCACTTGCAGGAGGCCGAAATTCTGAAGTAGTTGCAGGAAGCCGAAGTCGCAGTATCGAATTTTTGGAAGTTGCCTTGGAAGAGATCTTGTTGGTTCTGACTTGGGGCTTGGAGGGTTTTTGGCTTTGGTCTTTGGGTCTTGAAAGTCTCTTTTGTAAGCAAATTCTAAAGAAGAAGAGAAGCATTTTCTAGGTTTTCCCTTGGAGGGGTTTTGCCCTGGATTGGAGCCTATATCTTGTGTACTTTGTCTTGTTGTGATCTTCATTGTTTTGGTAATTTCTTGATGAACAAAGATCTAATAAAGTAATAAAAGATCAAAACATATTACAAGTAATTATCAAGCTAAGGAAAATCATTTATAATTTACATGTCTCCAAATTTTCCAACAAAGCCAACCCTCCAAAGAGACCTTCCAATTAAGTCAAAGTTAAACCAAGTCAACCAAAGACAAACCATTCTGGAACTGCACCTGCAATAGAATTTCGGCCCTCCTGCAACATAATTCAGACCTGCAGTTAGTGCAAAAATTTCAGCCCCTACCACTGCTCTAGAATCTCACACGTGTGAGAGAAAATGTCCAAAAACTCATCCTCTTTCCTTCGCAAGGGTTTTCTTCTTGAATCCTTGTCCTTCACTCTTCTTTCTTTGTCCTTTTATTGCAGATCAAACTTGTTGGGTGTGTGTATCAAATGAGGTCGAAGATGTCTCTATATATAGCCTTTCCAAGAGGCTAAACTGACTTGTCTCAGCCAAGGCTGACTTGTGCTAGGAGGCTTCCAGGACTTTCTAGACTCCAAAATAAATTATTTTACAAATTACATCTTACCCATATGGGTCTTATAAACATGATGTTGACTCCTTTGACTCATGACAATAAATCCTATGACCTAACAAACCCTAGAAGCACAAAGAACATGCTTTTACCTAGAAGACCATCAATAAAGAGCATGAAACTCATGCTTTAAAATAATAACTTTTTCTTTTCTTCTTTTGTTTGTTACATAAGATACATATTGAGATGAGTACAACAACATTTATGAAGACCGAAACTTTTCCAACACCTAGGGCCCACAAGTGCCCCCACATCACTAAAGGAACCCATGCACATCCCAACTCCTGGTGGGCGATGAATTGCCCCACCTTAAGGGGGTAATAACTGCTTTACATCATTCACAACATGCTCTCATTTCCTAAAGTTTCGAGTAATAATACAAAGAAAAATCAAGAAAAGGCAAAAAGCAAATAAAGAGTGGTGGAAAAGCAAAGGCCGAGGTAACTCATGTATCCACGATTGCTCCCTCCTTACATCTATATGCCCAATGTGTGGACATCCCTCATCATTGCCATCGTTGTACCCATGGAATTTGGCCTTGAGAAACCCGTGTCCCCATCCATTCATCATCATTCACATACCACCTATTAATTGAAGGATGTACATGTTACCCACCACCTATAGGTGACACCCATAGGAGAATTTTTTCTCCTACATTGTCTTTAGCCGACAACCAACAACCCCTTGTATTCCCCCAGATAGCTCGATGCGCGATCATCTCTGCCACTTGAGCCAACCATTATGCACCCTCACCCATCTGTCATGATCATATGTTTGAAGGTGGGCCTTCCAACCCCGAAGGTATGACTTTCATTATGTAATTGGGTATTTTTTCTTACTTATCATGGACACTTCTGGGCATGGATTAGTGGGGGGATTTGGTGGAAAGAATGGGCTTGGTCTGTACTCTTGTCCCCTCATCCAACTTGGTGGTTAACCTTGTATCCTAGTCCCGTGGGATCTCCTCTATTGGCTACTAGCTTTAGGAGTGGCATTACATGGGAAACCTTGATTTTGGTTGCATGGTCCCGCTTCCCGACATCATATACATCACTCCCCTCCGCTCATTATAACACCTTTTGACATATTTCCCATTCGGGTCCACATTTGTCTAGTGGGTCCACAAGGAGTTAGCCTCCCCCTCCCCTTGTCCACACTTTGGGTCGGGCCTGGAACGTTGCCTCGGAGCTTGATGCATCTAAAAAGAAATTTAAAACCATAATTTGGCCACTTACAACAGGAAATGTACCATGAAATGCAAAAGATGGTCGAGACATACAAATTTAGCACGTGGGCAAAAGCCAACATGAGCTCTATCCCTATCATCATGGCCATCAGCCTAGTTCCTAGGGCCCCTCATATTGGCTCCCTGCATCATTAAGGAACCCATGACCGTCCCAACCCCTTGTGGGCGATGAACTACCCAACCTTAAGGGGATAATCACTGCTATATCTTACACGTCAAGCTTTCGTTCCCTGGAGCCCCAAGCAGTTATAAAAGAAAAATCAATAAAAGGCAAAAGACATATGAAGAAGGGTGGAAAAACAAAGGCTGGGGTAACTCATGTACCACTATTTCTCCCTCCTACATCTATACACCCAAATGTGGGCCTCCCTCATCATAGCTACCCTTGTACTATGGCATGTGGCTTGGAGCCCTCCCCTGATGCCCCACTTCGTTCCATCATTATATCACATGACACCAACCATATGACAGATGTACCATGGACTTGTCACTCCCTTAGAGGTTGAAACCACTTAATAGGGTCCTTGATTAACCTCCTCCTTGAACTTGGAGACACCTGTACACTCTAAAGCCCATTATGGAAGGGCATGCCACTATGAAGTGGCCACTTGGTTCCATGACTTCTAAGCTCATTTGCTCAATGAAACTAATGATTTGTTGTATTGGAAGGTGAGGAGACACATTGGATCTTATGCATAATTGTAGATGGGTCTTCATCTTGGGGTTTGGTCTCCCTATACGGGGTCCAAGCCCTCCAGAGGGTCATATTGGCATTTATAGGGTGTGCGTTGAGAGCCATGGGCCTCCACTATAACAGAGAGCATATAGCCATGCCATGGGATCCTTCAACCCCACTCATTGCTTGCTCGTGTTCCACTTATTTGATGATGATGATGCACCTCGAACTTCTTGTCCAACCAGCTACACACTTGCACCATGCACT
Organism: Pinus tabuliformis; assembly: GCA_031772625.1. Taxonomy (NCBI): domain Eukaryota; kingdom Viridiplantae; phylum Streptophyta; class Pinopsida; order Pinales; family Pinaceae; genus Pinus; species Pinus tabuliformis. The sequence goes on along the minus strand of CM062808.1, from coordinate 384,278,068 downwards.
TCACGGTTTATCCATGGCCCAGATGGGGTCGTGTCTCGCCATGGGAGACAAAGGGAGTGCTTGCATCATTGTTCCAACCCTTGCAAATGTGATACATGCTTGTTCGATTTATTTCGAGACCCATGAGGATGATTTTGTGCCCCCACAACCTCTTAGGGTCACCACAGGTCATTTACTTGGAGACCAAGGGGCCACCCCCTTCATCACTGTTATTGGAGCCCTCCTACACATTTTGGCACATGAGCGACTTCATTTGGCCTTCAAACGACCCTTCTAGCTATTTTTCTATCATTTCGGCCCTCTCGAGAGGCTAAATATTCTTATCATGGAGCTATTTGGTGGGCTTGTCACCAAAAGTATTGTTATTTTGCACATTATTTTATTATAGGGGTATCATTAGGCTAAATTAGGCTATTCGAACTCCTTACAGGATTGTATAAATATAAGAGAGGTGTTCTCTCTCATTCATCATCACTTGGATTTGGGATATATCTTTCTAATGATTTTGGACTTGCAATTTGTGGAGTGATTTGGATGATTAAAAATGCATTTTGATGTGTGGAATATTTTTGCTATTTCTCTTGCAGCTTCTATTTTGCAAATGTGATGGATGGATATATTCTCTTGTCATGTAAGTGCTCTTTTCGTGCGAATTTATTGATAATTTATGTCTAATGTATGGAACGCTATGCTGTGATTTTGCTTGTGCCCTAAAAATTAATGCGAATTTATGAAACACTTGAAATCTTGGCTTGTTGCATATGTTATTCAACTTGGCAAGAAGAACAAATTTTCCTAGGGGTAGGTTGTGCACTTTTTACCTTGCAACTCCATCAAATATTGCATATCGAAGTATAAAATGTCTAAAGTCGCTGTAAAGCTGTATCCACAAAGAGCGTAGCTACTTTTTTAGGCATTCTTGAAGAGCGAAGTTCCTAAATCTAAATCATTTTGACTCCAATCTCCCCAATAGCTAGGCGCTGGCCCTAGTCCCTTGGTGATCACATTAACTTAACAAAATATCATTCTTTCACCTCTTTTCTTCCTCTTTCTTCATCCCCCAAGGATAAGGAGATTTCCTAGGGCTTGGTGCGAAATTTTAGGAGAAGGAATTTTAGAATTCCGTTTGGACAAGTTTCTTCATTTATGTCTCATCTATGCATCCTCCAGTTTTGAACGAATTCCGACGGTGGAATTTCAAATAAATTGATGACCTAGATATCACACCAACAGGGAATCCTTGAAGCTCGTTTGACTTGGGGATTTCTTGAAGGTTTGCAATTTGTAGTTCATCATTCAAAATCTTTTCTCTTAACTATAGGTGATCATTGGATGAGCCTTTACCACGGTATATCTCTCAACCCTTGGTCTCTTATAGTATTTCTCTCAAGGGTTTTTTCGTGGAAAGTCACCCTAGCTTCTCCCAAAGCTCACACTTTAATTGAATCTTTCCATTGAATGAGCCATCCTTGCCTCACTTTGAACCCTAGTATAAACACATTAATCACAAGTTAGGGTTTTTGGAAGCTTTGATTTTGGGCATTCATCATTTTGAATAGTCCTAAGGCCGAGGTCATCCTTCTGTCAAGCCTTTCTTGGAGAGCCCTTCATTTGCTTCTAAAATAAGCAACCTATTATCTGAGGCTCTCCTTTGAATGGGCTTTGGAAATCACATTGTGCATCGTTATTGACCTCATCATTCTATTGATTTCCACCATACTGGGACTCCTCCCATCGGTGAAAGTCCGTAAATAGCAAGGGACATCCACTGAGGTGACAATGGGTCCTTGTCCCACCCCTGATAAATTGAGCGATAACATTTTTGGCGCCGTTGCCGGGGACACAAGACGTGTCTTTTTCCCCATACGACAATATTGACATATCATTTTGTTGACGGTCTGGAATTCTCCGCCAACAGCAAAGGGATCTCCTCGGTGTAGGATCCCAACTAGACCCTGCACCGTTTGATTTAGGGATCCCGTCCGGTATGTAGGCCCGATTGTCGTTCCGATGTGTTGAGTTTGCGTCAAACAAAAGTGAAACGTGGGCTCAATTGAACGCATGAACTTCAATAAACACAAGGAAATAATTGACAAATATCTTATAACGTGCATACCATGAATAGCTAGATTATAAACAACATAAACCTTACGTAAAGTAACTATCAGCAGACTTCAGATAAGACTCATGTTCATAAGATAAAGTTCTTAACAACTGTAAAGCAGTTCACAGTAATCAAACATCTATAAGCATAAGTAAACATACAGTCAATGATAGATTATGCCAATATCAACGAAACAATTCACCAATATAAGCATAGAGTTAGCAAATCATATACCATCCACGCGTAGCAAAACAAGGTTTGTAGTATGAGACAGCACATGAACAAACCGTACATCAAAGAACTCTCAGGAACATCTGATCCATCAAGCGAAAATACTCATGGCATTACGACATAAAAGATTTGTGGAATCCAATAGTGGAACATAACAATTACTCCTTGCATCAATTAGAAGAGCATAAGTTCTCTCAAACAATATGTCCCAAAAAGTCCTCAGCTAAAAGTCCTTTACAATGTGTCATGAGGGTGTATTTATAGAATGAGGGTGACTCTTGGCCTACCCCTGACTCTTGGGCTTCCTCATGACCTTTCAATTACCCGGTGACTCTTGGCCTACCCCTGACTCTTGGGCTTCCTCATGACCTTTCAACTACCTGGTGACTCTTGGACTTCCTTATCACCCTCTACATTCCAAAAATGTCTTATCCTATCTAATTACAAAAATCACAAAATAAGCTGCTAATCTAATCTATCAATTTAACAATAGTAAGTTCAGGGATGTCCAGGTTGAGCTGCTCCGTTAGGTATGTGCGCCACAGTTTGTACTCGGCTGCAATGGGGGTGATCTGCGACTGTTCTTCATCATGTCTGTGCAGGCATTTGAGTGCATCTGGTATGAGGGTGGTCCTTTTGGCATTCACCTGATTACTCAAAGTTACCAGTTTGGTGTACATTCTTACTGGTTCCACCACATAGCATGTGATATTTTCTTTAGTAACGGGCAGATCTTCTGCAAGGGCTGCCTATTTATATGTATCAACAAAGGCTTGCACTTCCCTTGAGATATCTTCCTGCTTCCTTACATGTCCAACTTCCCTGATGGACAAAACTCCATGAATTTGGATCATAGACTCTAGGCCGCTAAAAAGGTGTCTGTATGAAGCCAACACCCTATCCACATCTTTGGCTAGTTTGTCTTTTGACTGGATCTTGATGTGGAGTTGAACCTTGGCGTTTTGCATGGTGATCCAATCCTTCTTGGGGACTACCGCTGGTGCTCCTGGGTACTTGACGGACCACTCATGCATACTATCTAGAGCGACCACGGCTTCCTTCAACATCGCAGCTCTCTCTTTTGTGTGAGCTTGTATAGCCAAGATTGGGGCCATTGTGTGGTGTAGCTTTGACATCTCCTCGTAGACCATCGCCATGGCTTCCCCGAGGGTCTCCGCCTCTCCTTTGATTGCTGCCTGGAATTCCGTTGTGCTTGAGTGAATTAAACGGAGGGTTGCATTCTCTTCTTCTGCTCTCTTTCTCTCCTGCTCTGCTCTAGTGGCCCTTTGCTCTGATGTGTAAAGCCTATTCTGAAGGTCCGTAATCTGTTTGCTCATCTGGGCCACATTATGTTCTGTGGCGGTTACGAAAGTCATCCCAGCCGAGGCGATCATCTCTGGATTCACAGTGGTGTCAGGCACAATCTCCTTGGCTGTGGTGACTGATAAGGGCTCCGCTAGGTTTCTAGCATAATACTTTTTCCTTTCCTGCATGATTTTGAGGCTGACCTGGTTGAAGGTGAGCTTAGTGAGATCTAGGACTTCCTCTTCTTGCTCTTCTGAGAAACCCAACTCTTGTAAGGGAAGGTGCCCTCCAGTGAGGGGAGTAGAAGGAGGAACATCTAATGGGGGTAGCTCATCTTGTTCTGTGTCCAGCTCAGATGTCTTACTAGTCTCTCCCCATTCAACTCTCCTGCTTTCCTCCTCCTTACTCTTCCTTAGTTCTTCCTCCAATCGCTTCCTCTCTTGTTCTGCTAGCGCCTATTGCCTCTTGAGCTCTTTGGCCTGCTTAAGTTTTTCTTCCTTCTTTTTTAGCTCCTGTTCTAATCTCTTCTTCTCTTCCTCCTCTTTGGCCTTCTGCTCTTCTTGCTGTCTTTTCTTCTCTGCTTCTTCCTAGGCCCTTCGTTCCTCCTACTGCTTTTCTTCTAGCTGTTTCTTCTTTTCCTCCTCTTCCTGTCGCCTCTTCTTTTCGAGCTGGCCTTGGTCACTGGACTCTTGAGATTGCTTGAGCTCTTGTTTCTTCTTTGCCAGGGCGACGTTCCTTTGTTCCAACGTTTCATTATTGTCTTCCTTTTTTGGGTCGCTTGGAATATCTTCGACCTCTTTCTCTTTCTGCTTCTCAGATTTCCCGGTGGCTTTTTGTGTCTCCTATTGTTTCTTCTTAAGGGTGGAGGCTCTCTCTTGAAGATTGACATTTTCCTAGGAGTGCTCGAGGAGCTCCTCATCTCTTGCCTGTTGCTCACTGGGGCTGAGTTCCCTAGTGGTGTTATACCAATTATTTACCTCGTCTTCGTGATCCTGTCTGGCGTGCGAATATGACCAGTTAAATTTTTCCTTCTTGCAGTGGGCAGCCACGACTTTCTCAGGATCATACGTCCGATAGTTGAGGTTTACAAAGTGACTACCCTTCAAAGCTTCAGCTTCTGCTTCCACTTGTTTGAAGTTCTCAACTACATATGCTCCAATGACGAGTGGGAAAGCCGACCATGGTTTCTTCTTGCCTTTGCTTAGTACCTTTGAAAAACCTTGCGTCATCTGGTAGCATACTTCTCGCAGGAGTACTTTATTTGTGACAAACCTGGGCAGAGCATGAGGGGCCTTATGGGTACCGAAAACTCTAATGAATGTACCCTCCTAGATGGGGAACCAATGTGCCACCTTGACAACGGTTTCCATAGCCCTCTTTGACATGCACAGTGGCTCCTCCTCGAATAGCTGCTGGTATAGTGGGGCGATAAAAGATTCGGAAATAACATCTATCATACCCTTATAGGCGGTGTCCCAGAAGACCCTGTAGTGGTGGTGCACGGGGTTGGCTGCTGATGTATCCTAGTTATAGCTCCAATTATCGAACTGGCATCTTGCGCAGACAACATCTAGGAGGTATGAAGCCATGTAGAATTCTGGTGGCTGCTCTGGCTCTGGATGCTTGGTTGCAATGATGTTTGTCCTTAGGGAGAGCCAGAGAGCCACCGGGTATTGAAGGTCTCTTGCTTCTCAGGGAGTCTGTAGTAAGTGGCAATATCTGCAGAAGAGATCGCTGCTAAGGGTGCGCCAGTATGGTCCCTCACCGTCCATGAATCTATATCTGTGTTCTGCAGGACCCAATCAATAGTTTCAACGCACAGAAAGATAGGAGGGTGTGACACTATCTTGTGGAGTTTAGACCTCTTGACATTCAGGTACACTGGGAAATCCTCTTGGGTTTCTGGTATGTCCGGCTTGGCGAACTCTTCATAGATGTTGTACCAGGAGAGCCTTGTAGTCTTATTGATATTGCAGGTCGTGTCTCCATAGATGGGTGGTTCCTCATACTGATAGATTTCCAATGAACTGCTCCCCGAGCTTCTACGAGCGACCTTTGTAGTTGGGGGCGCCATCTCGTCTTCGAAAGAGGAGATGGAGATGCACTCGAGATCCACGTCACCTGGCATGTCGAACAAACAATCCCACGATGAGAGTGACGACATGAAATAATAACAGAGACTGCTTAAATAAAATCAGTTCCAGAAGCTGTAAGGAGGTCTTTTAGGCAGGTTGCAATGGATAGCAGATCGCAAGGGTAGGAGTGCGACTTAGCAACTAAGTATAGGAGTCGCAGGTCGCGAGGGTCGCACTGGTCACTAGGTCGCAGGGTCGCACAGGTTGCGAAATTTAGGCTATCGTGGCTATGGGCCGTGCGACCTGTGCATTAAGCAAGCTAAAAGGGCAGCTTAAGACTTGGGGAGATGTCTAGAATTCCTCAAGGCCAAATGGTTAGGCTCACAAGAGAAAACAGGGGTGGCTAAGGGCGAGGAATGGCTGTGAGGGAGGCAAAAGGGGTTGCATGAGGCCAGAGGCATTGATTTGAGGTTTGTGGTGCAAACTTAGGTCGAAATGTATCTAAAACCCCCCAGGGTTGGAATTTGCAGGGTCGGGATGGAAGATGGCAACACTTGGACAGAGAAAATGATTACAAGGGAAGAGGAAAGGTCACCTACTTGGAGAAAACGCGCGCGCACCTTGGTCGCAAAACTCCCTCTTCTCTCGTGCGACCAAAAGAACCGTTACAAATGAGCTGGGGCGACTTACTATACATAGTTTTGGATGCACGTGTGGGGGTCGCATGGGTCGCAAGTCCCTGAGTGGGGGAGGAGTGCGACCTCGTGACCTATGCGACCTTGCGACCTATGAAGGTTGCTAGGTCGCAAGGGTCGCGTGGTCGTGATGGAAGCAAATTGCGACCTAGCGACCTGTTGGTTGCGTGGTCGCAAGGGTCACAAGTTTTAGAGATCCGACCTATGTGACCTATACGACTTAGGCTGCTCGGGTCGCACTAGTTGCATGCGAAGGGAAAGGTCGCATTATGCAGCTGCGACTACATGAATTGGACCAAATTGTGACTTAGCTTGACTTGGAAGAAAACCTTGGGTTCTTATGAGGCTTTTCTGGTCTCTCGAGCTCTTGAACAGATTCTTAGGATGCAAAAAACTCTTGCACGGTAAAAGGGGCTCCTAAATTTTGAAGAGCTTGAAATTTTGGAGGGGTTGTTGCAGCGGCTACAACACGTTCTTGGCGACTCCATTGGAAGAACGAAGCCCTAGTTCTTCACTGAACTTCAAAGTCAATGCTTGTAGGGCGAAGCAAGCATCTCTCAAGGCTCTTCAAGTTCACCTTGGTGACTCCATATCTAAAATATTATGAATGTTTGCATAAATGGATCTTTGGAGAGGCCTGTTTTATATGTTTCAAGATGATAACCCTCAATCCAATGATCATGATAGCCAAGGGGAGTTTGATACCCCTCTTTATGGATCTCTTGGGAGCCATAAGATTGAGGAGCCTTCCTAATGCCCTGAAAGGGGATTGTGGTTCTTCCCAAGATACCATGTTTGTAGTCCACCTTGTTCCTTCCTCGACAATCAAAATAATGTGTTTGTGGATGTGCCTAAGCAATCTATCTCTTTATGCCATGAGGTGGATATGCCCGAGCTTGCTACTCATAGAAAGTTTATGAGCTTGATCGTTGAATACTCCATATTCTCGTTGTAAGAAAGGTTGCACAAGTTGGATTCCTCCTTTCCCTTCTCAGCCATGACCTTTAATGCATGGTCCTCAAATGTTCCCCTCCCTCCCCACCCTTACCATTCATCGAGCAAATCTTGCATTGGGAAACATAATGTTTGAGTCCCCTGCCTCATAATGGTTCATAAGGAAAAGTGTTTTTACATTGACTCAATCATATGTTGGTTGCATTGGCTGCATGACTATACTTAGCATTTGCACATGCATGTTAGTGTAGGATGCATTGCACATTGATTTTTGCATAGCTAACATCATCATATTATGTTCTCATGCTAGATTAAGAGCATTTTGATTGCATTTGGAATTAAATTTTATTTTTTGTTGATTTTTATCGCCTAACAAAAGCATGGGCAATCACAAGATGCCGCAAAAACATGTTGCCCCGTGTGCTTAGTCCTTGATGTGCAGGTAATAGGTCCGTGGTCCCAAGAGATTGCTGGTGTTCTCATGACCTCCCCGTTTGAGTACGTTCGTGCACTCTACTAAGAGCTCATGTCCCAGTTGGAGCCATATGTTACCCACCACTTGTGGGTGACACCCATAGGAGAAATTTTTCTCCTACATTGTTTTCAACCGACAACCAACAACCCCTTGCAGCCACCATATAGTTCGATGTGCCATCATCTTCGCCACCTGAGCCAACCATTATGTACCTTCGCTCATCTGTCATGATCGTATGTTTGAAGGTGGGCCTTCCAACCCCAAAGGTATGGCTTTCTTTATGTAATTGGGTATTTTTACTTACTTATCATGGACACTTCTGGGCATGGATTAGCAGGGGGATTTGGCAGAAAGAATGGGCTTGGTCTATACTCTTGTCTTCTTGTCTAACTTGGTGGTTAACGTTGTATCCTAGTCCCATGGGATATCCTCTATTGGCTACTAGCTTTAGGAGTGGTATTACATGGGAAACCCCGATTTTGGTTGTGTAGTCCCGCTTCCTGACATCTCATATATCACTCTCCTCCGCTCATTATAACACCTTTTCACATATTTTCCATATGGGTCCACATTTGTCCATTGGGTCCATAAGGAGTTAGCCTCCCCCTCCTCTTGTCCACACTTTGGGTCGTGATTGAAACGTTGCCCCAGAGCTTTATGCAGCTAAAAAGAAAAAAGCATAATTGCATCAACTTGGGGACTTCTTTGAGTGTTGTATAAGCCTAGTACTTGGTGAAGTAAATCATAAGAAGCCCTCTCTCCTCCTTGCCTTGATCTTAGGAGTGCCTCTATCCACGATTACTTGTAAAACCCTAGGTCGTGCGCAAGTCTTCTCTAGGGCTCTTAGAGGGAACAAAGTACCTTTAGAAGCATCATTTCATCACCTTAAGCTTCCCTTGAGAGGTCCTACCTCATCGCCTAGCACCATAAACCCAAGAATATCTATTAAAGGTGATTATTACCTTACTGGAAACCCTCCCATTAGTGATTGTCTGTAAAGAGCAGGGGACATTGGCTGTGGTGACAGTGGGCCATTGTCCCATTATTAGCACTTAGTTTAACTCTTCGTCTTGTAGGGTTTCCCTCTTCAAGTCCTGCTAGATTTTTTGGTAACAAAACTCGAAGGCCAACTCCCTCTTGCACCCGACAATGAGCCTCTTTGCCCTAGTAAGGAACAAATCATCCACATACAACACCAAGATCAAGGGATCACCATCAACAATCATGAAGTAAAGGTTAAGATCCACAACACTCTTGGTGAAGCCCAAGCTCATCAAGTATCCATCAATCTTGGAATACCATGCCCTGGGTGCTTGCTTGAGTCCGTACAAAGCCTTCTTTAATCTGCAAACATGGGACTCCTTCCCATGTACCTTGAAGCCTTGAGGTTGTTCTATGTACACTTCCTCCTCAATCATACCATTGAGGAATGCGGTCTTTACATCCATTTGATGTATCTTCCAACCCATAATTGAAGCAAGAGAAACAACAATTCTAATAGAAGTGTACTTGGCAACTGGAGCAAATGTCTTGTCATAGTCCACTCCCTCTTTCTGGGAGAACCCTCTTGCCACAAACCTCACTTTGTACTTCTCAATGCTACCATCTGCTGCATGCTTGATCTTATAGATCCACTTGGAAGTCACCACTGACTTCCCCTCTGGTCTCAAAACTATCTCCCACACATCATTCTTCATGATGGACTGATACTCATCATGGCATCCTTCCAAACTTGCTGGCTTGTTGCCTCCTCATAACTGAAAGGCTCAGAATCAATGATGTGGCTTATCAATGCCATATAGCTCGAGTACCTTTGGAAATTTTGCAACTACTCTAACGAACAATTTGAAAACTAGTTTCTTCTCATTAAGACACAATTTCTCACTTATTTTGCAGCGGAATAGAACAAAATAAAAAACACATTCATACAATACAATAACACAGAATTTTCTAGGGAACCTAACTGGGAAAACCCTCTTCTTGTTTGAGAATTTTGTTGATAGAAATTTGAGCTATAGATCTTTTACAATACAACTGTTTCAATTAGAAAACAATCTTGTTCTCCCTCTGCTTGTCCTAAGCATCAAACACCTTGCAAGAATCTTGATATGCTTCCTAAATTGCAAGAATCATGCTCTCTGTTGTCTTGTCTCACCAACTCGTGCTCACAAAACAATGAATAAATTATGTTCCATCGTCCTCGTTATAAGTTGGTTGCTCATGCTAAATCTGGTAGGTATATTTTTGGAACTTGTTCTTGTGATTGACTAGTTAACTGAGTCTAACTGACTAGTTAAATAAGTCTAACTGACTAAAGGACAAGGCACTAGTCCAAGTCTTTGCTGATCATTTCAAAATTTTCTCCATAAATTTTCTCCTTAAATTTAGTCCTTTTAACGCTAGAGAGAAAAACCAGGGCTTGGAGCAAAATTTTAGGGAGGAGGCTTTTTGGTGGTTTGAGAGCCTAAACATCAAGAGTTAGGTCTTGGCTATATTGCCTATCAGTTTGGTGGGCATCCACTCAAATTTCATCCATAAAATCTCTTGCCCTAGGTGTTTCCTTAAGATGGAAACCCTTGTTTCTTCTCCCTCAACTTGAGGACTTTCTTGAGGGTTTCATCAGCCTTGGAATAACTGATTATCTTTTGAAGAAACACTTTCTCTTTGTTCTTGACCTTGTGAATACTATCACCATTGAAAAACCTCAAAACCCTAGGCCTTGAACCTTGATTTCTAGGGCTTTTCTTAGAGAGCGTTTTGCTTCCTTTAAGCCTTGAGCCATTATTGAGTCTCTCTCTTGAATGAGCTCTAGCTTGATCACCTTGTGCCTTATGCCTAGCATATCTATTTTAAGTGATCTCTCTCTCGACTCCTCCCATCTGTGAAATCTTGTAAAAAGTAGGGGGTTTTGGCTGAGGTGACACTGGGCCTCTACCCCATTGTTAGCACTTTTCCTAGCTCTTGTCTTGTAGGGTTTCCCTCTCTAAGGCCTACTAGATTTTGTGGTAACAGGGTAGAGATGCCAACAATTGTGTCTGAACCTCAAGCAAAGAGCCAATTACCAACAACCATAACATGACAATCTATACTAAAATTATCCAAAGCAGGCCAGAATGAAATGCAACCAAAATCACTAAGAACAAGGAGTACCACACAAGAAGTTGTCCCCACTACCAGAACCCGCAAGTGCTTACTGTTGATTTTTCCAGTACAATAGATGCAAGTACTTTATTTCTGAACTATGATAATTACTTCCAATGATATATATGTTGTTTAGCGCAACAATATGATCATTAAGTAATTATACTTTAGAAATTCAACACCATAGAAAGTAGAACAATAGAGATCACAAATGCACAAAGAGACAAGAAGATTTTACCCTGGGAAAACCCAACCAACCTTTTCCTTAGAGAATCAATGCAACAAGAGATACATCAAAATCAAACTGACTAGCAAGATGACCATCCACCAAGAGCCAAGTCAACCCTCCACAAGATCCAAGACAAGTGTCCTCAATTCTATCCACAAAATCTTCTGCAACAAGGTCTGCTTCAGATCTACAAGAGGGCCAAAATTCGTCCTGCAACTCTGCCTCAGACTTCGCACTATGCCACAGAAAACATACCATAGAAAACCATCCAAAACTCGGCCTCCTTTGATCACTAGAGCGAGGGAAAATGAAGCGAATCTCTTCCTTCTATTTTCGGCCTTGTATTCCTTGTCTTTCTTCGCTTAGAACAGAGATAGATGTGATGATCCGAAGTGTGTCCTTGGAGGAGAGCGAATGGGCTACTTATAGCCTTTAGATGATGCAAATGGGTGTCTCTCTGGGCAGGCTGACATGATGGCTTGGAGGGCCGACTTGGTCACTTGTGGAGGCAAAACTATAAATTGAAAAATTCAAATTTTCTTTTGCAAAGGTCATGAAGAACATGCCTTTCATAATTTTTCTTTTGAATATAAAAATCAATAAATATTTTCTTTTACAAATATAATTTATATTTCATCATTATAAGTACAAATGAATATTATGAAGACCGACCATAGCTACAAAAATTCAACATTGACGAGTTGTGAAAGTGATCACAGCTGCTACAATAGTAAGCTCTGGTTATGGATAGAACCCCTGAGACCAGTGAGCAACCTTGTTGGTGTGTCTAGCAGTGACAATGACAGTGTCCCCCCCCCCACTTTGCTCCATTTCGTCCCGTCACCATTTAATTTTCCAAGGCTCAAGCTGAACTCAGTCACCTTATCTCCATTTTGTGGAGCGGACAACCTAAACCAGAGTTTATAGCAAATTCTCCATGCACGTACCCCTCCTCACCAGATGACCTCAAAAGAAATCCCACTTGCAGTAGGGGGTGAGCTAGGAGACAACATAAACCTTGCAACGAGAATACACTACAAATGGAGGTGGAACAAGGTTGGTAACTTGCCATGTCTATTAACTCTGATATGAGTGCTCGTGTCCTTGATGCATGGGGAGGGCTGACCACGCCTCCTCCCCTCTTAAATGTTTTGTTAGGCGGTGGGGTCACCCCCAACCTCTTGCCGACTTGCGCTATGCACCTCGATCTGGGACGCTTTATTAATTAATTAATAAAGTGAACTTTTATTTTTTTAAAGTGACTAAAGTGGGCGGTTAACACTTTAATTAAAGAGAGCCATTGATATCACGGTTGGATCTCAATTGTTGAAAATTAAGTTTTTGGCTCATGTCAAAGTTATAAAAGAAGCAACATTTTAGTCTTGTATAGTTTGGGTTTCATATCTTGTTAGCTTGATTTTCATGTGTATGTGTGTGAGAGAGAGAGAGAGAGAGAGAGAGAGAGAGAGAGAGAGACTGCCTTCAAATCCAAGGAGGGCCTTTTTGAATGGTTGGTCATGCCTTTTGGGTTGACGAATGCCCCTGCAACCTTCATGAGATTGATGGACGACATCTTTTGGCCTTTCACCAATGCATTCGTGGTGGCGTATTTAGATGACACCTTGATTTATAGCCAGAGTTGGGAAGAGCACCTCCACCATATTCGACAGGTCCTTCAAAGCCTATGACAACACAAGTTGTGTGCCAATTTGGAGAAATGCACTTTCGACGACATCTTTTGGCCTTTCATTAATGCATTCGTGGTGGTGTATTTAGATGACATCTTGATTTTTAGCCAGAGTTGGGAAGAGCACCTCCACCATATTTGATAGGTCCTTCAAACCCTGCGACAACACAAGTTGTGTGCCAATTTGGAGAAATGCACTTTTGGCATGACCCAGGTTCAATATCTAGGGTACATCATTAATGAGCAGGGTGTGCATGTGGACCCAGCCAAGATACAAGTCATTCGGGATTGGCCAGCCCCAACCACTCTAATAGAGCTCCACAACTTTCTGGGTCTTGCCAATTTCTACTGTAGGTTCGTGTTGGGGTTCTCTCATATCACTTGGCCTTTAAGTCAAGTCACCAAGGGCGGAGCGAAAGCAAAGTTTTTTGGTCCGAAACCCAACAAAAGGCGTTTTCCGAGTTGAAGCATCGCCTCTGCTTTGCACCAATGCTCACATTACCAGACCTGCAACAACCATTTGAGATTGAGACAGACACCTCTGACTATGCTATTGGTGCAGTTCTTACTTAGCAGGGGCATCCAGTGGCTTACCACAGTGAGACACTTTCAGACACAGTCCGAAAGTATCCCACTTACGACAAAGAAATGTATTCCATTGTGCAGGCCTGCGTCAATGGAAGCATTACATTATGGGGAAGGAAACGATCATCCACACAGACCATCGACCCCTGCAGTTCATACAGACACAAGGGAAGTTGCAGAACGATCGCCATCAGAAATGGTCCACATACCTGCAATAGTTCCATTTGAACATTAATTACAAGAAGGGCAACACCAATAATGTTGCAGACTGCCTCAGCCGACCACCAGTCATGGCGCTGATCACTGTGCTCGACTCCTGTGGGCATGAGACTTTGAGGTGGCCGCATCTTTACCAGAGCAATCCAGAATTCAGTAGCACATACCAGACACTCTGGAAGGGAAGCAAGTTCCAAATTTTCACCTTCAGGATGCACTGTTATGCCACCTGGGACACATATGTGTTCCTTCAAGCGAGCGTGCCAAGATGATTTGGGAGGCGCACTACAGTCGGGTCGCTGGACATTTCAGAGTAGAGAAAACAGTGGCAGTATTGCAGAAGTATTTTTATTGGCCAAAACTTCGTCAGGATGTTGGGAAGTACATTAGATCCTACACTGCTTGTGCCATTGCCAAACCAACCATCAAGAAGCAAGGACTATATACTCCTCTACCTACTCCTAGTCGACCTTGGGAATCTATCTCCATGGATTACATGTCGGGCCTTCCTTCTACTAAGCACGACAACGACTGCGTTTCATGGTCGTCGACAAATTCTCTAAGATGGCCATCATGGCGACCTGCAAGAAGAGTATCACAGCAGAGGCCATTGTTAAGCTCTTCTTTGAGCGAGTGTGGATACACTTTGGGATCCCACAGTCCATTGTCTCAGATCGGGACAGTAGATCCTTGAGTGCATTTTGGTCAAGTCTCTGGTCGATGCTAGATAGAAAACTTAATAAGTCCACGACTTTTCATCCCCAAACTGATGGCCAAACAGATGTTGTCAATAGGATGATCGTACACATTCTGCACATGTACAACTCGAAGCATCCACGCACATGGGATGAAAGTCTCCCCTATGTCCAACACAACTCACAGAGCTCTCCATAGCTCAACGGGCCACAACCCCTTTTAGGTAGGGTTGGGATTTCAGCCATTATGTCCCATTGATGTAGCCATACCCATGTTGCTTGGGAGCGGAGCGAGAGTGGGGAGCGGGAGCGACCATTTTCAGAAGCTCCCGGTTTGGGAGCGAATTCGGGAGCGATTTTTTAAAAAATATATATAATTTTTTTTATATTTTAATTTTTGATACATATATGTCAACAAAAACATGTAGAATGATGAATTAGACATAAAAAACATAAAAAAACATAGATTGATCATTGAACCATATCACATCAATCATCTAGAAATTATAATTGTCATCAACCATGTCCACAAGTTAGTAAAATACATATTACAACTGCAACATATTGAGTCTCATGAATCATGATTCATCAAATTCAATCTTAAAGTTTCAACTTCAAGCTTTCAAATTGAAAATTCAATAACATTTATCATCATTGATCACCAAATTTGTCCTTGTAAGCTAAGTTTAACCACTACAAGAAGTAATATCTAAGATATTTCTTAATCCTAACTTCTAATTGTTAACATGATATGAAATGTTATAAATTTATAAAATGAAACATGAATAATGAAATGAAATGAAACAACTTTAGTCTTTCACGAAGCATCATATTCATAATTCACATCATTACCAATGAGTTATAATTGCCAAGGCCCAACTTCAAACTTCAAATTTTCATTGTCACAGTGATATATTATTTAAAAAAAATATCATTATGATATGAAAGAGTCAAGAGTCAAGAGTCAAGGACTCATAACTCAATAGTTATGAAAACTAAAGTCTAATAGAAACTAAAAAAGACAAGTAAAATGTAAATCTACATGTGGCCCTTGCCATGAGAGTCTCTAGGAGTATAAGCAGGTCGTGGTGGTCTTCTAGGAGTCTCCCGCACAGACCGACGATCAGAACTAGAACCTCCACGTGAGGGTGTAGATGGAGGTGGCGACAGCAAAGGAACAAGACTCGGACCTCGAGCACTGCTACTGGATGGTGGAGGTGGAGGTGGAGGTGGCATGGCTGCTGCAACTGCTTCATCTCATCCCTTACAAGTTCCTCTTCCAGTTCTTCAATATGTACAATGCCATCCTCCAAATTGTCATCCTCTGGGTGATTGTCCCAAATTTTATATGAGGGATCCTCATAAGCCCGATCACAGTAATGACTCAACAACCTCAAGTTGTAGTGCACATAAACCACGCTTTCTGCTCGGTTTTCATTGAGTTTGTTTCTCTTCACATTATGTATGTAGCTGTAGGTGCTCCAACACCTCTCTGCAGAAGAAGTATTTACAACCCGTGAAAGAACTTTTTTTGCCAATTTTGGCAAAAGTCCATGCCCGCCATATGTTTCCCACCATGTGAGAGTATCAAATCTATCTCTGTCGTCCATTGCATGGAAGTTACCGTACAAACCAGTGCCACTGAAGTATCTGCTTATTTCAAAGCGCACAACGGCACATTCCTCCCTGTCAGGTACCAACTTTTCTAATGCTTCCAAATATCCTTTAGTTACCTCTGGATCTAAATGGGGTTTGGTCCTAACCCCACCCCCTGCAGCAGGTTGGCCCAACCAAGATGCAGAGTAGTATTTTGGTGTAAGGATATACGCCAAGCAATGTAGTGGAAGATTAAGCCTATTCCACCGTTCACACACACAATCATGAATCAGTTTGTACAAGTTGGGATCTCTATTATGAACAATATCTTTTATTTCCCCCAACATGGTATCCATTTGCTCATACACCTCGCCAATCACTGGTTTGTCTGTATCTGCAAACCGAATCATGTGATAAATTGGCTTGGTGAAATCCAATACCTGCCTCACACTTGTCCAAAATTGCCCATCAAGAGCGGCCTCCTCCACCATTTCAAAACCTCCCATGTCAGCGACATTTGTAGCCCTTTCCTTTAATACCTGCCAATGTGGACTTGATACCATGCTAGCTAATGCCTCTCTTACCTTCAAAAGGCGCCTGAAGGTGAGGTAATAGCTACCAAATCTGGTCTTCGCAATCTTCAACAACTTCAATCTCGAGTGACTGTGGAAAAGGCCATGGGTATTGCTATGATTTGTAATAAATTTTATCATTTGTTTGCCTTTTTTGTACAAATCACCAATCCATTGGTATTGTTCATTTTTGTTCTTGACAATATCATGCAATAGAAGGTTCAATTTGTGAACCAAACATCCAGACCAAAATATGTTGGGGTATTTATACTCAATAATTGCTCCCGCTGCCTTACAATTAGGAGCATTATCAGTGATGACTTGGATGACATTGTATGGGCCAATACGCTCAATTGTTTCAAGTAATGCTTCTGCAATGTTGATGGTGGTCTTGAACTTGTCTGAGTAATCATGTGCAACTAGAAAGATGGGACCACTAACAGACACAACAAGAACACTTATCAATGGCTTGCCTTTTACATTTGTCCATCCATCAGATACAATGGACACCCCATGGTCAGTCCAAGAACTTGTCATTCTATTCAAAAAGTGATATTTTTGCTTTTTCATGATCAAGGCCAACGGTTCTTGCCTTGTCATACTCAGGGCTCTTGTATCCTTTAGGGGCATCATTTATGGCAGAAACCATTTCGTGCCAATAAGGTGAGCAAAGAACATTGAATGGTATCCCACATGCATAGAGAAACATGTAAACTTTGAATCCACATCATTCCTACACCCCTCATCAAGGAAACCTGATATGGTTCTACGCCTTAAAGATGATGACCCTGTGCCTCCATATCCACTGCCTTGGGAGGATGTTGAAGGAGTTCTTTGTGATTGTGAGCTTGGTTCAAAGAAACCCCTTGATTTTTTTGATCTGTATTGGGCTTCCTCCTCTTCCCTTATGTATTTGGCTCTATCCGCTGCTGACATCGCTGTACAAGTTTTGGTTCCTATTTGTTTGTCTCCATCCCATGGCCTTTTCCCGCAGAGGTGTCTTCTAGCACGGGTGTATGAACCTGTGTAATCAGTGTTGCAATGGGGGCAATGAAATTTAGTGGTTCCACCCCCTCTCCCTCCCTTTCAGCCCTGTTAACATATTTCCACAATGGAGTTTGGTCTTGTTTAGTTTTTTGAGGGTCATGGTCACCCTCCTCCAGCTCCTCCTCACCGGGTTTTCACCAATTCGACTTTCTCCAGCTTCTTCATCCCCTCTTCATTTGGGCCCCTCCGTTTCCTACTCTCTAGCACCATAATAACCAAAAAGGGACCAGGAAGAGGAAAAATGCCCAGAAATATAGCCAGGTCCATGGTGTTTGATGTTTGTAGGTTTTGATTCAAGAATCTGCAAATTAATTTAATTTATTGGGATTAATTAATTTAATTTATTAATTTAATTCAAATTCATAATTTTTAAAACTCAATAAACTAAATTAAATTAACTAAATTACTACCTAACTAAATTAAACTAATTAGACTCACTAAATTACTAAGTTACTTACCTCTGCAGGCTTGCTTTCTCGCTCGCTCGCTCCTCGCTCCACAAGACTTGCTCCTTGCTCCTTTGCTCTTGCTCTTTGCCAAGCTCTTGCTCAATGGTTTGATAATGAAATTTTTTATGCCCTTTGGGCTTTTAAAACATTTTTTTTTTTTTTAAATTCAATTTTTTTTTTTTACGTCCGCGGATTTTTTTTTCTGCCTAACCGCTCCCGGCGCCGCGCGAATCGCTCCCGGAGCGATTTTTTAATGCCCGGGAGCGATCGCTCCCCGATCGCTCCCGGGCTTAAAAAATCGCTCCGGGAGCGACGGAGCGACCGCTCCCCTATGCGCTCCCGAAAATGGCAGGGAGCGCAAATTTTTTTAAGGGAGCGCGCTCCCGAAAATCGCTCCCGTCCGGGAGCGATTTCGGAAGCGCGCTCCCGAGGCGCTCCGGAGCCGCTCCCGCCCGGAGCGCGATTCGGGAGCGGGTTCGAGGGGGGGGGGGGCGCTCCCCCGCAACTATGAGCCATACCATTTGCAGCTACCTAGGCAGATTCAACTCATGTCCAGTCCGAAGCCGACAAGGCTAACAACTTCATTGAGTGCATTCAACACATCCGCTAACAGGTCCATGATATATTGGACATAGCCAATGCTAAGTACAAGCAACACCATGATCAACATCGCGTGTCGCACAAGTTCTAGGTGGGCGACAAAGTTTGGCTACATTTGCAGAAGGAGTCCCTCGCTGGAACCCATCACAAGCTTCGCCTGCTCCGATATAAGCAATACACCATCACCAAGGTTGTAGGGGACAATGCCTTCGAGCTCAGCATTCCATTGTTCCTTGGTCTGCACCCAGTGTTCAATGTAGACTGCCTTCGGCCATACTTTCCACCATTGTTGGACACATCCGACATTGCAGAACAACTCACACCAACAAAGCTCGACCCAGATTGCATGGAACAAGCCACAAGTGATCAGATCATGGACACACAGACCAATAACACTCGCCAACAGAAGATCCAACTGTATCGGGTTGTCAAAGCTGGCCAATGCCTGCACCAAGACAAGTGGCTCACGAGGGACCAAGTTCAGTAGAAGTTTACCCATCTCATGGAGGAACTCAATGTAGTGGGGGCCATTGCTTCGTAAGGGGGGAGGAATGATCCAGGTGGATATTGTGGCCACAATCCTATTCCACTTGGACCCCCAACACTATCTCTTTCAGTTTTTCAGTTTCCTTAATTGTAGAACAGTTTAGTATTTTTGGCAGTTTTTCGGGTCATGAACTTCTGGAGTCGTTTGGAGGCCCTAAACAACGTTTTAGGGAAAACAGAGAGACCGAAAAAGTCCCAAATGAGTTTTCTGATTTGTTTTTGGCCTCCACTTCGAGATCTTCGAAACAAGGTATTATGATAGCCAAACAAAAGATCGTATGCCAAAGTTATGACCCCGGGAAATTGATGTACCAATTTACTTAAATGGGGCCCACAGTTTTGGCGCTTCATTTCCTAGGGTTATGTTTTGGATGTTTAGGGTTTTCCATTGTTTCTCAATAATAAATAGGCCTAATGTAGCCGCCACATCTCTTCTCAAAGATAAGCTACCATCGCCTGAGCTAGTTTATTTCCATTCTGTTTGTAAGCATATTTCAGTATTCTGATATTAATGAAATGAAGTGTTATTTCCGCTGCATCTCTGTATTTATGGTTATATCTATAATTTGTTGGATTCAATTTAAGTTCGGATCACTTCTTTCTTTAGATTTGAAAATGATTCAACAGATAGAGTCGAGCAAAAATGAGACATGATTTGATGACAAGATACTCGTGATGATCATATGGTGCTGTTGGAATTTCTCCCTAGCTGAGAGTGAGTGTTAATTGGGCAGCTCAATGACAAATTCCAATCATTGACTAGATTCTTCTTTCCGAGAGGATCAAAATTGACCTTTGAAGCACTGAATTTGGATAAGGGAAAGTGTATTTTTGACATCAAGCCTACAAGGACACTTTTGATAAAGTCAGCCTAGAGGACAAATTGTCCTCCTCAACGCCTATAAATACAAGTCAAGGAGCCTATTTGGAGAGATCATCATCGCACATTTTCTCGTCTTCTTGGGTTCAATACATCTGAAAATTGTAGGAGTTTTCTCACAGGTGCGAAGGAGGAGGACGAAATTACAGCTGGCCGAAAATATGACGTAATCTACAACTTTGACCAGTGTTGATCAATGTTGACTTTGACCTTTTGAGGAGAGTTTGACTTCGATCTTTTGGGGGAGTTTCTATATCTGCTAGGTTGCATATTTTTGGCACAAAAAAACAAGTCATTTGGAGCTATTTGACTTGGGTTGACCACAGGAAAATTGCTGACTTTGACTGCAGAAGTTTCTCTCTCTCTTTGATCGAGTTTGACTAAGCGTTTTTGGACTATTTTGGGCTGAATTTGACCAGCACTTGAGGCTGATTTGGAGGACTGTTGACTGAGCTCATGGAAGGCTGAAGTGTCCATTGACTTTGACTGGTTAGGGCACACATCGACTGTCACTAACTTGGACATAATTGCAGATTATGACAGTTGACCAAATTGACTTTTCATCATTAGCTTTTCGGATCTTTGTTGGATAAGTCAAGGCTTTGACTTTGGACTCTTGTTTATGGATTTGGGCTCATTGTACTCTCTGCTGAACATTGAAGACAATCTAATAGAAGAAGAATTTCAAGGGTTTTTCCCCTGTGGGCTTTTTCCTAGGTCTTTGACCAAATTAGTGTGTCTTGTTGATGTTCTTGATTGTCTCCTATTGTCATTTCATTTACTGTTAGATGTTCAATTACTATTGGTTATTGGAAGAATTCACTGTTGTTGAAAGATTGCTTATTGAAGAAGTGAATTGGGCTAAAGTAATTGATATAGCATAGAGCAGTGGAAAAATAACAAGATTCCCGAAAAATCTCCTCCCCAAAATTTCACTACAAGCCCTAGATTTCCGCCCTACCTTTAGGACACTGAAAATGTCAGAGGAGAAAATATGGAGAAATAGGAGTTTAATCAACAAAATCCTTGGACTAGTGCCCTAGTTCTTTGGGATATGGAGTCCTAGATGCGTTTAAATTGGCCAAATTTGTCCTTAAGGAGGTCAAAAGTTGATACCCTAGCTACCAACCTTCAATAATTACTTACTATTAGAAATATGGAGTTTTCATGAAGAAAAAAAACATTTCATCACTAGGAACTTTCAATGAATGTTATATCATGAGTAACACATGCAAGAGCCAACCAAATATAGCTTCCAAAAAAATTTATTCAACAAAATTAGGGCACAATAACATTGACATTAGTTGCAACAATTACACACATTAGACATTTTCAAGAGAAATATTTATCATACCAAATAACTTACAGGATAATCATGCAATATATCCATTCATATTCAAGAAGTAGCTCCAAGACAAGATAAAAAATCAACTCCAAATATCTTAGTGCATCCAAGATATTCCAATAGCTTCCAAAGAAAAAGTGCAAGTTCTTTTACAAGAGAAGAATCCAAGTGATGATGATGATCTCACACAATGAGAGCCATCTCTATTTATAATGATCCTTTCCTAATTCAAATTAGCCTAATTAGCGCAACAATTATAAAATAATGTGTAAAATACAAATCTTGGTGATAAGCCCATGAAGTAGCTCCATGAATGATGGTCAAGGGGGTGGCCCTTGATCTCCAAGTAAAATATCATGTGGTGCTCCAAAGTGGCTTTGGGGCAGAAGTAGTGGTCTCATGGGTCTCCTGGTGTAAAATACGCTGTATACTGCTCCAAAAGAGGGCACAGAAGATGGTTCTTGCATTCCCTTGTCTCAAGGTTGAGACAAACTCCTCTGGGTATTGGATCAATGCCGAACATTGTATAAACAATGCTAAGTCGGTTGGGGGTACTGCTGGTCCAATTGCATCATCTAGCATATAATGTGGGACAATGAATAAGCTGCTGAAGGTGATGATGAGCCCATGGCATGAGATAATGCTTTGTCACATGGTGGAAACCCATGGCTCTCAACGCATCCCCTACAAGTGTCAATATGATCCTCTGGTGGGCTTGGGCCCCAGTTAAGTTGCCCAACCCATGATGAAACCACCTGCCAATCCTGTATAAGATCCAATGTGCCTTCTCACCTTCAAATACAATAATTCATTAGTGCAATTGAGTGAATAAGCTTGTTAATCAAGGGCAGAAATGAGACTTCATAGTGGGTTTCCCTTCCAGATTTGGGGCTTTGAGCATGTAATGGTGTTACTTTCCTAGGTAGAAGTGGTTAATAAACAACCCTATTAGGTGTTCCCAACCCTAAATGTGAAAATTCCAAACACGAAATTCTATTGCAATAACTGATTTATTTCTCCTACTTATTTTCCACAATAAGTTATTTACAAAACCCTTCAGTAAACATCAAAGTAAATTCTACTGCAGTTGTCACATAATAGCATAGAGAAAAGAACAGAGAAATACAAGCACAAGAATCAATCACATCAACATAGTTATTTTTGGACAATCGTCCCCGGAAAAACCCAATGTGGGGAAAACCGGTGCAACAGATGAGGGTTTATTTATTAATCTTCAGCAACAATCTCTTTACAAGGAATGATTCTGCAGAACATAGAGAAACTTTTGAGAAAACACCTGAGATAATTTTTCTCCTCACTTTGGAGAAATTCTGACACCCCAGAGACCCTCCAGCCTTCTCTGCGTCACCTCTGCGTCATCTGCGTGAGGATTGCATCCCTAGCTGCGCTGTCTCTCAGAGCTCTCCCTCTGCACTGTCTCTCTGATGCACTGCGTCACCTCCTCCTCAGTCTCTGACTGATGCTGATGCCCTCCTCTTCCTTCACCTTGCAACTCTCCCTTTGAAATCGAATTCTTACTCCTTGAGAATCGATTTCCCTCGGATTACTGAGTATCTGCCTGGCGTGTCTCCAACTGACCCTCAAGTCTCCTTTTATACTTTTCTTGTTGACAAATTAACGACTGTGATTAAGTCTCTAATCAACGGCTAAGATTAAATGAGACTTGATCCTCGTCTCTTAGAAGCTTCACCCATATTTTCATTAATACCCATTGATATTTTTATTTTCCTATGTTTAGCCTTAGGAACCCCATTGAAAATATTAATTATTTTAATAAAATACAATCTGGGCGGAATTTCACCAAACAATTTTTGGGTCTTGGATATCTCATGTGTTCTAGCCCCTCCACAAAATTTCGGAGGTAGAACACATCTGATGCTACCCAAAATCAATATTCCCTCTTAGCGAGGAATGTGCTCTAGCAATACTTCGTATTAGAAGTACCACACTGATCCATTACATCAGTCCTTTGTGCTGCTGATGCTCGGCTTGCTGCCCTTCATCCACTGCGCCGCTGCAATTTGTACTGCTGCCCATGACACTGCCACTGTCACTGCTGCATCTGTACTACAACTCCCTCTCAATATGCTGCATCATGCTGCCCATAGCATTGACACTGCTAATTGCTGCACTACAACTCCCTGCACTATCCGCTTTTGCTACTAAAACGGATTATCAATCATCCCCATCTTCTCCCTGAAATAAACAAACTTTGTTCTTCTTAGAGCCTTGGTGAGAATGTCTGCCACTTGTTCTCTTGTCGGAGTGTACTATAGTTTGTAACTATACTGCTCCTCGTTGGACACAGTAGCTGATAAAGTGACAAAGAGCTTGATGCAACTCTGATTATCACACAAAATATTGGTCGCTTCCATCCTTCTCCTGAGTAGATTCACAAGCAACTTCCTAAGCCATATGGCTTCACATGATGTTGTGCTAGCTGCCATATGTTTAGCTTCAGCTGAGCTTGGAGCTACGGATTTCTGTTTCCTACTACACCAAGAGGTCATTCCTAATCCAATGTTGAAATAGTACACAGTGGTACTTTTCCGATCTACTGAACTTCCAGCCCAATCTGTGTTAGTGAACCCACTCATCCTGATGTCATTGTCTCAGGTGTACATTAATCCATGCTCGACTGTTCCTCGTACATATCTGAGAACATGCTTGGCCGCTGCCCAGTGCGCCCTCTGTGGTTCCACCATGAATTGACTGAGGGTGTTGATGCTCGGCCTGCTGCCCTTCATCCACTGCGCTGCTGCAACCTGTACTGCTGGCCATGACACTGCCACTGTCACTGCTGCATATGTACTGCTGCCCATGACACTGCCACTGTCACTGCTGTATCTGTATTGCTGCCCATGACACTGCCATTGCCACTGCTGCATCTGTACTACTGCCCATGACACTGCCACTGTCACTGCTGCATCTGTACTACAGCTCCCTCTCAATATGCTGCATCATGCTGCCCATAGCATTGCCACTGTTAATTGTTGCATTGCAACTCCCTGCACTATCCGCTTTTGCTACTAAAACGGATTATCAATCATCCCCATCTTCTCCCTGAAATAAACAAACTTTGTTCTTCTTAGAGCCTTGGTGAGAATGTCTGCCACCTGTTCTCTTGTCGGAGTGTACTATAGTTTGTAACTATACTGCTCCTCGCTGGACACAGTAGCTGATAAAGTGACATAGAGCTTGATGCAACTCTGATTATCACACAAAATATTGGTCGCTTCCATCTTTCTCCTGAGTAGATTCACAAGCAACTTCCTAAGCCATATGGCTTCACATGATGTTGTGCTAGCTGCCATATATTTAGCTTCAGCTGAGCTTAGAGCTACGAATTTCTGTTTTCTACTACACCAAGAGGTCATTCCTAATCCAATGTTGAAATAGTACACAGTGGTACTTTTCCGATCTACTGAACTTCTAGCCCAATCTGTGTTAGTGAACCCACTCAGCCTGATGTCATTGTCTCGGGTGTACATTAATCCATCCTCAACTGTTCCTCGTACATATCTGAGAATATGCTTGGCCGCTGCCCAGTGCGCCCTCTGTGGTTCCACCACGAATTGACTGAGGGTATTGACAACGTAACAAATGTCTGGCCTGGTATTGACCAGATACATTAGGGACCCTATGAGCTGCCTATACAAGGTGGGATCGACTTTATCTTTAGACACATCAATCTTCTTTTAGTTGGTAATCATTGGAGTAGCCATAGGTCTACAGTCCTGCATTCTGAACCTTTTCAAAATCTCTGTAGCATATCTTCCCTGTCCAAGGAAAATTCCACCCTTCTGCTACCAAACTTCCAACCCCAGAAAATAATGCATCCGTCCCAAATCCTTCATGTCAAATTCTGTAGCTAGGTTTTCCTTGCAATCTTTGATGAGCCTGGATGAACCAGTTAGAAAAAGGTCATCCACATATAACACTAGAATTAGAGGCTCATTCTCTACAATCAGATAGTAGAGGTTGGGATCTGCGTCACTCTTGACGAATCCCATCTTCTGCAAGTAACCATCAATTCGACTATACCATGCTCTAGGTGCTTGTTTAAGCCCATACAAGGCTTTCTTCAACCTGCACACATGAGATTTCTTCTCACATGTCTCAATGTATACTTCTTCTTCTATCACCCCCGTCCAAGAATGCAGTCTTGACGTCCATCTGGTGAATCTCCCACCCCATCTGTGCTGCAAGGGATATCACGGATCTAATAGAAGTATACCTGGCTACTGGGGCGAAGGTTTCTTCATAGTCTATTCCTTCCTTCTGAGCATACCCCTTAGCCACGAACCTGGCTTTGTATTTTTCCACACTGCCATCTGCAGCATATTTAACCTTGTAGATCCATCTCGAACCTACAACTGACCTGTCCTGAGGTCTAGGTACCACTTCCCAGACATCATTGACCATTATGGAACTGTATTCCTCCACCATAGCATCTACCCATACTTGATGCTGAACGACCTCCTGAAAACTAGAGGGTTCTCCAACCTGAGCCACCAAGGCTTGGTACCTATCTGGTTGTCTACGCTCCCTTTTCTCGTTCCTAGGAGCTCCAACAAAATCCTCTGCATCCCGTAGTATTTGTCGAAGTTCCCGACTCGTTCTTCCACTGGTAGTGGGTAGATCTATTTGCTCCTCCTCCTGAGACTCCACCTGCTGTGATATCTCTGGATTCTTGTCTTTTGGAGAAATACTGGTGCTAGTTTCTGCTGGTCAAAGTGGCTGGACCAATGGATCATCCTTAGACTGCTCTTCGGAAGGCATTTCTCGGGATTTCCTAAAAGCTCTGTCCTCCATGAACTTTACATCTCATCGTACTACGATCTTCCTATTTCCCAGAAGGTAGATTCTATATGCCTTAGCATTCTCGCTATATCCCACAAGGTATCCTTTTTTTGTAGTTTGATCCAACTTCTTCCTCTTTTCTTCAGGTATATGGCAGTATGCCAAACTCCCAAATATTCTGAAATGACTTACTTCAAGCTTCTTGCCGGTGAAGACACTCTCCGGAGTAATCTTACCTAATGCCATGTGAGGAGTCCTATTTTAGACATATACTGCGGTGTTGCATGCTTCTGCCCATAGAAATTTGGGCATATCCTGATCATACAACATTGCCCTTGCTGCTTCAACAATAGTCCTGTTCTTCCTTTCTGCTACTCCATTCTGCTCCGGATTATATGGAGCTGTCCATTCTCTTTTGATGCCTTCCCTTGCGTAGAAATTAGTGAAGTCCTTATCAATGTACTCTCCACCATTGTCTGAGCGCAACACCTTTATCCTCTTCCCTGTTAGATTCTCAACTAGAGCCTTAAACTCTTTGAATCGATCAAAAACCTCATCCTTGGTTTTTAGAAAGTAGATCCAAGTCTTCTTGGAATGGTCATCAATGAAGGTGACGAAGTATTCGACACCACTAAGAGATTTTGTGGACATGGGTCTGCAGATATCTGAGTGTATCAATCCTAGAACACTCTTAGCCCTACTGTTACTTATGGAATACGCTGCTTTGGAATACTTGCCTAATGCACACCCTCTGCATACATCGTCTCGTTCGGTACTTAATTCTAGAATTCTTGTGACGGTCCTTTTACGAATTCTTAGAGCCCCATGGTGTAAGTGCCCCATCCTCCTATGCCATAGTTCATTCAAATCTTTTTCTCCACTGCTGCCTATCAGTGCCATTGGAGATTCTAGCTGTAACTTATACAGTCTATTACTTCTGACTCCAATTTGGGCCTTCTTCTTCCAACTCGGATGTTTGACATATACTTTCTTCCTAATGAAGAAAACATCATAGCCCTTGTTTTGTAACTTGAGACACAGAGAGTAAGTTCATCCCCAATCCAGGCACATATAACACATTGGTAGCTTGAAGCCGATCCCCTGCTTCTGTTTGAAAAACTATAGTACCTCTTCCTACGGGGGTACATTTTGACTTATTTCCCATGGTGATTTGGAAGTTCATCTGTTCTTCTTGATAGCTCAAAAAACATTCTCTTATTCTTGTCATGTGCACAGAAGCTCCACTATCAATATACCAAACCTCTGAGGAAGCAGAACTTGCTAAGCAAGCGACTTCTTCTTCCAGTCTGGAAGCTAACATAGAATAGTCGTGATCCATATTCTTCATGCTTTCCTCTTTCCCGGGAGAACTGCGTGAGTCCTTTTGAGTTGCTGCTCCAACATCATGCTCCCGACTCATTGCAGATTCTCTAATCCTGTTGCCCGATCTCAGCTCTGATACCATGTGAAAATTCCAAACACGAAATTCTACTGCAGTAACTGATTTATTTCTCCTACTTATTTTCCACAATAAGTTATTTACAAAACCCTTCAGTAAACATCAAAGTAAATTCTACTGCAGTTGTCACATAATAGCATAGAGAAAAGAACAGAGAAATACAAGCACAAGAATCAATCACATCAACACAGTTATTTTTGGACAATCGTCCCGGAAAAACCCAATGCGGGAAAATTGGTGCAACAGATGAGGGTTTATTTATTAATCTTCAACAACAATCTCTTTACAAGGAATGATTCTACAGAACATAGAGAAACTTCTGAGAAAACACTTGAGATAATTTTTCTCCTCACTTTGGAGAAATTTTGGCACCCCAGAGACCCTCCAGCCTTCTTTGCGTCACCTCTACATCATCTGCGTGAGAACTGCGTCCCTAGCTGCGCTCTCTCAGAGCTCTCCCTCTGCGCTGTCTCTCTGATGCACTGAGTCACCTCCTCCTTAGTCTCTCACTGACGCTGATGCCCTCCTCTTCCTTCATCCTACAACTCTCCCTTTGAAATCGAATTCTTACTCCTTGAGAATCGATTTTCCTCGGGTTACTGAGTATTTGCCCGGTGTGTCTCCAACTGATCCTGAAGCCTCCTCTTATACTTTTCTTGTTGACGAATCAACGACGAAGATTAAGTCTCTAATCAACGGCTAAGATTAAATGAGATTTGATCCTCGTCTTTTAGAAGCTTCTCACCCATATTTTCATTAATACCCATTAATATTTTTATTTTCCTAAGTTTAGACTTAGGTACCCCATTAAAAATATTAATTATTTTAATAAAATACAATTTGGGCGGAATTTCATCAAACGATTTCTGGGTTTTGGAGATTTCATGTATTCTAGCCCCTTCACAAAATTTCGGAGCTAGAGCACATCCGATGCTACCCAAAATCAACACTAAAGGGAAGGACATGTCTAGGGTATGCCCTTCAAGTGGTATGTGTCATGTGGATAATGATGAGGTGGCTTGGGTCACATGGGTCTCAAGGCCAAATGCCATGGGCTCAAGGATCTTAATGATGAGGGATGTCCACATATTTGGGTGTATGAATGTAGGAGGGAGCAACCCCGACCTTCATTTTTCCACCCTTTTTCATTTGCCTTTTGCCTTTTTTGATTTTTCTTTTATTTTATTGCTCGGGGCTCCAAGGGATGGGAGCATGATGTGTATGCTATAGCAGTGATTACCCCCCTTAAGGTGAGGTAGTTCATTGCCCACTAGGGGTTGGGACATTTATGGGTTCCATAATGATGCAAGGGGCGCTAATAGGGGCCTTAGGAACCAGGGTGATGACCATAATGATAACGGGTAGAGTGTTGATTTGTGGTAGCATCAAATGTGCTCTAGCCATGAAATTTGGTGGATAGGCTAAAGCACATGAGATCTCCAAGACCCAGAAATGGTTTGGGGAAATTTCACTCGGTTAGAGAGATATTAAAATAATTAACATTTTTAATGGATTTCCTAAGTCTAAATTTAGGAAAATTAAAATTTTAATGGGTATTAATATAAAACTGGGTGAGAAGGTTCTAAATGACATGGATCAAGCCAAATCTAATCTTAGCCGTTGATTAGGGACTTAATCTCGGCCATTGAAGGCTCAAGAGGAAAAGTATAAGAGGAGGCTTGAGGGTTAGTTGGAGACACACCAAGATTGATCAGTGAGTTCGATTTCTGGAGAGGGGTTTGCTGAGAAAATTCGAACAAGTGATTTGAGTTGCAGCAAGGGGCAGTGAGTACATAGTAGAGAGGCAGAGATAGTGCTTGAGGGTCAGCGCAGAGCTTGGAGAGGCTATGCAGAGGCAGTGAGAGCTATGCAGAGGCAGCAGGAGCCATGCAGATGCAACTAGAGACTGCGCAGAGGTTGAGGGGCCTGCGTGGGTGACGCAAAAGGCCAGAAAGCTGATGCAGAGAGGTAGAAGGTTGACGTAGAGGGTTCAGGAGTGATGTTGTGGCCAGCAGAGTTGATGCAGAGGCGGGAGGAAGCACCGAAAGGATTTTCGTGGGGCAGACTTCTTAAATATCTGCCTCCGAGAAGAGGTATTACTGCCGTATAGAAATTTCTGTTGGGTGAGCCAATTTGGCACCCTAGTTGTACTCAAGAAAGCTGCTTAATAATAAAACCCTCAGCACTGCTACACCGGTTTTCCTTCAGTGGGTTTTTTCGGGGATGATTGTCCAAAAATAACGATGTCCCTTGTGTGTTTGTCTATAGTTTCAGTTGATGATCTGTATATGAGTTGACACTGCATTAGCGTTTATTTTCAGTATTTATATGGTTAAATAACTTGTTAAGGAATAAACAAGTAGGTGAAATAAACTAGATAATGCAGTAGGAATTTCTGACGAGTCAGACTTAGAAATTTCAACATAGAGCTCATGTTTGGCTTTTTTCCACACGCTAATATATTGTCCCGACCATCTTTTGCATTTTGTGTATTATTTCCTTTTGTATGTGGCCATGATATGCTTTTAATCCTTTTTTTAGCCGCATCAACCTCCGGGGCAACGTTCCAGGCTCAACCCAAACATGTGGAAAGGGGAGGGGAGTACTAGAGCCTTGTGGACCTAGTGGTCATGTGGACCCAAAGAGGGAAGATGATGAAATAGGGCATGTAATGTGCGGAGGGGAGTGAAAAATGTGAAATGGGAAAATGGGACCGTGCTACCAAAATCGGGGTTTCCCAAGTAGTGCCCATCTTGAAGCTATAAGCCAATAGGGGAGATCCCACGGGACTAGGGTTGAGGATTAACCCCCCATTTAAGGTGAGGGAACAAGACTACAATCAAACCCCTTCCTCCTTCCAAGTCTCCCAATAATCCATACCCAAGTGTGTCCAAGGAAAAACAAGCATAAGCACCCGATTACACAATGAAAGATATACCTTTAGGATTGGATGGCCCACCTTCAAACATACACTCTTGACAGATGGGTGAGGGGACATGTGGCTGGCTTAGGGAGCGGAGATCTACTGACACGAAATCAACTACATTGGTGGATGTTAGGGGTTGTTGGCTGCCAGCTGAAGACAAATCTAGGAGAAAAAATTCTCTTATGGGGTCACCCATTAGTGGTGGGTAACAAGGCAAACTCTTAAACTAAAAAAAGTTGATAAGATTTAAATAAAAAGGAAATATAAATATTTATTACAATGTGTGTTTTATGTTCCTATAAATTCACATTATTGTGTATGATGCCATATTTTTCTCTATATCATGTCTTTATGTTTGTTTCTCTTTTCATGTGTGTATTGGATTGTGTGTATGTGTATGTGGAAACCCCACACTTGCACCTTTGAGTCCAAAACATGCTGTATACAAATTCACTCCCAAACTTGATATTGCATCTGTGTCCATGAACTCTGGAAACCTTGATGTTTTTGTGTGTGCAAGTTGTAATGAAATCAACTTCTTGTTTTACTTATACTTCTTACACCAGAGATAATTTGCCTCACTTTTCTAGAATCATGGGTTGTATGCTTGGTATTGGTGTTTACAAAAGATAGTGATGATATTTGCAAGAAACTATTCTAGAGAGGAGGGATGTGTTTTTTACAAACAAATTTATAACAGTAAAATCTCTGATAAGGGAGGTTGATACTTGTGTGATTCCTACTGTGAATGCTATGCAGGATTGCTTTTTGAATTCTTTGATTGTTGTGTTTGTTGTTATAATCTTGAAATGTAAAGCTTCTAGTTCTATATAGTGTTTCTTCATTCACAATGTTCGTGTCACCATAATATTTTAGATATTTAATTGTTTCACTCATGAGTGTAATTTTATTCTTTGGTGTAGAGGTTTTATGCTACAAAGTTACTAAAATAGTTATTTTGATATTCAGGTTGAGGCTGTGAAATCAGGAAGAATACGTGT
This sequence comes from Pinus tabuliformis, assembly GCA_031772625.1. Taxonomy (NCBI): domain Eukaryota; kingdom Viridiplantae; phylum Streptophyta; class Pinopsida; order Pinales; family Pinaceae; genus Pinus; species Pinus tabuliformis. The sequence continues at coordinate 384,246,431 of CM062808.1, read as the reverse complement.
TGATGGAAAATTTGTAGCAATTGGATACGTTGTTCGAGGTGGCCAGAAACTAAGTCATTTTGTTCACAGGTGAGCGTTACATGATGAAAAACTCTTGTGATTTAAATCAATGTTGTTAAAAGCGCGATCGGGATTTAATCGGCGCGGCGGGAAAAAAGCGGAAAAAATCGTTAAAATCGGGAAAAAATCGGAAAAAAAAAGCGGAAAAAATCGTTTGGCACAAAAATATTCTTTTTTTTTCATTTTTTTTTCAATTTTTTTAATATCTAAACCATCTACAACATAAAATAAATACATTGACACATAAATATGATAAAAAAACTAATATATAAGATGTTTAATATCATTTCTAGCGCTAAAATCACACATAACATTGAATCATGTCCTGAATAGTAAGTCCTGAGTCCCAAGTCCAACTCAGCGTCAAAATATCAACAAAAAATATGATAATGTATCTCATCATGTCATAATGTCATATACAATAAAATGAAAGTCTAATCCTATTGATTTCCTCTGCCCCTCTTGCGAGAATATGGCACAGCTTTCTCTTTCCCTCTAGATGTAGAAGCTGGTGCCTGTGCTGGTGGAAATGGCAGTGGAGTCTGACGTGCTCTAGAAGCTAAAGAACTAGTAGTAGCAGCTACAGGAGGCTGAGGTGGACGGAGACCACGTCCTCTACTGGTGGTAGTGGTAGCCCGGGTAGCCCGGGTAGGCGGTGTCACCTCCTCCTCCTGCTCCTCCAACTCCTCCTCCTCCTGCTCCTGCTCCTGCTCCTCCTCCTCCTCCTCCTCCCCCTCATCCTGCCCTAACCAATCCTCAGTGGGATCCATGAGAGGCCTCTCGGTCTCAACCCTCCATTCAGCAGTGGTGTCAATCCCATCCAATGAGATGGCTTCCGTATCAGGTGTCTTCTCTAGTTGTTTCACCCACAATCGAAGATTGTAGTAGACATAGACCATGTCATTAAGTCTATGGGACTCCAACCTGTACAAAGTTCATGAAATAATAAATTAATAATTAATAATTAATATTATAAAAAAAATATTGTTTAAAACTTTAATGAATTCAAAAATTTATTTGGAAATTTGCAATATTTTAAATGTTTAAGTGTTAACCTATTGCGCTTCTTGTTGTGTATTTTTTCAAATACACTCCAATTGCGCTCACATCCCGAGGAGCTGCATGTTTGGCTGAGGATGCGTATGGCAAGATTTTGCAAAAGGGGTACTCTGCCACCATACATCTTCCACCATGCGTCTACAACAAAATTACAAATAAAATTTTAAATAAACATAAGAAAAAAATGGAATTTGAAGAAACAATGAAATTTGAAACAAAGTTACAAAGTACATACTACAAACTAAAAAATACCTGGCATTTTAACCGTCCTATCAATGACAGCCATCTCAAAGCCAAATAAGCCACCTGACAACTTATATTGCTCAATTTGTCTAGAGATCTCCATACGTTCTTCTGAAGATCTCACCATCTTCTGGACACAGGTTAATAATCCTTCCACGACCTCAACATCAAAATTAAACCCACATGCATAAGAAAATGCAGGGTTCAGGAAAAGCCCAGCAGCATGAATGGGACGATGGAGTGTGTTGTTCCATCGCTCATCAATGACGTTCCATAGAAGGAGTTGTCTCTGGAACCCATCATCTCCCTTGTCATCATAGTAGGACCGAATGGCTTCTTTGGCCCTATCCATGGCTTCATACAAATAGCCCATTGCGGGCTTCTCACCATCAACCAACCGAAGAACCTTTACCAAAGGTTCTGTAACAGCGCACACCTCCTGCACTCCCGCCCAGAAGTCCTCCTGGTATGAAACTACTCTGCAGACGGCCTCTCCTTCTGGTTTGCGGCTCATTGACGAAGCACGCCACTCCTCTGAAAGAAACATTCTCTTCAAATCCCACATAGAATTCAAGAGGGATTGAAGAGATATGAAACTCGTCGCAAACCGTGTAATGGCGGGGCGCACCAACTCTTTGTTGTTGGTGCATTTTCTCATCAAGCTAAGCACAGATGTGTGGTTGTAAATAAATTTTGTGATGCTTTTTGATGAGTCAACAACCTCTTTGACAAAGGGAATTTTCCCTATGTCCTCTAACATCAAATCAATACAATGGGCAGCACAAGGTGTCCAAAATAAAGCAGGATGCCTGTCCATAAGCATTCTACCAGCAGCAACATAATTTGCAGCATTGTCCGTTATGACTTGGACAACATTTTCTGCACCCACCTCCAAAATAAACACATCCAGCAAATCACATAAAGTTTTTGCATCTTTGATTTGATCAGTTGCATCAACAGATTTGATAAACATAGTCCCCTTGGGACAACTAACCAAGAAGTTTATAAGGGTTCTCCCCTTTTGGTCAGTGCCAACCATCTGACATAACAGTGCATCCTGTTTGTGCCCATGATGCCCTAAAATCCTCCAATCTTTGGGTGCAGTCACGCTTTTCATCTTGAAGAAGCCGGCCTCTGAAATCATAAAGAGAAGGGATTTTGTACCCCGGGCCAACACTGGCAATAGCATCAACAGTAGGTTGGAAAAATGGATTATTCCTTACAATGCTGAAAGGAATATCACTCCAGAGGAGAAATTTTGTCATCAACTTGTCAGCTTTTTCTTTTTCAGTTCTTTTTAGCATTGAACCAATAGTTGGTTGTGAACCAGGTGTGGTTCGAGGAACAAAATATGATGATGCAGCTACCGGATTGACTGACGCTGCAGTAGAACCAGTGCCACTTGGCCCACTTCCTTCAACTGACCTTTTTAGTTGCCTTTTGAGTTCTTCTTTGGCCTCTCTAGTGTGCTCTAATTCTCCCAATGCTCTCATGGCTTTTTGGATAATTTCAGCATTTGTATTTAGACAGGCCCCACATCATGTCCAGGGATTTGTGCAAGGTGGAACTTCAACCTGTACACCCCCCCGAATATTTCCTTTCACACAACTTGCAATACAAGTTTTGTCTATCATTCGGAGTTTTAGGGTCACCATATTCCCAGAAAGGATCCAATTTCCTTGGTATGTTTGTTTTTGAATTTGCAAACCTATGGAAAAATAAGGATTAGGAAATAGGAATTTAGGATTACAAAATAAAAATTACAATTTAGCATTTACAAAATTACAAGTTAATTATTTCCAAAATCCCAATTTCTAAACCCAAGTTACCCAACCAAATGCCAAAAAACAATGAAAATTCAAAAAAAATAAACAATGTTTAAAAAAAATGAGAAAATAAAAATAAAAAATTGGTTCTCATAGTCATAACAAATAACCCATCCCAAATCAATGAAAAATTTCAAAAAATTCTTTAAAAACAATGAAAAACAAAGTTTTTATAGAAGCAAAACCAAAAAAAATTAATCTACATACCTCTTTTATGGACAAATTGGTGATCTTGTCTTGGATTTCTCCTAAAACCACTTGGATTCGCTCCCAAATTCGACGGAAACCCTCCAGCTCCTCTCCCTCACCTCTTCTCCTCCTCCTCCGCGCGCAAACAGCAAAATGACATAGAAAAAATCGATTTTCGCATATAAAAAGCCGCTGCCCCGTGCCCCTGCGATTTTTTGGGTAAAAATCGCGATTTTTTTCGAAAAATCGCGATTTTTTGAAAAACTCGCGATTTTTTCGAAAAAATCGCGTATAAAAAAAAAATTGCCGATTTTTATGGATAAAAATCGCGATAAAATCGGCACTGCGAAAAAATCGCGATTTTCCGATAAAATCGCGATTTTATCGCGATTTTAACAACACTGATTTAAATACTTGTGTTATAATTAAATTGGCTATACAAAAACTCATCCACCATCAGTTATGAAAGAAGAAAAACAATAAAGTTACCAAATGAGAACCACGATCTTTGATAGAATTGTGACTAAAATATTACCATAAAGGCTGAAAAGGGGATAAATGCTATTTATTGGGGTTAAACTCCAAATGTGTTTTCACTTAGCTAGGAGAGCACTAGGTCTCCTAGTCCCTTGACGATGCTTCATGGACATATGGGTTACTTAATTTGGGTAGATGCGTAATGTTGGTTAGAGGGCTAGTATAGTGCCCTTACCTCGGAAGTTGTTATCCTAATCAGCATGATGAACAACAAATTGGGTGCACACAATATGGGGAGTTTGTTCCTAGATTAGGAGTGGAACCTATTTAGGAGGAGCATCATTAGGCACTAGGAGAGGGCACTTAGCCTTAGAGACTGGGACCATGTGATCTACCCCTTGGAGGTTGGACAATAGACTTGAGGAAGCTTTGGTTGAAGAGCATACTTCATGGAGTTGGTTGTGGACTTGGAGACATATGTCGAGGAGAAGTATTGAAGCATCATAACACCTTCGCGCACAAGTTGAGGAGTGTTGGGCATAGTGTGACATGTAACACACAACTAGAGGAATAACTCCTTGCATGAGCACATTAGGACAATGAATTGTTGATGTTTGTAGCTCGGGCAGGTACTTCTGCATAGGTCTAAGTGTCTAGGCATGCGAAAGTTGCCTAATTGACCCTTAACCTTAGCAATTACTTTAATAATTAAAGTAATTGACTTTTATAAGATAAAGTGAGTTAATCTAATGAAATGCAAAAGTTATTTGCATTAGTGAATTATATGAATCTCAATTGTTGATCTCAAGTGATGTTGAGATCTAATCTCAACCATCAATCACTTTGGAGATTATGGTTGTGGATTCGATCAATAACTCAAACTTATAAAAGGAAGGCTAGGCTAAGGGAGAAGACACATCTTGAGCACAAGACACAGTGAGATAGTGAGATCTCAATGATTGAGTGGAGAAGGACTTCCATTCAAGTGTGCAGGGTTTGAGGAAGAGTGCAAGGGGCAACAAGGGAGATAGATCTAGATCAACCAACAAGATCGAAGGACAAATTTGTAGAGGGGTTTGATTAGTTGGGATAACTCCAGGTTTCTTGTTGTATTTGTATTTTCTATTAAATCTCCTAATACCAACCCAAATTTATTTTCTCGCGAGAATTATTTATTCTCATAAATTTATTTTATTATCTAAATAAATTCTGAATTGTTGAAAAATAAAATCAATGTTATTTTAACTTTTATAAATTTATGTTAATTTTCCTTAGGGCTAGATTGTTCTTTTCTGTAGATTGCATTTTAAACTTTTCATCATTTTCATATCACATTCACCCCATAACATCTTAACATGATTAGCAATTATGTAGAAATAACAGTAACATCAACATTGCGACGAAACATAAAGGAACAACTGTTAAAATTGGCAACCAGGGAAAAACTTCATGTGGGTCATCTTATTCATGGCTGATAATATTTTTATTAGATTCCTCTCGTCGAGAGGTGTAGGATTGATATAAAGATCATCCGATTCCGATAAGTATTCATGGAGATATGAATTTATTTTGATTATGGAATTATTATCAAGCCAACCTACAACTCATGTAGGCTCAGAAGCCCAACAGTCGCATCTATTCACCCACCAACGTTGTGTATAAATATAAGAGGACTTTTCCTCATTTGGACTCACTCATCTCATCACATCTCTCTCTCTCTACTACGCAGAAATGAGTCTCTTCTCTACTGCGCTGAAATGGGTCTCTCTCTCACACATGTGAAGCCGGAAGCTGTTGAATTTGAAGCTGCAACTGCAGAAGTAAAGATTGACCTGCGTGGCCTAGAAGATCTCCTCTTTGGAACTGCGCTGTAGGTTCATCTGAACCTCCTCTGAAAGCCACAACTTTTGGTGGTGGAATGAAGTCAATCCGACGAACGGTTTGCAAGATATCGACTGCCTTAGTTTGAAGCCGGAAACTGCTGAAACTGAAGCTGCAACTGCAGAAGTAAAGATTGACCTGCGTGGCCTAGAAGATCTCCTCTTTGGAACTGCGCTGTAGGTTCATCTGAACCTCCTCTGAAAGCCGCAACTTTTGGTGGTGGAATGAAGTCAATCCGACGAACGGTTTGCAAGATATCGACTGCCCTAGTTTGAAGCCGGAAACTGCTGAAACTGAAGCTGCAATTGCAGAAGTAAAGATTGACTTGCGTGGCCTAGAAGATCTCCTCATCTGAACTGCGCTGTAGGTTTATCTGAACCTCCTCTGGAAGCCGCAACTTTTGGTGGTGGAATGAAGTCAATCCAACGAACGGTTTGTAAGATATCGACTGCCCTAGTTTGAAGCCGAAACTGCTGAAACTGAAGCTGCAACTGCAGAAGTAAAGATTGACTTGCGTGGCCTAGAAGATCTCCTCATCTGAACTGCGCTGTAGGTTCATCTGAACCTCCTCTGGAAGCCGAAACTTTTGGTGGTGGAATGAAGTCAATCCGACTGTCGGTTTGTGAGATATGGTCTGCCCTAGTTTGATAATGAAGCCGCTAATGCTGATGCTACTGATCTAGGGTTTGCTACTGCTGATATGAATCGGATTTATTGTACTATTTCTCTCTACTGAATTATTGAAGATAAAAGAAGATTTGATCAAAGGGTTTCCCCACACATTGTGGGGTTTGTCCTTGGCTAGCCGCCACATCTTGTGTCTCTTGTCTTGGCTTGTTTTCTGTCGATCGTTTAATGTTCTATCTGCACTTTACTTTATGTACATGTGATTGCTAATCGGTGGAATATAATAAGAAAAAGAAGTAAACTGTTATAAGCATAGAACATACCATAACTTAACATGGTATCAGAGCTGAGGTGAAGACAAAGCCCGAGCAAGAGCAAGAGCAATCATTGAAGAGAAGATTGGCAAGGCTATCCTAAAAGAACTATGGGGTCCTCAACACTCTTTCTTGCCGAAGACAAGCTTCGTGAGAAAGCTGACTATCACGGATGAAAGATGTCTATCGATCTAACCCTTGAAGATCAAGGAGTGCTGGACCATGTAAGAGGCAATATTGTTGAGCCTTCATCAAATGCATCTGCTGCTGCCTGGAACAAATGGAAAAATGGAGAAGTCAAAACAAAGAAGATCATCCGGGACTTTATCGACAAGCGCTTGGTGGCCTACATCTCTGATCTAGACACCTCCAAGGAAATCTACGACAGACTGGTGAGTTTATTTAAAGTTAATGATGCAAATCAAGTTTTGTTTCTTAGAAATAAGCTGAGGGAAATCAAGAAGGGTAAAGATGAAAGTATGCAAGCATGCTTCTTAAGAATCACCGAGATCAAGAACGATCTCCTATCTATTGGGGAAACTATTACTGACAGAGAAATGGCACTCACAACTCTTGAAGGATTACCATCTGAATGGTATGTGTTCAGGACTACTCTTCTGAACTATAATGTAATTCCTGGTTTCGAGGAATTAATGGCTAGATGCATTCAAGAAGAAACAAGGAAAGAAGAGCAAGAAATGCCCATGCCTAAAGGTCCTCCTGCTGCCTCTTCTTCTCAATCAAAAGGAAAGGCTAGACCTAAGGGTGGAAGAAAAGGATGATGTTACATCTACGATAAAGCAGGTCACTATGCAAGGGAGTGCCCTGATAGAAAGGACTCACACCGGGACGATGATCAAAATCCCTCTGATGGCAAATCAAAGGAATGACAAATTCAACAACAAAGGTAAGAGGAGAGCTGGAGATCGAGGAAGAGGACAACCATTCAAGAAGGCTAGAAAGTCCAGGATGTATTAAATGCACCTGACCTCAAAAGGAACCTAGTGTCCATCTTGGCAATGGAAGACAGAGGCTACAAGGTAACCTTCAGCAATGGCAAGGTATGTATATGGAAAAATAATGTTAAATATGCCTTTACTCTTGGGTTTAGTGTTGATTCATTATATCAGGTCGATGGAAGTCCGCTAGGTGTCATGTCTTGTGACACAACTCTTTAGTCCGAACTTTGGCATCGGAGGTTTGCCCACCTTCATTACAAAGCTCTACTTGGTGTAAAACAAATGGTGACAGGGATGCCTGAATTCCAAGTAGAGAAAGAAGGTGTATGTCCGGGATGTGTCGAAGGAAAGCTCAAAAGGGGACCGTTCCCCTCAAGCCAAAGCAAGACCTCCGATGTATTACAGTTGTTTCACTCAGGCATATCTGAGGCTGGCATTAAGAGGGAGACTACTACACCACATACTCCTGAGCAGAATGGTGTGGCAGGAAGGAAGAACCATACGATTGTGGAAGCTGTCCGGGCCATGCTACATGATCAAAGACTTCTGAAGTTTCTATGGGATGAAACTACAAACACTGTCGTATATGTACAAAATCGATGCCCTCATCAAGCATTGGGTTCCAAGACTCCTGAAGAAAAGTTCACCGCAAGGTGAACAATCTTTCGACTTTGAGGAGCTCTCAAGAAGCCGACACCAGGGAACCGAAAGAAAAGGATGATGAATCAATGCCTGATGTAGAAGAACCCATGGATCTGATTGATTCTCATCCACATGAGCCTTCCTCTTCTAGGAAGAGGCCTTCATGGCTTAGGGGGATACTTGATGATGCTAAAGGACATGCTGCACCCTGAGGAACCTTTTGTCAAAGTAAGAAACTTAATAGGTATCAAGGATACCTGACCATCATGAGCACGATCATACAAAATGAGCCTTCGTCATTCTCAGATGCCGTCAAGCATCAAGTATGGAAGGATGCTATGACCGTAGAGATATGAGTCTATTATGGAGAATGATGTCTAGGAAGTAGTTCCCAGACCCTGGACAAGACAATTGTTACTTCAAAATGGCTTTACAAGATAAAGCATGCAGCAGATGGAAGCACGGAAAAGTATAAGGCTCGTTTTGTTGCTCGAGGTTTCTCCCAAAAGGAAGGTATAGACTATGATGAGATTTTGCACCTGTTGCCAGATATACGACCATCCACTCGATCATAACCCTTGCTGCTTCACAAGGATGGAACCTACATCAGATGGATGTCAAGACTGCGTTCTTGCATGGCTCGATCAAAGAAGAGGTCTACATGGAGCAACTCGAAGGATTTGAGATTTATGATCGAAAATCTCATGTATGCAGGTTGAAGAAAGCTCTCTATGGGCTGAAGCAAGCACCCGAGCATGGTATGAGAGGATCGATAGCTACTTGATAAAGCTGGGATTCACTAGGAGTGAAGCCGATCCTAACCTTTACTTTAAGGTTGAAGATGACAAGCCTCTCATACTAGTATTGTTGTGGATAACCTCTTTCTAACAGGTGCAGACCCTCTCATTCACAAATGTAAGAGGGAGTTGGCCTCTGAATTTGAAATGAAAGACCTAGGACTGATGCACTACTTCCTAGGACTTGAAGTATGGCAGAAGCCAGGGAAATTTTCCTATCTCAAGGGAAATATGGGTAAAGATATTGGAAAGATTTGGTATGATGGACTGCAAGCCTGTGACTACCTCGAGGATC